>JBAIAA010000144.1:600000-761645 GCA_037893245.1 Crossaster papposus | reverse complement strand
TTATAATGACAGCTCGGCTACTTCTCCCATGGTCTCAGTAAAATGTTCCCGTGTCGAAAGTCCAAGTGCGAACAGTGGTAACATTTGACCATTTTTTATTTTACCATCGACTCAGTAAAACCTTCTCAAAAAAAGTCCAGTGCGAACACGGCTATACAGTACACAGTTTGGTACAGTTTTTACCCCAAAAAACCTAGATATTTCCAGGACATGTTTATCTGTCGCAAATTAAAGTCTGAAGTCTGAGAGATATTGGGCTTGGGTTACAGCCCAGGAATGTACCATTCTGGTTAAAAGAAGGAGCACTTAAAAAAATTGCCCTCGACCCTCCACAAATTTTGTACACGAGGACAAAGCGATGTTCGCACACAGATACAAATTTGAGAATGTGTAAACATGACGATGAATAGTGTCTCCTGGTGACGGGCAGAGCGTACTGTCCAAAACGTTGAGTTCCCTCGGGTTCTTTTGTAGAACCATACATCTCACTAAAAGAGAATTACCGTGATGTTACCCCCAACTACGCATCTTAACCAGTTCGCGCCGGATGACGCAAAGTTTTCCCCAAATTCAAAACGGATGACGCATAAACACGTCAAGTTCAAGTTCGGAAATGTCTGTCAGTAGCGAGCAAGGCCGGAAATGCATGGGTGTGCTTCCCCACACTATTGGCCTGAATTTGCTTCGGATCGAGTTTCGTTAAAAATAATCCCGCCCCTCGGCTCGGTGAATGTTAAAATAATCCCGGCGCGAACTGGTTAATGTGTGAACATCCAACAAACCATTACGGTCAACAAAAAAGTGTCATCTGACAATAACGTGCCGCAACTTCACAATTAAAACAACATCACAGTCATGTGTTTACATGTGTAGCTCCAATTTCTTTTTCTTTTTTTCTTTTTTAAATTATTATTATTTTTTTTAATTTTTTTTTTGGGGGGGTGTTTTTAAGCTATCCGAATATTCGGTTGATATGCAAATATTCGATCTTCTGACTTCGTGTTAAGGCTGAAGGGGGGCCCTACTGTAAATTATTCAGATTTCTGAAGTGTTCAGCAGTTGAAATAATGACTCTTCCAGGTGGGAAACAGCAGTGGGGAACCGTGAGTAGGTGCAAACATTACTGGATATCATCTGCTTTGAATATAAGCCCCAGGGGTGTCAAGAGAAGCATATCAGGCACACCTTGTAATAATAATGACACTGGGAAAACACATCGCAAGAACTTTATGCTGATTTCACAGCTTTTAAATGTTAAAGAATTGATGTACATGTACATGTACCGGTACATGTACTGGTAGGCTCTGAATTTTGTGAGAAATATTCGTGAGGATTTTAGTTTCCGTTGAACATTTTGAAACATGTCGGGTATTTTGTTGAACAAAACAAATTCACTTTTTAAATTGTTTGGAATTTTGAGATATTTTTTTTTTTTTTTTACATGAATTGTTTTAAAATTTCTAGAGACAACATCTGCAAAGTTTTTAAAAAAATTGGGGAGAGTTCAAAGAAATCTTGGGGGAAAAAAAGTGATAAGGGGGTATTGACGAATGTAGTGGACTGACACATTAACTGGTTCGGATCAACAACAACCACATTGAATAGACGTAGAAAAACATACTGAAAGTACCCACCTCATTTCCGAGAAACACATTCAATTATTAAAAACTCCAAACTCAAACAGCCAAAAACAATCCCACATTCCTTACACAGTTAAATTCCCATGAATCTGTCACCAAGTTTTACAGATAAATTGCATTTAAACACAGCATCACAAACCCTGAAGCAGTGCCTATCATGATAACCCCTCCCCTCACCTCCCCCCCCCCCCCCCCCCCCCCCCCCCCCCTCTTACATTCTGAACTACTGGTACCTCTTAAATCATCAAACAATGGCTGGTTATTGCTGTAGTCACAGAGGGTCATAAAAGAATCAACTTAGGGTAATAATTATCCCTGGCATGACAACCTAAATGTTTATGTGACACCTTGGATAGTGTCAATCAACACCATTCATTGAATATACTGTGCAAAGCCAAATAAACACCACCCACAGAGAATGATCCCAGATGATTATTTTAAATCCATGTCAAATATCATAGCAGGATGTACATGTACAATGTACATGTAGCAATGTAGTAAAGCCTGGTTTCATAAGCTGTTTCATAGTTAACGAGTGGGTTGCATTCCAAACGCTTTTCACCAACACGCAACGCGCACAGTCGAGCATAGTGTGTAAAACACACCTGTGCGCGCATGTAACCGCGCATATAGAGACTTTTGGGAAAGACCTTTGTTACCCTCTTTTGTTTTCCTTTGTCGTATTGTAATATTTAACGCTATGGCGTTTCCACTCTGGGGTAAATAGATTTCTAAGGATTTTCACTCTGGGGTAAATTTATCCTATTGTCCTATTGTGTTACCTTCCCCATAGGGCTGCGTGTATACGAGCGCATGAACTCGTACTGGTACGGTACATGAATCAACAAGCATATGCGTAAGTACCTCATTTGTTTGCGAAGTCGCGAACTCGAGAAAAAAATTCCACCTCGAGTGCACCACTGGTCAACACAATTACCAGGCGATAAGAACGCAAAAATACGACTAGTGAACTCTTGAACACGAGAAACACAACGCGATTGGAACGCAGTAATACTACATGCTAGGAAACATTCACTGCAAAACTTGCCAATTTTGTTTTGAAAATTGATCAAAGAAATTGACTGTGGCGGGGCTTAATCCAGTGATCTTCAGAATGTCGTTCGGGTGCTCTTATCAACTGAGCTACCCATATCCAGCCCAGGCATTCATGTGTAGGTACATGTACCGTAGTTCTCCAAATTAGTCTTCTTTGTTCAGGGGACGCTAGTCAGAAGCCACAAACCCATAATTGGCATGTGGCCAGAAATCGCACCCAAAGTCACGATACAAGCAACATTAAAGGGATCGTATACGTTTGGTAATTACTCCAAAAATGAATGGCAATAAAAACCTACTCGGTAAGAAGTACAGCAGCTTTGGATAGTATAATGCATCTTTAGAAACTTTTCACTTCGAAGTACTGCAGTTATGGAAAAAGGTATCACTTTTTATCCCAAAAAAAAATTGAATCTGAGAAGCGTTACTGCAGTGACGTTTCTCAGAGTGTGTATTCCAATGCAGATTATTCTTCCTGCGTGGACAAAACCACTCCAGAATTTTGGCAATATCTCAAAATCGCTACCACCTTTTGAAATGAATTTTTTACAGGTTAGTTTTATGGTATATATCTTCAACTATATAGGATTATACGATCCCTTTAATAATGTTGCATTGACTTGGGAAATAGTAAAAGGGGATCACTCAAGGAGGATATGGCTATTTTTGTGAAGATATAACATTTCAAATAAAATCCTGATCCAATTAAATGTTCTCTTTTGCAGTGAAGCCATTTTGGGAAAGAAAAATAAATTACCCACCATCTTGTGAAAAAAAAAAAAAAAACAACAAGAAAGCAATGGCCCTTTTGGAAAAGGCTATCCGCCATCTTGGATCTGCCATCTTGGATCTGCCATCTTGAATCCTTATCTTTTTTCTTGTTAGAGTTAGGACAAGAAAACAAGTTGTGTTTTATTTTATCCTTACACATTGATATCGACCTAACTTTGCACAAATATCCCGCATTTCTGATTAAATAATTGTTAATGCCATAAACAGGCAATTAAATTTCAAAACTAATTTCCTCGCCGTTTCTTCAATAATGTACAAACAGTGTGGGTGCCTGAAACATCTGTTACCACAAAACACTCCTATAAAAAGATAACGGAAGAATTCACAAAACCAGACCTATTATTAATAATCCTATCAGCTGTCATGGCATGTGTTTGAACGGTCATAGTATATTAAACTCTATGACTTTATATCACAGTCACTGGAAGGCAATTGATACCAGTATCATAACATACATGTACCAGGTACATGTACCGGTACATGTACATGTAGCTTAGCTATGCATGTGAAAAGGCCGTCTGGTAATTGAGATTATTAGGGAGCTGACACAATGACTTGACAAGATCTGACACATGAGGGCGGTATTTAACTTTTAAGGTGAACAAAAAAAGCAGTTTTGAAAATGGCCTGTTTTCTTAAAGGTATCGATACACCATTGGTTATTGCTTGAATTATCAGGAATAGGTAGATTTTGAGGGGTTGTGGATATAGTCAATATCGACCTGTCCGAAGTTTTACAATCATGGATACAGAGAGAATAGCAAAAAAAAACAGCGAACGTTTTCAACCGGCGTCGGGTAGTTCTTGGTTTTTTTTGCGATCGCCGTTTCGGAACAATTACAGGATATCTAGTGCAATCATTTGGCAGGATGCCTAGAATCGTTATTTACTTTCAAATAAGTAAGATATTTCTTAATAATTCTGTAGTAAAATTTTTCTATATCTCCAAATGGTGTATCCTACGGTACCTTTAAATATGCGAGGGCACAGTTTTTACGATATATCGGGGTATAATCCGGAGCGAATTTGAAAATAATTTATGTAAACTAAGCATTAACATTATTTAGTATATTGTTTGTGACTGGTATTCAGCTGGTTTGTGCAATTAGCATGAAAAGCACATGGAGTTTTAGCTGGTAACCTGAGCAAGACTTTTTTTGTGCTAAGCAAATTTGTGCGCTCAGCAGCTCCATGAAACTGGCTCCTAGTTGCATGTGCATTATTCTGACATGTTGCCCCGTCTCTGTTTACATCCGACAAAAAATACTGCCTCTTATTCCAAGCTCAAGGGAGTTCACTCACGCCCTAAGAATCCAGAGCATCCCTGGCCCCAACCCTAACATAAAACAACAGTCCCCATGTACCATGTCTTATTGGAGCCACATATCACATTCTACTACATAATCACATACATGTATCATCCATCACTGTTGATCCTCCAAACATGATTCATAAATACTGCGCCATGCTGGGTTATTAACCCCCAACACAAACATTAATATCAACAACAGGCCTGCCACCAGATTAAAGGTAATGGTGGGTAAAGGAGTTCATTTTTATAGTACGGTAAATTATTGTGACGCTGACCTATTTTGTTTTGTTTTGTGTTTATACACGTATACATGTACAAGCATGATGCATAATGCATAACCTTTAAAAACAGACTGAACCCTAACATGCAAACAATAAGCCATTTGGGCGTGACCCCGAGTTACATTTTGTAAATTTAAATAATATCTGGTACACTGACTTGTTCACACAGCTTGGCACAGTTTAACTTTAAATTCTCCAGACCAAAGACACTGTTGCTACATCACGTGATTCGGGGCAAGCTTTTGCATAGTTACGTAAGAGACGCTCAGCACCAATACATTGTTTACAATGGGTGAGAATGGCAAAAAGACACCAGACCATTCCAGAGCTGGGGGTTGCTAGCGTATGACGCGTAAGGCTTGCCCCGAATCACGTGATATAGCAATAGCGTCTTTGGTCTGGAGAATTTAAAGTTAAACTGTGCCAAGCTGTGTGAGCAAGTCAGTGTACCAGATGTTATTCAAATTTAACTCCGGGTCACACGCAAATGGCTTATTGACAAGTCAACATTCCCTTATTGCCCTTTCCAACCAACCCCCCCCCAAAAAAAAAAAAAAAAAAACCCACAAAAAAATCTCTATTATCTTCCCAGGCTCTGTCGTTTTCTGGCTGGGTGTACTCTGATGACAGGAAACAAGCAGTCTTGTCCAATCATATCTATGGCAGATTGTGATCTGGGTCACCCAAGGCCTTGAGGTTTAGAGGAGAGGAGAGGAGGGGGGGGGGGGGGGAATCAACTAGAAAGAGGAGAATTCCAGGCATGCCAATTCAACCAAGGAGGCAGAATTCATTCTGAGATTTATTAAAATGCGCACTTAGAGGTGACAGGTTGATCATGATTAGCAGTGTCACATGCTACACTAAATACATTTCTGCCAAGGTTTACATCTGAAACTGATAAGTTAAGTTTTTTTTTTTCCATTTTAATTTTATCTGCATGATCATGAACAAATGAAAACAAACAATAACTGTCAACTGCTACTAATTTTAGAACAGAAGCCTTTAACAGTCAAATATTCAGATATTCAATGATTAACCAAATAGTTAAATTAGCTTCTTGGTGTTTTTTTTACTGTGTGTAACATTGTTTTGAAAAAAAAATCAATGAGATTACATTTTCAGAGTTGTGGGACAAAAAGGTTGAAGAAAAAAAAGAAATAGTACGATTTTCAAGAAAAAAAATACGAAAATTGGAAGGTGGGGAAAAAAAATAATAAAAGGAGCTTTACAATTTGTTAACTGTTAATACTCCGTAAAGGCTGGTTCATTTTAGGCACGAAAGCGAACGCGAATTTGTGACGACGGAGCAATTTTTCACGCTACAAATTTGCAAAAGTTGAACACATTTCAACTCTGGCAAAAATTCACAGTTGCCTTGCAGGGCCCGAGGGCAAGGACGTGTGGTGAATATTGAGAATTGATCCAATTCAATCAAGGCATTGTTAAGACAACCAAAAAAGCCGGCCTTTAAGTACACTATCAATTCCAATTTCCAAAATCCACGAGGCATGAGCAATATAGTACATGTACATGCATGTAGTCACAGGGATGTAGTCGAGTCCATCACAAGTCCCTGCAAGTCCCTGCAAGTCCCTGCAAGTCCCTGCAAGTCCCTGCAAGTCCCTGCAAGTCCCTGCAAGTCCCTGCAAGTCCCTGCAAGTCCCTGCAAGTCCCTGCAAGTCCCTGCAAGTCCCTGCAAGTCCCTGCAAGTCCCTGCAAGTCCCTGCAAGTCCCTGCAAGTCCCTGCAAGTCCCTGCAAGTCCCTGCAAGTCCCTGCAAGTCCCTGCAAGTCCCTGCAAGTCCTTGCAAGTCCCTGCAAGTCCCTGCAAGTCCCTGCAAGTCCCTGCAAGTCCCTGCAAGTCCCTGCAAGTCCCTGCAAGTCCCTGCAAGTCCCTGCAAGTCCCTGCAAGTCCCTGCAAGTCCCTGTAAGTCCCTGCAAGTCCATCACAAGTCCTTCAGTTCCAATTCAAATTATAAGCTATTCAAATCAGCTTTGACAAAAGCATTCCTTTGTCATTGTTTATCCAGTTACTTGTGACTGCCTTTATGAAGGGACTAGTGACTGGCTTCACGAAAAGACTTGTGAACGGACTTGCAGGGACTGGACTCTAACCCTGTGTAGTCAGCACAAGTTATCGCATACTGTGTATCATGTATGTAATTATTAATGTACAATGCAATAGTACAGTATATCTTCATCTGCAAATGGCCACTACATGTACCGGTATGTCCAATATTACATCCCCTTTAAGGTTTGGATGGGGGGGGGTTATCCCTACCAGTACATTCAAGTTTTCCTGACGGCGAGGGGTCTCGCATGACGGACCCAGCCACCGCCCAATCAAATTAGCGCAAATCAATGCCACTGTGTCCTGGACTGTGGTATGGGAGAGAGCTCCCCCGCTGATCTCTTGAACAAGAGACAAGAGAACGGAAGAAGGTGCACAGCTGCCCGTGGACGTGTGCAGATGACCAGCCAGTCAACCAGCCATTATTATTTTTCTGCAACCAATTATAGTACATCAACTCTTGGTACCGGTACATTGCGTTTATGGGGACAATCCATAAGTTTGTGTGTTAAGTGAAATCTCTCTAATCTCAAACTCAGAACACTCTAAAATTCTTTTAAAAAAATCAGCATCACCGTAATTTGTCTTCCTCAACATTTTCTTTCATTATACCCTAACCCAATTTTACCTTGTTCCTTTACTTTAGACCCAATGCGCTAGACCCAATGCGAAAATGTCCCCACTACTCGGTCTGTCTTTTCCAAACAAAAGAGCCTGTCCCCAAAACTAGGTGAAGGCTCATACATGTATGTAACCGCCCATAACGAGGTGTCAGTTATGTTAAGGTGTCAGTTGTTACAGTACATGTAGGTGATGGATACCATTAAAACAAAATGAATTTTTGTCAATTAAAAAATTAAAAAAATTAAATCTGTTTACAGGTATTACAGTGTATCTATAGACATTTGCTTTTTCTGAATTTTTTTTGAAATTATGGAGATGGGGTTTGGAGTATTTTAGAGCAAATATTGTTACACTGACCCATTTACAGTTTTGTTTTCAGAGATGCTGAACAGAAATTAGGGGGAAAATTTGAAAAAGTCAGGATTTTTTTTCTTCCAACGATGGTTAGCCGACCATCGTTGAAAATTGATACAAAAATTCATGACACCTGGGGACAATTTCATAGAGCTGCTAAGCACAAATATTTGCTTAGCACAAAAAAGTCTTGCTCATTAAAAACAGGTTACCAGCCAAACTTCTACGTGTTTTTCATGCTAAGCAAATAACCAGCTGATTATCAATCAAAAAAAAGTAAGATCAAGTGAAAATTTGGTCTGTAACCTTGTTTTTGCCAAGGACAAATTTTCATGCTAAGCAAATTGTTGTGCTTAGCAGCTCTATAAAATTGGCCCCAGATGTCATGATTCCACAGGATCCTTTAATGAGAGTATTATTCCCTTACAGTCAAGTGAGATATTTTAGACAAATACGTTAGTTTTCTTCATTGAGGTTTGTAAATGTTGTATCATATAGAAGTTAAAGATGAAAATCTAACTTGTTGAAATCTCAGTTCGGGAGATGCGAGCTTTGCTTTCTACACCCCACTTGTGTACCTCATCACTGTCAAAATTCTAGCCAAGTGACTATATCTAGTCATAGAACAAAAAAGCACAGATACTTGCTGAACCACTGTGGACTCTGAGGGATGTTAAAGACTCCCATGCCAATCACAGGAAATTACTTCGCCTGGTTTTTTTTTTGGGTTTTTTTCCCGGCCTGCCCGGAGCGAGCCATAAAGTAGGAATGGGGCCGAGTCATAACCGGGGAATTATTATCAAGGAGATTGGAGAATTTTTGAATTAATACGCGATGGGACATGCAGTTGACTGATGTGTACATACATTGTACTGTACATGCTGGAGTTCTTACATTGGCAATTCCGTAAATTTGACGTACATGTCAGACAATTTAATGAGCTACTGTTGAAAAAGTGAAAAGTGATGACTATAAAACTATTGAAGACCAACCTAATGTAGTTGTACACCACCACTTAAAGGGATCGTATATGTTCGGTTATTACTCCAAAAATTAATGGCAATAAAAACTTACTTGGTAAGAAGTACAGCAGCTTTGGATAGTATAATGCATTTTTAGAAACTTTTCACTTCGAAGTACTGCGGTAATATTGAAAAAGATATCACTTTTTATCCCCACAAATTTGAATCTGAGAAGCGTTAATACTGCAGTGACGTTTCTCAGATTGTGTATTCCAATGCAGATTATTCTTCCTGCGTGGACATAACCGCTTCAGATTTTCGGCAATATCTCAAAATCGCTACCACCTTTTGAAATGAAATTTTTACAGGTTAGTTGTATGGTATATCTATAACTATAGGATTGAAACAAACAATGGGTTCCAATTACCAAACGTATACGATCCCTTTAAACAAACTTGTAATTATTATTACTATAATTATTTTGCTAAATGTACCCTTAGGGAGACATTTTAGTATAATATTTACCGTACTGAGGGGACATTGACATTAGTGAGACATTTAGGTTTTAACTCCATAAAGGAGAAACAGTCCAGCCCAATTGGACTGTTCTATATTGGACATCCAACACTAAATGCAGTTAGACTGCCAGTTACTTCAACCATAGAGAAAGGTTCTCGATGCTTCAACATTACTGCAAACCTGTAAATATTGTTTGGGAATGCATGTCAACCCCCACCTGTAAATCCTTTTTGACAGAACAAAGGGCTCGTTTGTCAAAGGTAATGTGTATTAACCAAGTTCACCTGGGGAGTCAAGCAAGGTCATTCATCACTTCTGGGGCAAATTTCACTAAGCTGCTAAGCACAAAAATTTGCTTAGCACAAAAACGTCTTGCTCAATAAAAACAAGTTATCAGCCAAAATTCCACGTGTTTTTTATGCTAAGCAACAAACCAGCTGATTATCAATCAAAAACAATAAAGATCACGTGGAAATTTGTACTGTAACCTTGATTTTTCCAAGGACAAATTTTCATGCTAAGCAAATTTTTGTGCTTAGCAGCTCCGTGAAATTGGCCCCTGGTGTGTGGGAGTGGTTTTTTTTATTTATTGAAATAGGGGGCATAGAACAATAACGGACAATAGGGTCCCCTATTTGGAAAAAAAGGTTCCTGATTCCCATTCAATCATGTACAAAAATATGGGAGGTCTTCTGAAAAAGTACAAACAAAAGAGAGACAATCGGGGTCCCGATTTGTGGTGCATTTGTTTATGATGTAAATGAGGGACACATCCCTGACGCCACATTGGTGAATCAGGGTTAGGTGTGTAATCATCAATCGAGGACGTCCTTGATTGAGATTCATGTAGGAAACCAATGAAAGCTGTCGTAAAAGTCTAAGTACAAACTTAAAAGTAAGTACAAACAAAGGAAATCATGGAGAGAAACAAAAGAAATCCTTGATTTACACCACAAACAAATGTGTTTACAAGTGTGTGTGCAAACATTAGGCACAATCATGACATGTACATGTACATGTACCTGGGTACAGTACACCCCTACATTACAAATTGGCACTAGCATGCAGCAATGTAGTCTTGGTCCAAGCATGGAGGAATAATGGTCTAAAGCCGTGTTCGCACTGGACTTTTTTTGGGAAGGTTTTACTGAGACGATGGTAAAATAAAAAATGGTCAAATGTTACCGCTGTTCGCACTTGGACTTTCGACACGGGAAAATTTTACCAAGACCGCGGGAGAAGTAACCGAGCTGTCATTATAATGACTCGTGAGGGCGCTTTGCGTGAACTTTCTGCATTGACCCCGGTGTACCCATTCGCGCGCGCGCGCTTTTTTTGTCCGATCGCATTATTGACGCCATCGTCGGTTTTTAGCCGACGCATCCGTTGTCGTGCTTTATTTCGTCGTAAGACACGTTGACGTTCTTTATTATCATCTGGAATGATGCACTGGTAGCACCAATCAAACTTCCGACTGTATCAATAATAATATCTGCCATAATATTGACCAAAGGAACCCCAACTCTACGTTATCTTTTTGCAGAACCACATGCGAATGTGATCACGATGCAATTTGCATGCATCAGCGTGCCCGCACGTAAACAATGCAAAGAGCGCATGCGCAGTGTCTTGTGTAGCATGACCTCATACAGGGGGCCCGGATGAACGTTTTCCTGGGCCGCTTTACCGACACGCGCTGTTCGCACTGGACTTATCGTCTAGGGAAAAGTGACTAGGGAAGTTTTCCAGGGCAGCAGTTGGCCGGTAGAAGTAACCACTGGACTCGGGAGAAGTAACTGAGAGGAAAACGTCCTAGGCTGTCCTCACTGGACTTAAAATGGGAAAAGTACCCATCGTCTAGGTATGTTTTATCATAATAAGTCCAGTGCGAACAGGGCTTATGAGTGCATTTGGAATGAATAAGCCAGTTTGGTATTCTAACAACGCATGTGCACAAGAAGATTTTACAATTTATTTTTCTTTGAAATAAACATTTCATCGTATGCGTGCAAAAGCATAGAGTGTACCAGCAAATTTAAAGAGATCGTCGTGTTCAGAAGTAACATTTATTTGGACAGCAAAGTGTTTTTAAGGCGTCTTGTGCGTCCAAACTTTTGTGCAAACAAAAGTTTCCATTGCCTTTTCGATTGCACATGCAGATTCGGTTACCACGTCCACCATGCTGGGTGCATTTACATACAACTGTCGTGCTTATCCCAAGAGAAAAATCAATGAATCTTGTGCACATATACGCAGTTGGAATACTGAACTGGCTTTTTTCCCCTCACAATGTACATGTATATTATTATTATTATTATTATTATTATTTCTTTTCGGCAATGAAACCGAGGATTCCTCAAAAGCGCCCAAGGCACTGTAGCTCGTAAGCCTGAAGAAACCAGTAGGAGGATGAACGAAATGCCAGAAACACCGGGGCGAACCCCTTCTCTTTAGCGATAAGTGTGACTGGGTTCTTTTACGTGCGTGTCCAGGTTCAATATACACACACACGGGACCTACGGCTTTACGTCCCATCCGAAGGACGAAGCAATAGTAGTTTAATTGCCTTGCTTAAGGACACACGTGTCGACACCGGGACTCAAACTCACGCTCTGCGGAACAGAAAACTCAGCTCTTAACCGCTCGGCCACGACACTCCAGTCTTGAACCCAGACTACACTGCTTAGCAGTACATTGTTTCAGCGCGCGTAGTCTATTGGACTGTGCGCGCTGAAATAACACCCTCAGGAACAACAGACCAACAGTCGTTAATAGCTGCACTTGACATTTAGGCCGTGTCCGAAACGAGTGTCTAGAGCTACTGTCTAGAGCTACAAAAAAAAGAAGTACCTTCTACGTCTACAGCTACGTCTACGTAGGCGCTAAGGTACATGTAAACGGAATTCGGATGCGGCTACGGTAGAGCCTACATGTACGGCTAGTTATTGCGCCCCCAAGCGATGCTTGAATTAGTGTTTGCAAAATAACGATGTAAGAATTTACAACAATTATCGTCTGCTAGATGTTACGCAATGTTTGTTTACAGCCAGTCGAAATACCTGATATATTGACGTATTTGTCGATCTGTTAGTTTCAATTCAATGCACTATCATTGAAAACTATACGGAAATTTGCTCCAAAATTAACATTAGTGCTGCCGCCATTTTGATTTGCCTGGGCTAGACAACTTCTTTTACGGCTAGATTTTTGTGACGTTGTAGCCATAGCTGTAGCTCTAGACGGCATTTCTTACAGCGCTACAAAATGGCCGACGCAGACAATAGCCGTAGCTATAGCTCTAGACACCCGTTTCAGACACGGCCTCACTCAGGCAAACAGCTGGTAAACCAGCAGTCAGGCAATGTCCTGTATACATTCAAATCGATGACACAAGGTGCTTAACCGAGTGTTCAACATGCTACGGTGAATTAGTCTTGCATACGCACTGTGGACCTCTGAACAATATACATGTACGGTAGGTCCACACGATGCGGGAAAACGTTAAGGTTTGGCCAGGTCCACAGTCCATTTTTCAGTCTCCGAAAAAGAGCGATAGAGGAAAAACGGGTTAGGGTTATATATAAAAAAGATAGGAGGAACAGCTGAGAGGCCCAGAATCAACATTTGAGGGTAAATTTGTTTTGGGGTAGCGAGAAAAATGAGTATTTAGTCAACGTTTTTTAACTTCACGAAGACAAAGGAATGTCCACAGTCCGTATGTGAGGTAAACCTGTGTGTCTTAAGCCCTGTTCGCACTGGACTTTTTTTATATAAAACTTACCGAGACGATGGGTACTTTTCCCATTTTAAGTCCAGTGCGGACAGCCTAGGACGGACGTTTTCCTCTCAGTTACTTTTCCCGAGTCTAGTGGTTACTTTTACCGGCCAACTGCTGCCCGGGAAAACTTCCCAGGTAATTTTTTCCCTAGACGATAAGTCCAGTGCGAACAGCGCGAGTCGGTAAAAGCGGCTTAGGAAAACGTACATCCAGCCCCCTAGTCCAATTTCATGCTACACAAGACACCGCGCATGCGCCCTTTGCATTGTTTACGTGCGCGCGCTGATGCATGCACATCGCATTGTGATCACAATCGCCTTCATGAGTCATTATAATGGCAGCTCGGCTACTTCTCCCGCGGTCTCGGTAAAATTTTCCCGTGTCGAAAGTCCAAGTGCGAACAGTGGTAACATTTGACCATTTTTTATTTTACCATCGTCTCAGTAAAACTTTCCCCAAAAAAAGTCCAGTGCGAACACGGCTTTAGCGCGAGTGTCAGCATGGTCAACAATGCGTTCAAATGTCTCTTCAGTCAGTCTCACCCAACCCTCCCCTCCACACCGTTGAGGAGGGCACTTGCGCATGAAGCAGATACGCAAACCCATCAGGCCAGTTAAACACCCCACCCTACCTCCTAATTTTTCCATTCCAACATGCTACAAATCCAGGCAAATACAATTTGCACCAACCAACGTTAATAACGGTGCTGAATCCATCAATTGGGGGTTAGGGTTATCGAGTGCAAAACACAGATGCTATTCATTCTAATATCAAGTGCTGAATAGTACATGAGATATGAATAAACCTGCAGTAACACGACTGTTCCTGGCAACAACCGGAATTGATTTTTTTTTTTTTTTTTTTCCCGGAAGGTAATTTATCCCTCGGAAAACTCAAGTGTCTCTCCAGCAGTTCCCAGGTGACTAAGGATGCAAGACGAACAGTTGGCTACACACAGCAAATACAGCCTGATGACGAATCTCAATTTTTCTTCCTCTTCAAATTTAAAGAATTCTCCACATTTCTTGCTCACAGAAATCGGCCTATGGTATATTGACCCCTAACAATATAATTTGCAGAATGCAAAAAAAGTAAATAAATGTGGCTTATTTTGACATTGTTTAGTGCATGCCATACTTAAAAGTAAACATTATCAAAACCCTTCAAACAAAATATTTATTCCGATATTTTTCTCATTTTAAGAAAGGTCAGACACAGTACCGATGAGTTGTTTGTCTAGAACTTTTGACGAGACAAGGTACAATTATTATTTGGCCTTCAACCCTAACCTTCCCAAACCCTCCAAAATCCTCTTTGCATGAAGTGGATGATTTTGAAGGAATAAGGCTGTATGTCAAAACTGCATGGTTGATTTTTATAGAATACACCGTGTCAAGGGTCAATAGGTTGAACCTTGTTCATGGTTAAATTAAGGCCGAGATAATACTTGAAATAATCCGGCACTGCCTCAATGTATTCACAGCAATCACTGAAGGATTATGCAGGATTGAGGCAAATAAACAAATTAAATATAAAATTAAATATAAAAGATTTTGGAGGAATAAGGCTAAAACCCCTTCTTTTTTTTACATAGAAGCAGTTTTTGTAGTATTGAGTGTGCATCCTAGCCAAAAGGGGGTTAGGGTTTAAAATAAATGGTTTTTTTTTTTTATAATTGTCTGAAGATATAAATAAAAATATGAATATTCAACTAACAAGAATTTTCCTTTAAACCAAAAATTGCCCAAAGTATAGAATTCCTCGCTGACTTAGTCAGTAAAAAGCTAAGAGACTAATTTCATCTCATCACATCATAGCCGAGTGATCGCCATTAGGGAATAACCAGTTAGCCAACTGTTCCGATCTCCAAAAGCTGAAAGTCTCACACTCACGCCCTTATGCACCGATGCACTAGCGCCATTCACTCTACCCCCCCCCCCCCCCCCCCCCCCCCACCCCCTACCCTCTCTCTTGCTCTCTGGATTGCTGCTAATTTTCCACTCGACTCGACCCAAGCCCCATGGAGGAGAAAACGCTGTAATTTGCTGAAAGGGGTTAGGTGAGACAATGAGCATTTTTTTCGGGGGGGGGGGGGGGGGGGGGGGGGAAGGGGAGGTGAAGGAGGGGGGGGGGGGGGGAGAGAGAAGAAGGGAAATTCCACAGAGTTGTAAAAGAGTACGTCTACAAATGTACGTGAAAAGATTTCCAGTAGAAAACAATCAAAAGTATGAAATTCTTGTCATCTACGGATTAATGTACCCCTTTAAGGTTTATTCCCCCCCCCCCCCCCCCCCCCCTCCTAACTAAAGTTGCATCCATTACAGCTCACAGACACGTACGCACCCAGAGCAGTCTCTCTCTGGAGAAGCAGTTTCTCTCCAGAGCAGCACTTGTTAGGGCTCCACGCGATTTTCCCAGTAGAGAGACACCGTTAACTAAATTATCCGTTCACTGGCTGCCGTGTGTAAATAACCTGATCCGGTGATAAATGTTGATGCGTTTAAAGGAAACTCGCATGGATTTATCTAAATTGGCGTTAAAATAAAATCATTGTTTAATTGAAGTGAGATTACATGTGGAATTTAATTACATGTTGAGAAATCAAAGCTTACACATGTAGTTTTACATTTGAAAAAAGTCAGACTTTTAAAGAAAGACACAAAATAAAATTATAGTTAAATACGGGTAGTTGGTTAATTGTGAATATGAACGAATTAATCTTTTGAAGATTGAAGGAATAAATTCACTTTTGATTTACATCTCAAATAGGCGGTGTGCTTTAGAACAGGGTACCAGCCGATGTCAGGAACCGGTTTCAGATTATGGGACTGGTTATAACCGCAACCAACTTTACAAAAAGTGTACCTAAAACCTAAAATCTATAATAAAAACAATTAAAAAAATTATTTTAAAAAAAAATTAAAAAAAAAGGCTACATAAAAAAGCAAGGCATATTCACTATGCATTTTTTTAACCCACACCTTCGGTTCCAAATCTATCCAAATCCACCCACCCATTTTGGGGACTCGGTCCTGCAGACCTGGCTTGACCAAATTTTGATGGATTATGATGGACTTGGGCCAGGAGGTCTGAAGCACTGCTGGGGTAAATCTCATTGTCCATGATTTTGTCTAGTGCTGGGCGAGTATACTCGATTGTGTCATAACTTGTGATTAGTTTTTACTACTCGTTAAACTACTCGCATTTTTTTTTAAAAACTATTCACGTACTCGTGCCAGCCTGAGTAGCAATAATTACTCGCGAGTAGTGATTGTTAGCGAGCATTGATTGTTGACGAGTACAGGCAGACGTTCCAACACAGTGGGATTATTAACTTATTATGATAATTACGATGGTTTTACGATATAACGATCTTTATTGATTTTCAATTCTATCATTGAAAAATAAAAACACAATTTTAATTGGAACTTGAGCGATAAAGGAAACCAAATTGCTGCCAAGCTCGCTGAGAAATTACCGTTATGCTTTTGAATGAAAACACATGGTGATAAACACGTGTACATGTACGTGTGACTGTCATTATCCACTCTAGTCTTGTGAAAATTGTGAACACTACTCGCGACTACTCGATTACTCGCGAGTAGTTTAATCGCAAGTATTCAAGTGGGAAAAATCACTACTCGCCCAGCACTAATTTTGTCCATCCTGCAGTCATGGTGTTCTCATTAGGCCAAATAAAAAAAAACATGTTTAGCGTCATGCCTTTTTTTTTAAAGGAAGGAGAAGACCCCCTTTTTTTTTCTTCAAAATGGCCGCCCGACACACGGTTCACCCACGATTAAAAATCAAAATTCATGTGGGTCGATCAAGTATGCACCGTACACGACTACACCGTCACACCCTAGCCTTCCTATTAGAAAAAAATATATTTCCAGAGCATGTACACAGTGATGCTAAAGTCTAAAATACGATCTTAAAATTTTATTTTTTAATTAATTTTTTATTTTTATTTTTTTTTGCCAAAATGGTCAAATTTATCATTTTTTTCAAAAAGAAAAAGAAAAGAAAAAAGGAGGCGGCCCCCAAAAAGGAAGCGGGCGGTGACGCTAAACATGTTTTTGGTTTTTTTTGGCCTTATAAGCCATGTGCACTTTGGCTGACCTGCCTACATGTACAGTACTACTACAACATGTACCAGTCTGTACTCTTTATCCACAGTGCCCTCTCCATGGCCTACATGTACATGTACTTCATGACAGTGACCTCCTGTCAACCAGCCAACCAGGGATTATTATCATCCCCAATATCCCCCGAGGGCAGACAATATAAGTTATTGTGGCCAATTCAGTGGACTGGTCATTTTTCGCAGGCTGGAAATTGTGACATTTCAATTGACTGCAAAAGTCCATTCATTTCTACACATGTAAATAGTGGGTTTAGAAGACAAATTATCGTTGTTTTACCCTAAAGGACGATACAGATAAAATGCTGAAGAAAAGAAAATCACAAGGGAAACTGACTAGGTATTTGCACGAATTTCAAAGTGAACCAACAAAATATATTTTCTTGAAAATGACAGCAGGTGACATGATTTCACAGGATGTTCTGAGATTGTTATTCACTTAAAGTCAAGTTGGGTATTTCTGTTTTGTTATTTTGTTTATTTTGGCAAATATTTGTATAATAATTAATATGTAAATTTATGTACCACCTTTAAAAATATATAAAAGTTAAAAAAATACAAATTCATTTAAGTCTTAAAAATATAAATAAAATACAATTATGCAGTTAATAGATTTCATTTGCAACAGAAAAAGAATCTGGTTAGTTTAACATTATAGTTTTCAACATTAATCCCCCCCACCCTCACAGGGGGGCAGGATGGAACCAGTGTATTATTGGTCACAGCGACAGCCACTAACTAATGCTTGATTCCTTTAACGCTGCAGAAATCATACCGTTTCAATTTCCCCCACTCAGCCAATGAAAATCAATACCAGGACAGTCTCGTTTCTGCCATGGCAAGATGTTTGTATACACTTTAAAGGTTGGATACACCATTGGTAATTGCTTGAATTATCATGAATGGGTGGATTTGGGGGGTTGTATTTTATAGTAAATATCATAGTAAATATATAGTAAGTTATAGTAAATGACATAGTAAATATGTCCGAAGTTTTACAATCATGGATGCCGAGAAAAGCACGAAAAACAGCGTTTGTTTTCCACTGGCGTCGAGCAGTTATTCTTATGTTATCTTTGTTTTTCGCGCTCGCCGGAAGACGATCGCAAATTTTTCTTTATAAAATTCTATATTTCAGAATAATTACAGGATATCTATCGCAATCATTTTACTGGATGCCTAGAATCATTATTTACTTTCAAATGAGTAAGATATTTCCTAATATCTTCGATATCTGCAAATGGTGTATACTACCTTTAATAATGTTCACTCTGCCTGGTGATCTTATCACACACACACACATGAACCCACACATGAACTAACTTTCAGCTGGTCCCTTACAGGTTGGATACTGGTGATAGGTCACCCTGCTCAGTGTGTTTGCAAACTAACAGTTGACATGTTTTTGACAGCTCATGTTCTGCTATCTTAATGACGTTTTCTTCCTTTTCGGGTTTCCAAACCGGCTGATGTATTTTTCAAGGGAAGCCCAACCACATGTGGCTGTGATGATGTTACAGCGAGATTACTTAATCACCCCCAAAACAGAACCTTGCAACATACATGTACCACATGACGTTAAAACATTGAATAGAAACCTAGAGAGAGTTTTCGCCCTTGTCGTACAGGGGCCAATTTCATAGAGCTGCTAAGCACACAAAAATTGCTTAGCATGACAATTTGTCCTTGGCAAAAACAAGGTTACAGACCAAATTTTCACCTGATCTTTATTGTTCTGGATTGATAATCAGCTGTTTTTTTTGCTTAGCATGAAAAACACGTATAATTTTGGCTGGTAACCTGTTTTTAATGAGCAAGACTTTTTGTGCTAAGCAATTTTTTTTGCTTAGCAGCTCTATGAAATTGGCCCCTGTACATTACAGTGGGAATGGAAACAAAATCCCCCTGTAATGTACAGTACGACAAGGCAAAAATCGTTTCTAATTAGAACGAATATATGTAAAGACCAGTTCGTACAGTTCTGTACTTTTTGAAGAAAGTAAAGACAAAGCAAATCTAATGTTACGAAACACATTCACTGCAAAATTCGCCGGACTTTGAATGTTTTTATTTTTACACTGAACAAAGAAGCTGCGACTTGAACCTGCCACACGAACCTGCGACCTCCGAAATATCAGACGGGCACTCTACCAGCTGAGCTACATGTATCTTGCCCTATGTTGGAGGTCTCCCAAATTCTCACTATGGCCGTGTCCGAAACGAGTGTCTAGAGCTACGGTCTACGTCTACATCTACAGCTACGTCTACGTAGGCGCTAAGGCAAATGGAATTCGGACGTGGCTACGGTAGAGCCTACGGCTAGTTATTGCGCCCCCAAGCGATGCTTGAATTAGTGTTATCGTCTGCTAGATGTTACGCAATGTTTGTTTACAGCCGGTCGGAATACCTGATGATATTGACGTATTTATCAATCTGTTTAAGTTTCAATTCAATTCACTATCATTAAAAAATAAACAAATATTTGCTCCAAAATTAACGTTAGTGCTGCCGCCATTTTGTTTTGCCTGAGCTAGACAACTTCTTTTACGTCTAGATTTTTGTGACGTTGTAGCCGTAGCTGTAGCTCTAGACGGCATTTCGGAAAGCGCTACAAAGTGGCCGACGCAGACAATAGACGTAGCTGTAGCTCTAGACACCCGTTTCGGACACGGCCTATCTTTGTTAGAGGGCCCCAGTTCGAAGTCACTGAATGTGTTCAACTTCTGTGAATTCGCAACGTGAAAACTTGCCTTGACGTCACAAATTGACGTTCGCGTGCGCTTTGCTCTTAGTATGACTGTGAGTCCACCTCAACTCGCCTATATTTGTTTGTGTTTTTTCTTTTCTTTTTAAAGAAGATTTTTGTTGCATTGCAGGTTTGTGTCATGGCCAAATCACCACACTTCCTTCTATATGTATTATGACTAACAATTCACAAGAGAATTTGAACTGTCATGTCTAGTTGTTTAGAGTATTTTGAATTTGAAATATTGTACATGTACAAGTACGTAATGATACAAACGCCGCCAATTCAGATACTCAAAAATCCACAGCAAACAGAATTTACTTCTTGCCCGGCCCAGATATCTCTATACATCATATCCCCATTGGCAACTCCAACCAATGAACCAATTCGCTACATGCTCAGCATTACCCTCTATACCACATGTTTATCCCCCCCCCCCCTTCTTTTTTTAACAAGCTTCCAACATTAGTCCCAGTATCAATCACCGCTACATCCCAGGCCCCTTAAGCTACAGAGTCCCAGCCACTGAAGCTGAATCGTTGTTCTACAGAAGCGACACTCCACAAATGATCACGGTTTTAAAATCTTGAATGCGAATCCCTCCTCAGGGAAGAATGACTTCAGCAAAAGAGTGGGGGGAATGGAGAAGACAAAAAATACGAGCGGAACTGCGTACATTGTGCATCCGAAAGTGGGTAGAAACCTGAAAAAGCTCGCCGCAATATTGGATTACATTGGGGTTATTCATACACATGCGTTGGATTAGTAATAGGAAACAACTGGGGCTGCTACATGTAGTTGGTTAAGACAGGGCTCAGGTGTGATTTTGATGTAGCGGAATTAATCTGATCACACTTGATTGGGTACGGTCACTAGTGCTTCGCGTGTTTAAATTATATAGAATTGGAAGAAATTCTAACTTCGTTTACGATTCGACGCCTTTCTTATGACTACATATATGAGAAATAATTTCAGTGTTTTTGTACTGTGATGTTATGATACATGTAGGCCTACATGTACCTTAATTTTTTTCATAAGTCTGATTCACAACATTTTTGCAATTCATAAACAAGTAAAAAAAAAAAGTGATTTTTGGCATCAAATTTTTTCCATGTGCTCAATAATATTCATATTTTGTAAATAAAAAGGACTTTTTATTTTGCTGTATTTAAAAAGCACACCCACGCATTTCTGGTCTTGCTCGCTGCTGACATACATTTTCGAACTTGAACTTGGCGTGTTTATGCGTCATCCGTTTTGAATTTGGGGGAAACTTTGCGTTTATATACGTCATCCGGCGCGAACTGGTTAACGGACCTGTCTAAAGTTTTACAATCACGGTTGCTGAGAAAAGGAAGAGAAATGACATTCGCTTTGCAGTGTTTTTTAAGTTGTTCTCTTTTCTTCTTTTTTTCAGAACAATTACAGGATACCTAGCGCAATCATTTTGCTGGATGCCTAAAATAATTGTTACTTTCAAATAAGTCAGATATTTCTTAATAATTCGGTACCTATTAAACATTTTCAATATCTTTAAATGGTTCATCTGACCTTTAAGAAGGCAGTGTTACAACCACCTGAGCCCCCAATCTTCCAAATTGTCACAGGAGAAAAAAAATTGACAAGAATAGCAGGTGTTATGTGTATTTATGCTTTACTCATGATTAAAAGGGTAGGGGGGGGGGGGGGGGGGGGCGGGGGCTTTCTGAACAAAATGTATGAGAATTCCCTACACCCAATTATCATGTACACTAAAGGAAACAAAATCAAGCTAACAATATCTTTTTAGTATGTAAGCATTGTTTTTGTTCCTGCATAACACCTGTATTTTGATAATACAGATCAGTACAGCCACAAGATTTGTAAACAGATTTGATCACAAAAAATACAGTCAGGTTTCCCTCTTTAATTTGAAAAAAAATATGGGGTGTTCATACGTGTACGTACGTCAGTCCCCGATGTTCACATCACAAGTATCAGGTTATGCACGAAGACGGGCTGGTCATATAAAGATCATCGTGTGCGTTCACTAACGGCGGAAAGAGGAACAACCTTTTACACAATCCCACAGGTGGGAAGGCAGTTGTGCGTTACCGACCCGCTCGTCTTTTATTTTATTTTTTCGTCTTTAATTTTTTTCTGCGTATATATGCAAGCTCTCAACTGTCACTTACAAGCCCCAAGCCAAGTGAATCACATTTCTTCTTATTTTTTATTTTTTTCTCCACAACATCAAAAAAATCTTTTAGCAGCTCGTTGACATGGCTAATACAAGCTCTTCAAAATGTCTAACGGAATAACAGCTGCTGAGTGAGTGATGAGCGATGTTTTTGGAGAACGTTTTTGGAGAACGTTTTGGGGGAATTTCAATAATATGTGACCTGTTCCAACGAAACCCAGACAAAGTCGCACAATGTGTTTTGTCACAATGTACTCCTGAAGTCATTTCTGGATGGATTTTACCATTTTGAGGTTTTAGGTTTTCCTAAGTCACTCACTATTAATCTACAATCTCCTCGAATTTGAACAAAATCCGTCTACCAGAAGTGTGTTTTTTTGTCAATTTTGTGAAACATTTGTGTATAGAAATAATACGCTTTTCTGAACTTCAAAGCTGTTTATCTCATAATTAGGTTGTCAGGGTTTTATCACTAAATCAAGACCCCAGAGAAGATAGGGTGGGGGTACATATGTAAATGATACATCTTTTTAAAGCTGAGAACCTAGAGAATTTGAAAAAAGCATAATCTGAAAAACTAAAAAGTCGACTTTGTCCGGGTTTCGTGGGAACAGGTCACATATTGTCTTTCGGGCTGAGAAAAAATCACATCCTTTTTCTTGTCATCAAGTTTTTCAGAGTACATAAAAAAGGCGTTTATATTGTACCGGTTAGGCCTGGACGATATCGTAAATTTTGACTGGCGATATATCGTCGGGTAAATATCGCCGATATGTCGATATATCGCCGTAATTTTCAAATTTGAAATAAACCTATTATAATGGTTAAAATAACTCAAACGAGCTGTTAATTAAACGCTGTCACACGACATGTGTGAATCGTGGCGATTCCTGAAAAATTTAAACGTCTATAAAAGAAAACTATATAAACAGAATGGTTGCTGAAAATAGACGCGACGGTGAAAATGCTTTGTCGTCTTCCACTAAAATCCAGCCGCCGATCAAGTCGGAGGGGCACTTGCGGTTTTATTGCGCAAAGATAGATTATTCTGATTGGCCAATTTTCATCGAGGGCAACGAACTGGGCGCTCCTTGGAAGAAAGGTTGTGGCGCTGGTTCAACAAAACCTAACTGCCAAATCCTATTGGTCCATGACTGATCAGTTGGAGGCTTATCTGACAATAATGTAATACCTTTTTTACTTTGTGAATTCCGCCTGGTCGGGTACTGTCGGCACTCAAAGCAACATGGGCCACTTTCCCAGCTATTGAAATTCCAAAGTAATGGTCGGCCACATGTTGGTCCACTTGCTACAATGTGTAATACATTTTGTAGGTCAGCTGTCAATCATTGTCTGGGTTGCTTGCTCCAACTTGGAATATATTTGGAAAATACTCCCGAATAATTATCCCGTGGTTTTATTTTATTCCTCGTGCACTATAAAGGTGTTTATTAAATATTATGTAAAACTACACCACAGAACCACTTATAAATTGAAAAATGTAACAAGCTCTTACAATTTCCACATCTTTTTAGGGACAAATTAAATATTATGGTTTTATTAAATACCACCCAGCAAATTATTTTTTAAATTTGAATAACCACTTCTTATTAGGACGTTTAGAAATTCACTTTAAGATTGAAGTACATGCTTCCGGGAGTAATTTGCTGGGATAAAACCTCAGCTCGTGCATTTTAAGGGACAATGCAGGACAACAAAATAATACCCGTTTTCATTCAAAATCATGCCTTGATTTCTGGGTCTTAATTTAAAGTATTTCTAATATTCATGGCTCAGTTTTAGTATCCTGGGGTCCGCCATCGGGATTTTGTACCACCTCGATTTTATTCTTGCTTATTTATTCTTGGCTCGTGTAGGTTTGGTAAATGTTTTTAAAAGCTAGCCTTGTAATTTATGGGCCACGAAATAGATCGTTTTTGTCAAATACAAGAAAAATGGAAAATAAATCGTATTAAATTTCCCATTTAAATCTGTTGGAAAAATGTTGAGGAGCTCAAAATATTAAGTGTTGAGGTCCCGTTTTCTTTTTTGTTCTTTTTTAAACAATAAAACTAGAAATAAATATTATTATATAAACCTGGAATTTATTTCGCTAGCCTCGTAATTCAATGGTCAGGTGTATGTCGATTTTGTTAGATACCGGAAAAACCAAGAAAAAATCGTATTATTATTTACCCCTGAAATCGGTTGGAAATGTTTTGGGAAATCAGACAAATAATTCTTTAAGTACCCTTTCTTTTTTTTTCCATAAAACAAGGACAATTTCATAATTAACCTTAGAAATATATTTTTGTTACGACTAGGGTTTCGTAAATAAACAGGTTCAGGGTTTTTTAACCCCTTTTTATTTTTACATCTTAATACATTTTGCAAATGAGTACGGCAAACTTTTTTAACCAGTTCGCACCGGATGACGTATATAAAATTTCCCCAGATTCAAAACGGATGACGCATAAACACGCCAAGTTCAAGTTCGGAAATGTATGTCAGCAGCGGGCAAGGCCGGAAATGCGTGGGTGTGCTTCCCGGCACTATCAGCCTGAACACGCTTCGGATTGAGTTTCGTTAAAAATAATCCCGCCCGTGGGCTCGGCGATGTTAAAATAATCCCGGCGCGAACTGGTAAGTACTCACACCCAATTTAATGACCATCGGTTGGGCCAAGAGATAAATAAATTCGAGGAATACACCAGCCAAAGCCTTTTAAATACATTCTGTATATGCCAGGCAAGGGTTAGTGTAAGTAAATACAATGTATCTTTGTTGGAGATAAGCGGGCCAGGGCAACATTCTTTGAGTAGCCCTTTGTGTTGAGAGAACGTCTGTGCTGAAAACTAGAGAAGAAAGTCAACACCCAATAGCAACGAAGAATTGTTTAACTGGACTTTAGGATTGGATAACGATCTTGTCACTGAGGAAGTAGTGAGCGGCGCATCGGCTGCAATTGGGTTTGTTGACAAAGGGTATACGTCCAGGCGAAGGCGTAAGTTACAACAACTTTTGCGGCACATCTTAAGTTTGTTTGCAAGCAGTTTTAATACATTTTGTTAAATATCGACTACATCTTGCGAATATCGTCTGGGTCACGATATTTCGATATTTTTAAAACCAAAGTCGATACTGTCGATATCGTCTTCAGTATCGTATCGTGACGATATTATCGTGATATCGTCCAGCGCTAGTACCGGTACATGTACACAAAACCTTTGTCTAGATGCAAGTCATATTATAACAGTAAGATTTATACATGTTTTTTTTAATGTATTTTTAGTAGTTATTCAAGCCACTGCAACCTTCAATGTATAATTATTTACGAGCATTTACCGATTTTTCTAAATTACTTATTTATATAAATTTTTGTTTCGTAATAGTGGAGTGCCATGCATGGGTAATTATTTTAATTCATTTCAGATTCATGTAAACAAATTCGGTTTCAGTACCAATTTAAGAGTAAAGTGTTAATTTTTTTTTTTTTTTGAGGGTCCATTTTCTCATGTAATTGGTGTGTATACATACGGGTAACAATAGTTGCACATGGGCACTGACTGTGCACTTCATTCAAAAATAGTAGGGGTAAAATAATACTGATAGTGATTACCATCACAAACAATCACTTGAAAAGTTTAGCTTGTAACCCTGTTTTTGCAACAAAAACAACAATTCATGCTTGCGTGGTTATCGGCTTAACCAGTTCGCGCCGGGATTGTTTTAACATCACCGAGCCGAGGCGCGGGATTATTTTCAACGAAACTCGATCCGAGGTGGGTTGAGGCCAATGGTACCGGTACATGTACTAGTATGTAACTGTCAACGTCGTTGGTCTTCATACGTTCCGCGAGTATCAAAAATCGATTCGAATTGAAGCGCGCGCTTTGGTCTCCATTCAAGTCGCCGCATTCCAATGAAACGGCAAATCTGACGCGTTAGTGGTACCAAAAAAAATCGCAACCGGAAAGCACACCCACACATTTCCAGCCTTGCTCGCTGCTGACAGACATTTCAGGCCTTGCTCATGGCGTGTTTATGCGTCATCCGTCTTTCATTTGGGAACAACTTTGCGTGTTCTTCCTCCGGCTGGAACTGGTTAATGAAACTAGCCCCAGATGCCAAACTTTCCAAGTCAAGCTTGTCTGTCTGGAAAGGCCAGGAAAGCAACGACTATTAAATGTCCATTTGCAATTGCTTCATGTACCTGTACAAGTCCCTCATACAATTGGCTTAGCAATCTTGTGATTGCCTCTTGCATCAAGTAATGAGTATAGTACCAGTAGCACCAGTGGCAGTTTGCATACACTTGTACGTACATGTACCCTCCAGGCATTGTATTACCAGATGCATCAACAAAGCTGTTAGCAATACCGCAATTTGCTCCCGGCTGTTCCCATCCCTACTGCTGCTTCTACCACTCTTTCAAATTCATTATTCATCCATTTGTGTGGCATAATATACTCTGCTTATGAATTTATTATGGCAAAACATGTACCGGGTAATTCCTTCTATTTTACTTGAGTCAACTGTGCGGAAAGGCGGACGTGTTTTACACCACAAATACGACACCTGATGTTTCGGCTGCTGTAGTTTACACTGCAGTGTCGATTGCCAATGGGTTCACAGGCGACAACAATCACCATACAGTGGCGATTTGTATACTAACATGTAATTTGAAGAGAGATTTTTTTTTGTTGTTTTTTTTGCTTCAACGTGCAGGTTGGCAGTATTAAGATCAGTCTAAATTGGATCTTAGGATTTTAATAAATTCTGACTGCATAAATAGAAAAAAGGGAAATAACTTTCTTGAAGCTCAGCAGACATTTATGAGGATTGAAGATACGTAACGTTCAAGTAAACATTTGTTTTACAAAGCAAACGAAATGAACTCTAACTTCACGCACGCTCAAAACAGCTGATCGTCTGCTCGTTTGCAGCTCCAATACAGTTGAGTATTGTCGATAGTGTGTGGGTGAAAATTGCACGGGTACAATACAAAAACAATACATTTTTTAAAGTTTTAATCGTTAAAGTTTTGTATGTGTAAATTTAGTTTTTGTTTTACCTGTCAAATGTTATTTAGTCGCTAAAGCTGCTCTCACACTGTGGCGAATATGCTAGTGCATGTGCTTACGAAGGGAAATATTTGACAATCGCTCAAACTTCGCAACATTTGCCGTGTCTTCGTAAGCGTTGGTAACAAATTCGGAACGTTCACAAGTCATTCTCCACCTCCTTACGAAGATCGGTCAATATAGGAAGCGCTTCCTAAATTTCCGCGAATGTTGTGAAGATGGTCATTCGCCGTCGATTTTCGTAAGCATTGGTAAGCCATTGGTAACGTTGGTAAAGCGTGCGTAAGCGTTGGCAACGTTCGTTAGCTATTCGTAAGGCATTGGCAAGCATTGGCAAGCGTTGGTAAGCATTCGTAATATATTCGTAAGATATTTAAGGAGAGGTCGAGGGACGACCGAGGACGACCGACGGGTGACCGAGATGAAAATATTCACTATCCAATCGCAATTTTTGGGCGAATTCACTGCAAAATTCAAATATTCATATTTGCAAGAATATTCGCCAGTGTGAGAGCAGCATTAGTGTTTGTATCATAGGAATGTTAGTTTGGGGTTTTGTTTGTACATGTACTTGATAGCATTTCAGGAGAGCCACTACATGTAGATAGTGATTAAGTTCGCTTTTGGTGTGTTATCAATATTGTTTGTGTAGAATCATTTTACAATCAAAATTGATTGTACTGTTCTTTGTGTCTTAAACATGTATGTATTTTCACCTGAGAAATAACAAATATAAATGAAAATAAAATATACAGCTGACAGAACAGCAGCAGCAATACGTGGTACCACGCCTCACACTGATGTGATACCACAAAGGGGGAGGGGGATGAGTTGTTATGCAATGAATGTATGTGATCGTTCTAGACCAATACAAATACAGTATCCAAGACAGATACAAATGCACACATGTTGTATGCATACAGTCCAGTCATTGTCCAACATTAACACAAGGGGCCAATTTCATAGAGCTGCTAAGCACAACAATTTGCTTAGCATGGAAATTTGTCCTTGGCAAAAACAAGGCTACAGACCAAATTTTCACGTGATCTTTATTGTTTTCGATTGATAATCAGCTGGATTTTGGCTTAGCATGAAAAACCCGTAGATTTTTGGCTGGTAACCTGTTTTTAATGAGCAAGACTTTTCTGTGCTAAGCAAATTTTTGTGCTTAGCAGCTCTATGAAATTGGCCAGAAGTGAACCATGTCAAACAACCTGCTTGAAAAAAACTTTATATAAGGCGCTTAAATAAAAATCTGAATGAACTGGCACATTTTAAGCTACATACATGTAGCCACCCACAGCTGACCTTTTCAACTGGCAGAGATTGACCTTTAGAAACAGCTGTTCTGTATCAAGCTGAACATCTATCTCCCCCAGTACATTCACAGGGCTATGGTTTATATTTAGGCCAGATGAACTAATGTTACTTTTTCGGCCCAGGATGATTCTGATTTGGCTCCATCCATCCATCAAATATACTGGCTTCTTATGATAAAATCAGTCATTGGTTTCTGATTACCCACTTCCTTTTAAACCCCCTCCCCCCCCCCCCCCCCCCCCCTCCCCCCCAAAAAGCAAGTTCCAGCTACAACATTGTCTAAAGCCGTGTTCGCACTGGATAAACATTTTGGGTAATTTGACCATGACGCCGGGTAACATTCCGATGGGTTAATCTTCCCACCGTCCGCACTTGGATTTAATTGGCGCGGGTAGAATTGCCGAGACGATGGGTAAACTAACCGAGCTGGCTCCAAAACAATAAAGAGGGCGCCCTGCGTGACCTATGACCGCGACTTGAAGACCGGATCGTCTGTTCCCGACCCTAGCTCTTAACATTAAATCTTCCATCACCGGGTGATGGAAGATTTGGCTCGGTTAAACTACCCACGCGGCGTGGGTTAGTTATGTATGTGAGGAAAGTTACCCAGGCTGTTCGCACTGGACTTGAAATGGGTAAGTTACCCATTGGCTTGGTTAGTTTGCCCAAATTAAGTTCAGTGCGGACAGGGCTTAAATCCTAAAGTGTTGGCCTCATTTATTCCCTGTGACAAATGAGACAAACTGAGATTAATTGTTGAGTAATTTTATTCAAGCAAAATTTTAAAAAAAATATTGCAAATGAGTGTGCCAACTAAATTTGATTGATGCATACATGTACCGTACATGTTGGTGGTTGAGCAATATTTTCCACAAAGTTCATCAACATTTTTCAAGTAATTTTCTGTACATGTAGACTATACTGGTACATGTACATGTACATTTGGCAAAACAAATTGTTAAAAATAATTGAAAGCCATTTAAGGTTGAACTACGTAAGCACGCATGTACATGTAGCACATATTCTGACAAACGAGGCACGCGTGAGTTCCCAAACCCTCCAAATTTAATACAATTTTGGCACAGAAGTTGGGGTTATTTGTATTGGTCGGAGGAGCCCTGAATGTACGGTACATGCAACTTATAAACCTGCGCGCGAGCCCACTGCCGTGCTGCACAAAATGGCTGTCACCACAAATCTACCTTCAGAATTTGTTCACAAGATTTATAAATAATAAATTGTTTCACTTTTTGGTTTTAGTCAATACATAACCTTGAACCTCACAAGCTGGCAGGTACACTGTACAATGCGCCTGTAATTATTATTATGTCAATTATTAGATCTCTCGCAAATCAATCTTGTTTTCTGTGAGTTAGTCTTGCATGGATACACACTGTGGACCTCCGAACAATATAGGTCCACACGATGCGGGAAGAGGTTACGGTTTGTGGACTTGCCCAGGTCTACAATCCGTTTTTCAGTTTCCGAAAAAGAGCGCTAGAGGAAAAACGGGTTCTAAGAGTTGAAGGGTTATATATAGAAAAGATAGAAGGAACAGCTGAGAGGCCCAGAATCAAAATTTGAGGGTAAATTTGTTTTGGGGAAGCGAGAAAAATGAGTATTTAGTCAACGTTTTTTTAACTACACGAAGACAAAGGAATGTTCACAGTATGTATGTATGTAAGGTAAAGCTGTGTGTGTGCACATGTGTGTGGGTATAGGGGAGGGGGTGGTCGGGAGGGGAGAGGCCACATCTGGAATTTGTGCAAATATTAACTTGAGCAAGGAGTACCAATCCAGGACAAACTGAAGTGGGCTCCATGCGGTTTTGCATATAATTGCCTCTGACATGTCTTCCCTGATTATCCTAGTTGGCCAACAAACTGTCAGATATTTGATGGCACCATGTTGTTTTACTGCTCAAATAGCATCTTCCCAAATCAACTACATGTACATGTAGCACAAGAAAATGGCATACAGCCTCAATCCGCCTGGTCGGTTTTGAAGGATTGTGGAGGTTTTAGGGTTTAGAATAAAATTCCCAGGGCGACAGCAATTCAATGGTCCGTGTAAGATAAAGGAGTGAGACTGGGAAAGCTAAACTATCCATGGGTTCAGAGCTTTATCAGCCAACAGAAGACAAGGGTCCACAGTTCAAACCTTGGTTCCTCCGTTACTTGTAACTTACAATGCAAGTCACGTTGTTCAGAAGCAGCCAGGGCGGCAGCAATTCAATAGTCTGTGTAAGATAAAGGACTGAGACTGGAAAAGCTGAACTATCCATCGGTTCAGAGCTTTATCAGCCAACAGAAGACAAGGGTCCACAGTTCAAACCCTGGTTCTTCTGTTACTTGTAACTTACAATGTACCCTAAGTCACGTTGTTTAGAAGTAGATTTCAGATTGGTTCCAATGGGAACATGGCTTCACTCCCTTCCATCCTATGTAGCTACCGGTAGCTTCTTACATCTCTGTCCCTTGATACAAAAACTCTTCCTCCCCCCCCCCCCCCCATGCACTCACATAAATCATTCAGCAGTCTATATCCAACAGCAGAGATCTCTGTCAAAGTGAATCATGACCCACGCCTGTTTATTGTACACACTGTGCCTCATTTTGCAGACACTATAGTGCATACTACAAGTGAGCCAGGACATAAAATAGAAACAGACTTACTTATGGCTTCAATTGACAAAATACCACAGACCACCCGCAGGGCGATTCCCTCAGTATACACCTGAAGTCAAAACAGGCTTCAGAATTTGTTTTCTCAGTGGCCTGCTGCTTTTCAAATGTTTTTCAGGGTTCATTTGCTTTTTTACAAACACCAGCTACAGATACATGTACTGTAGTATGTACAGTACAGTGCCATGGGAATGAGAAATTTTGTAAAAAAGTGTGAAAATGGTTTCCCACTTGTGGTGCGAAATGCGGTACCCTCTGGAGACGTGAACACAATGGGGACAATGGGAGTGAAAAGGTCTCCAAAGGGTAATTTCTATAGATAAATAGGTCTCCACTGGGAATTTCACGAATTACATTTTTGGATTGTACTTAAAAATTACTTAAAAACTAGGGTTAGGATGTGGGTTAGGGTCAGTGTTTGGGTTAGGGTATAATATAGGGTATGTATATTGGGTGGAAATATCAACCCAGGAAAATAATTGTGGTTAAAATAGGAGCATTTTGAAACATTTTCTAACCATTTTGTACACGAGAACAAAGCCATGTCTCCACAGTGATACAAAAATGCAAATCAGTGTGTACAAAGTTGTGAAAATTGTGTGTAAACGGGTGAAAATCTGTTTCCCACTTGTGTAAAATTATACAAATTGTGAGAAAATTTTTTAAAAATCGCTTTCTCAATTTATATTTGAAACGGTGTAAAACAAATTTCAACAACAGTTTCCCACTAAAAAGGGTAAAAACAATTTCCCAATGAGCAGTTTTGTGAAAGTTCGGCGCACTTTTAAAGTCATTGCCAAACTAAACCATAATCACACAACGAACACATTGCTAGTTTGGTATTGCTCGTTTGGTTTTGTTTTCGGTTTTTTTTTGCTGTCAGGATCAAAGTATGTCACAAATATTTATCTGTCAGTTTAGATTTGCCTACATGTCAGACGATTCAACACCATGTCTGATTTCTGTAGACACGGAATTCCAAGTATTCAACGCAAATAATGATAACAAGCAAGAGAGCTGAAATGGACACGGTTAACAATGAAATGCAATAAAGAAGAGTCTACGCTACAGTTGATTTGGTTAGGGTAAAAAAAAAATTACATTGTAATTTGCAACAATATTTGTCCCTAAAGGCAGTCGTCGTGTTGATCATTTTGCCGCACCGAGTTGAACCAGCATCTTTCCGATACCAGAACAGCTTGCTTTTTTCCATGTTATTTAGAAAAAAAGATAGTTTCTTAACTATCTCTTCTAAATCCTTTTGGTGATTTACTAGAAAGCTTTATCATCCTTGCAAACCCCAACACCCTTTGCTATTAAAGGTAGGGTACACCATTTGCAGATATCGAAAATATTTACTACCGAATTATTAAGAAATATCTTACTCAATTGAAAGTAAATAATGATTCTAGGCATTCAGCAAAAGGATTGCGCTAGATATCCTGTAATTATTCCAAAAAATATAATTTTAATAAGACAAATTATCGATCGGGGATCGCGAAAAAACAAAGATAACATAAGAATAACTGCTCGACGCCGGTTGAAAACAAACACTGTCTTTTGTGCTTTTCTCGGCATACATGATTGTAAAACTTCGGAAAAGTCAGTTAAACGATATTTACTATGAAATACAACCCCCCAAATCTACCCATTCATGATAATTCAAGCAATTACCAATGGTGTATACTACCTTTAAACTGTGCACTAAACAGCTGTACTCTATCAAACCTTTGTGTTGGAGTTTGGCTGGATGGGGATAGTTAGGGTTAATGGGATATATGTAATTAATTAGTATAGTAATTTGGGGTTTCTGCATCTCTAGGACAATAACATTCGCTGACTTTTTCCACGATTTTTTTCCATAACCAAATTATGAAAATCCCAGTTCAACCAAATGCAAAACAAACAAAAATCAAAACAAAAATGATGAAAAGTGCTGAACAAATTCTGCACCAATTCCATATTAAATTATTTGTTTTAAACTGCGCAAATATTATTGCACTGAACTTTCGAAATGGACAGCATTACCTTTATTCCCCATTGGCAAAAAGCTGACTCAGTTTACCAGATGTGCTGTCTGCCCACTCTGATTACCCATTATATTGTATTAATGCTTCCCCTTCAATAGTGCGACATAATTTATGTCAATGCTAGTAAACTGCACTTGACCAAAAACCAAACCACAAATAAAACTGCTAATCACGATATCATTTGTCACGTTATCTGCCACTACAGTCAACAGACAACCAGCCCAGCACTAGTTTTGTCGCAATGTTCCATTAATTCACACTTCTGTGTGTGTGTGTGTAATATCTCTGACAAACCGAAACTCTCCGAGTGTATATCATTATCAAGCGCATCAAGGTAAATATTGAACTTATCAAATTAATGACCACAGGGATTGGGGAGGGGGGGGGGGTTGAGATGTTCCAACATTGCTTTCTGATTAGGTGTTATTTGTTGAATCGAGGGACATCACTGGGGCCCAAATTTCAAGTGTTTTTTTTTTTGCCAGGGGTGCAAAGCATGAGTGGGCACTCGTGTGTGTTTTTCAGTGGGTACAGAGATTATGGTTTTGTAACATATGTTAGATATCTAATACCAAAGTACGATGGGATAACTGTGTGAACAATAAAGAAGCGCGGTAGCGTTTAAAATACAAAACACTATTGTCAATAATGGACACTTGGGTTGTTATGATTGGGCATACATGTACCTGTGTAACAGTAAACAGGAAAAACAGAATCTAAGATGTCTAAGAAATGACAGAATTGAGCATAAACTGACAATCAACATAACTCTAACAGTTCTGAATCCTACAATTTCAATATAATTTTTGTTTACATGGGGTAAATGTTTGCTTTTTGTTTGATTGTATTTCTTGTCTGTTTTATTTTGGAATTGTTTCAAACTTAGAGGGTTTAAGTTGCATCAATATTTACAATATGGTGTAGGATTTTGGGAACATTCTTATTTAATTTGATGGATTCAGCACTGCTTTTGTTAGCGTTGATACTATTTTTTAAAAAAAATTTGCGATACTACATGTATATGTATAATTCTCAGCTTCACAATGGAATTTAGCCCCATAATCAAGATTAACCCTGACTCTCTACTGCCGGAGTTACAGAGTATTACTGGACCATATCTGCCCAAATCCACCACTCACTCTGAAAGTGGTGGCTGATGTTGAAGGATTTAAATGGCTTATATGACAACAGCTGAACTACATGTACATGATACTAGACACAATGATCAATTGGGTTTCCCCAGCAGTGCGTCAGACCTGCCAGCCAAAGTCTATCAACATTTATTCACTTCAAGTCCCCTAAACTCCACCAAACTAAGGGAGGGGGTGTATTTTTTATATATTTTTTCATTTGGGACGGATATAGTTAATTTATATGTACTTGTATACATGTACATGTACTTCTAAATGAGAAACTCATATTTGTCCACTGCCCAACAGAAGCCTATTATTTCATGCCACTTATAATTCACCCAATTACCTCCAGAGGTCAATTTGGTAAACTGTGGGACCTATTTTCCTCAGAAGCAGGTCTTACTTATTGATACTGTTCTCCAGACTAGACTCATATATTGTCCTGCATGTCAGGCCGAGCCCTCCTTCCCTGTGTCCCTGTGTCACCTTGCCCCTCCCCCTCCCCCCCCCCCCCCCCCCCAACCCCCCACTGAACCTATCATTGACAGGAACCCATATTAACAAGCTCTAGACATGGGCCTTAAATTGAATCATTACATATCCTCCCAACACTGAGTCATGCACACACGGCGATAGCGCAGCACGACTCCCGAGGCAGAACCATTTAGGGGGAGATGCTTCGAAAACGCTGGCTACACCCATATAACACAAAAACATGCATGCAGACAGGCAGCGTAATTAGGTAAAAACTGGAACACAATGTACTACTCTATCGAGAGTGTATTTAAAGAGCGCTACGGTATTTGAAATTCCATTTGCAGCAAGATCTAAAAAGTAACCACCCAAATTATTACTGAACAAGCTTACTCTTTTCATGATGCTAAACTCCCAGTAAAAATCATTCCTTTGGGCATACTGTCACTTTCAAGAAAACAATTTAAAAAGGTGATTTTGTTTTTATATTCATTTGCTCCATTCCCCTTCCTCCCTCTCACTCTCACCCCCACCCCCCCCCAAAAAAAAAATCACACACACAAAAATAATCAAAAGCAAATTATCATTCTTACAATCAAATAAATGTCTAGCCGCTAACACAGCCCTAGTCCCAGCAGCGATTCTTAATTACATCTTGTTCCACAATCACAGCTGCGTAAAAAGGAGCCCTTAAATTTACAGCGGTCGACCTACTGCACACGCGAGACATCATTACAAACTGAAGGAGAACAAAAACATTGAAGATGCTGCTTTAGAAGACAGCAGCCATGACGAATTGGAGTTCCTGTTCCCCTGAAGACGTAATTAGCGCCATCCAACTCATGTGCAACACATTAGTTGCTGATACGAACATTTCCGCAATAACTTTTTTTTTAAAACACGGACAAAAAAAAAAGTCTTGCAGATAAAGAAATGAATGCGCACCGCATACCAAGAGAGAGAAAATCTTAGAGAAGCAGGGTTGTTTTGGGGAGAGTGAGGGGAGGGGGGAGGGGGGAAGTATTATGGATTCATCATTCATGTCAGTGGAAGGGCAGGTGCCTTTCTGGTTTCCGTTTGGAGAAGGCTGTTAACAAACCATGCAGAAGGAGTGTGATCTATAACGCTGTGAATTTAGGCAAGTGGATTTAATCCATCATAATCCATCTCCTATTGTGGTTGTTTTTCTTCTTTTGGGGGGAGGGGGGAATATGGTCCTGCAGGTCTTGCTTGACAAAATTTAGAGGGATTATAATGGATTGGGTCAAGAGGCCTGAAGCACTTCTTGAAAAATCTGATTATTTTTTTCCATTTTTTTTTCTTCTTTCAAACATCGGATTGCCATGTGGTTTGAACAAAGAATGTATCCAGCTCTCTGCTGTTGTCAAATGAGCCATGTGTACTGGTGGCAAGTCCATCAACATCAACTAACGCTTCAGTGATGGTTCCATCATGTATAAGAATCAGAGTGAGTGATGGATTTTGATGGACACCGTCATCTCCTTAAACAAAAGTACCTGGGGAGTTAGGGTAAATGGAGACAAAGGTTCTTTTGGGGTTTACATTTTACCAAAAAAATATACTTTACTATTATCAATTCTTTAGCTCCGAGTTAAATTAACCCTAACCTCCCTGAATCCATCAAAATCCATTACCCTGTTTTGGAGAATTTCTGCAATTCAAGATCGAGGATTGTAAGCCTAGCGGTACTGCAGGGTTTTGATGGATTCAAGATACCTCCATATCGAAAAGTCACTAACAAAAACATTTTTCGGTGTGCAAAATTGGTAGATTTGGGCAGATTCAGTATAGTTTCTAGTAAAGATACCCAAGGGGTTTGGGTTTGGGTTTATGCACAAGGCCTGTAACAAACAAAATGTCCTAATAATATGCCAAGTGGGAAAGTTCTTATATTTTCTACGCTTCAAATTTACAACAGGTTTCAGTTTCAGCCCTGGGGTTGGAGATGACAACCTTCACGTTATCACGCGGTCCACCCTGTTTCCACTAATGTCATCAAACCAATGTACATGTATGCAGCAACACGTTAACCCTAACTCCCTCACCATTGTTATTGAACAATACAATTCCTTCAAAATCCTCCAACTTCCTTTGTTGTGTAGGGAGTTAGGGTTAAGCTGCTCACCATACGAAGGAAGAAGTTTCAGCACTTACAATCACAGATTTCTAACAAACATCATGAAATCATCAAGCAGTAAACACGCTCCATAAAGTAACTAATTCATCTACCTCACAAGTCAGTCAAAAATCAATTTAAGCCCTGTTCGCACTGGACTTTTTTTGATAAAACTTACCAAGACGATGGGTACTTTTCCCATTTTAAGTCCAGTGCGGACAGCCTAGGACGTTTTCCTCTCGGTTACTTCTCCCGAGTCCAGTGGTTACTTTTACCGGCCAACTGCTGCCCGGGAAAACTTCCCAGGTAACTTTTCCCTAGACGATAAGTCCAGTGTGAACAGCGCGAGTCGGTAAAAGCGTCTCAGGAAAACGTACATCCACCCCCCCCCCCCCCCCCCCTACTGCGATTTCATGCTACACAAGACACCGCACATGCGCTTTTTGCATTGTTTACGTTCGCGCGCTGATGCATACACATCGCATTGTGATCACATTCGCCTTCGTGAGTCATTATAATGACAGCTCGGCCACTTCTCCCGCAATCTCGGTAAAATTTTCCCGTGTCGAAAGTCCAAGTGCGAACAGTGGTAACATTTGACCATTTTTTATTTTACCATCGTCTCAGTAAAACCTTTCCAAAAAAAAGTCCAGTGCGAACTAGGCTTGGACGGTATTTCGGTATTACCGGATAGTCACGGTTTTTTTTTATTACCGACTAGTCGGTACTAATGATCTACAAAAACCGAAATACCGGTGATCTCGGTATGGAATTGCAATACCGCGATATTGTTCAGAACCTCGCAAAAGTCTTTCAAACAGAAAGAGAAACACCCGATCCACATGTTTCATTCCATTCAGTGTCATGTCTGCATTCAATCAAGTGGAAAGATAAGACGTTATTGTCAATCTCCACTTGATAACCCGATACTTCAGCAGCAGCCGTCCTTCCAGAAAGGCCTTTGAAGTTTGCTTATTACGCCGCCGTGTTTGCGGTTTTCTTTGTGTGTAGTGTCTGGACGAAAGTTCAAACAACTTTTTAAATGCGGCCCAAAAGCTGCTCCCAGTCCCACACCCACTTTACTTTCTCGAATCAAACATGGCAGACCTCGCAGACGTCGCAGAAATACGCCTAGTGGCAAAGAAAAAAACGCGTGTACATAGTATGTCGGTACAATAAGAGCGCATACTCCACGCACAGCATGCACAAGGTAATACACGTGCTTTTCTCCCACGCACGACTTGCACGCCGCGAGCTAATGTCATTTTAAACAAATCTGATTGGCCGTCTAAAACAACGACCAGAACATTTTTCATTCACAAATAAGGTTTCGTCACACCGATTACTCCAGTACGGCCTCCTATTGGCGCCTGCTCTGATTGTATCGTCGTACGCCCGCCCTGCAAACAGGGCGATATTATAATACATGTACCAGTACATGTACATCGCCGCTGCATATGCTGCGAACGCACACGCAGTAGGAATCGCTGGTGGCCGGCATGAATCGCATGATGAGCCAATTGAATCACTGCCATTGATGCAGGATACCAACTGATAGCTAGCATGATCGTGGGAAGCAAGTTCGCAGTGTGCCGGTGCAGTGCATGGGCATTACGACTGGGCATCGGTCGCTAACAATCGGCATTTCTTTGATAGACATATCAATGACTTTACAAACTCAAACAATGATTCCACAAAAAGTAAGCTTTTAATTTTCAATAATCCATCACAGTGATACATTTTTACAAATATAAAGACTGATAATGAATCTTAGGTGTTGAAGAATTTGCCATGAAGATGCAATTACGTGGTTTGCCGGTTCGACGTAGCATGCAGTGATCGCTGTAATTTGTTTGGGTTGATAATAATGACGTAATACCCACTTAACATAACACCTCGGTATTACCGAATACCGCGGGTTTTTTTGTCACGGTATCCCGGTATAGTAAAAGGCAATACCGTCCAAGCCTAGTGCGAACACGGCTTTATATACATTTTTTCATTTACGTTGACTGTTTCCTTTTTAAGCAAGCCTTTTCAAAATAATCCTCCGAAGTGTAAAAGGCACTGACAATTCACCAGCTTGTTCAGGGGGCAAAAAAGCAGAGTGCATGATTGACGTTACGTTCACGTTTCACAAGCTAAACAAACACGCCTTGCCTTTTCTCAAAATACACTTTCAAAGCTTTTCTTATTTTGCACTCGGGGGCAGGACTGGACCTAGTATAATACACAGTACACTCCTCCGGCCCACTTCAAATCCAGAGGTTTGATTTATTACTAGCCAGGGTTCCTAAAACCACTGAGGCATTCAGTGGGCACATAATAGAGCAGGTAAACGATAAGAGTTGATCTAACAATAAAATGAAATTTAAATAGAATACAGGGCAGTTCTTAAAGCCTAAATTCTTGATGTCATGTTCACATTATTTAACAAGCAGAAAATCAGCACAGTTTTTTTCTGAAAGTGTTTTAAACATGTTTACAAAGTCCTATAAATAAGGATTGAACACCTGCGCACAGTCAAAATTGTTAATTTAATTTGTCAGGAAAACGATTGGCTCAATAAACCTAAATTTCACATTCACTTTCTCAGAAGTAAAACAAAGTATTTTCGTTTCCCACTAATTTGTCTAAATTTGCCAATTTCACTAGTATTTGCATGACAAAACAATATTGTTTTTGTTCCGCAATTAGGGTTTTTTAGAGTCTCATTTCAAACTAATTTTTTCAACACTGTTCATTTTTGAATAATTTTGTATTTTATTATTTTGTCAATATACTTAACGAAATTGTTTAATATTCGTAACTTGCCAATCAAGTTTTGAACACTCCAGCTGCAGCTGCAATTCTCGCTGGTCAAAAGTTGTTACATACAAAACGAGCTGGTTAAAATGTTACATGCATCGATGACTATTATGATCCACTTGAGTGTTTTGTAGAATTACATCTTAAAATCCTCCAGCGGTTTCTTTGTTCAAATTTGTCCTTGATTGTTCGGGTAAGCGTTAGGTTAATGGGGTTAGGTTATAGTACAGGAACAAAGGGAAACACAATGGTCGATCTTTCGTCGTTATGTGGTTCGGAAATACAGATATAATATGCGTTCATATTTTTTTCTTTTCAAAAATCCAAACAGGCAAAAAGCTGTTGGAATATTCGATTGATGTTCAGATATTCAGCCTAATCACTGATATTTATTTAAGCTAACACTGTAGCTATCAGGTTTAGCTGACACAAACCCTTTTTTAAAGAGTGGGCAGAGTTTGTTCAATGATCCTCTTCCTGTCATCTGAAGATTTTGTGTCAACATAAAAACCAAACAACTCTTGTTAAAAGAGAACAAAAAAAACAACAAAGAAGCAAATCCTGGCTCTTAAGTCGTCACTCGTCCGTTTGATCTGGCCCCCACACCTGCTCCAGACGCAGCCTGTCAACGCCTCAACAATTCATTCCCATCAGAATTGATGTTTTTGGAGAGGGGTTAGTCTGAGCTTTCACATTGAATCTCAATCATACATATTTTGTCTCTCTCTCGTAGAAAATGTTTTAAGAAAGTAAAATGTGTGGCCTGGTGCAAGCTTAAATTTTGAAAACAAGACATGTAGGATTTTTGTTATTCACTTGGTAGTATACATCATTGGCAATTGCTTGAATTACCATGAATGGGTGGATTTTGGGGTTGTATTTTATAGTAAATATCGTTTAACTAACCTGTCCGAAGTTTTACAATCATGAATGCCGAGAAAAGCACGAAAAACAACGTTTTTGTTTTCAACCGGCTTTCAGTTAAGCAGTTTTTCTTATGTTATCTGTGTTTTTTCTCGATCGCCGTCCGACGATCGCAAATTTTTCTTTATAAAATAATTTTTTTTCATAATAATTAAAGGATATCTATTATCTAGCGCAATCATTTTGCTGGATGCCTAGAATCATTATTTACTTTCAGATGAGTAAGATATTTCTTAATAATTCGGTATAATTTTTTTTTGATATCTGCAAATGGTGTATCCTACCTTTAACATCCATTCAGTGATTTTCTTGTGTAGACAAAATTACAAGTCTTGGTAAATAAGGTTTACCAATGTTTTACACATTGGACATAGAATTTTTGAATTTAGGACAACACTTTCTTTTCATCTATGAGTCATTATTGAGTTGTAATTTGGGTTTCATTTAGCACAAAAGATAATATAACAATTGCATTGTGGGAATGCAATGGATTCCAACAGAAATTAACAGAAAGAGAAATATTGTTTTATTTGTAAAGCATAAAACTATAAATGGTTAGTATTTTAAAGACCAATGAAGTAGTTAACTGTTTAGTTCGGAAGTACTGGTAGACGTTTTCTAATGTGCGGAAAAAAAAATTCTGCGCAACCAGAACTTGCACATGACATTTATCAAATTTATTTCCAACTCAAAAAGAAAACTAAGTTACAGCACTAGTTTCAAACCCTCTGGAATAGCAAACCAACAAAACGCAGGTGCTTCTATTAAATATCATGTAGACTCACACAGTCTGCTAACAGAACGGACACACTCAATACAGTGGGTCCCTATAGGGTCGCCAACATCACCAGACTAAAGGGTAGGAGGGGGGTACTACTACATGAGCAACCAACAGTCGAGACAACAGATGTGCTCTGACAAAACATGAACGAGCTTGTGGACATTCCCTGATGAATATTGAAAACCGAACGCCGGCTGCATTCTCAACACTGGCCATTCACAAGAAATATTCATTTCAGACGGACGGAGACCAACATTTTGTACCCCACTTGTGTTGAAAAGCAAACCAAAACCTCAAAAAAAGCTAAGGCAAAAAAATTGTTTCTCGCCTCGCACGCACCCATTTTTGCTGCCGCATAAACAAAAAGTTGTTTTATTTTTATATATATAAACAAAAAAATGTATTTTTTTTATCAGTCTTTCAGAGCGCAGTAAGATGCGACTCTATAAAAAAATTATTATGCGATAAAGTCTTCACAAATACATCAAACTGAGGGTACCCTCCCCCCCCCAAAAAAAAAGTCTTTAAAAAAAAAATATATTAAACAAGAAATTTGTTGTTTTTTATTTTGCCCAAGTTGGAGTGTACATGTAATAATTTAGCTCTCCATGAGTCCTCAAACAAAGCTCTTTGTCATAAATAAACAAATCCAATCAAGCCAACTGTATTATTAATACACTGGGCCCATCACACCATGGGATGATCATGATGATGATGATTATGGGGATAAACCACTATGCAATGTACACGCACATAAGTAATTGTTTAATTTAGCATGGGGTCTACTGGCTGCACTGTGGCTCACCTATTTATCCATTATACAATGTTACACAATTCAAACACCACACAGTCTGGAAAACCTAACACACAGATTAGACCACTCATACGCATTTTTGTATCACTGTGGAGACATGGCTTTGTTCTCGTGTACAAAATGGTTAAAAAGTCGAGCACGTTTTTCAAAATGCTCCCATTTTAATCACAATTATTTTCCTGGGTTGACATTTCGACCCAATATACCCTACATGTATATTATACCCTAACCCTAACACTAACCCTAACCCACATCCTAACCGTAGTTTTTTAGTAATTTAAGTACAATCCAAAAATTTAATTCGTAAAATTCCCAGTGGAGACTTATTCATCTATAGAAATTACTCATTGGAGACCTTTTCACTCTCATTGTCCCCATTGTGTTCACGTCTCCAGAGGGTACCGTATTTCCCACCACATTATGTTGTTCTGTGTGTGTTTTTTCCGTTGTTTTTTTCAATAGACACGATAAAGCCATTTTTGATCATGCTCCCTAAATTATATTAACATTTGCCAAAATATTAACATTTTGTCAAGTGATAATGCCACACGTATTTATGCACAAATCAACGAGCATGTTTATTAGCTCGACAAAGTCATGCGACTCTTGGACAGCAAACTTAATGCAAAAATAAAACGTTCGTAGGGCGAACATGGATTAATCATCAGCTTTTGCTCTTTCCAAAAACTGCGAATATCTTTTGTAGTGTAGTATTAACATTCATGGGTACTGTACAAGTCATTCTGTCAGTATTAATGTCCATATTAATGGGCAAGAAATTGAAAAGAAACGTGCATTGGAATGCTGGCGCGTAGTTTAATTAAATTTTGTTGCTTTTTCTATGAAAAGTGATATTTTAATTTTCAATAATTTACCTCGAGTGACCCACCAACCCACAATTTCGAAGAAAACAAAAATACGCAATTTACAAACACTGAACATTTTAAATGACCCCTAAGATGGCTGACCCCTGAATAAGGCCTATAGGGCATGTTTAGTTAGTTGGTCAGAGAGGAATTTCGTCCAAATTGAATTATAGCTAGGGAGGAAAATTGCAAGGTTAGAAGCCAATCAACTCTCCAGAACTGGATACCCCTGCTGACAGAAATGACCAGAAGATCCATATACCCTAGTTTCTTAACTCCAAATTGCAATGGTGGTCTCAGGTTTTGGGCATAGTGATGCAATAAACATAGAGGTAAAATTACCATCAGGTTGAGGGTAGGGCATAATTGTAACCATGCTATACCAGAGTTGGAGTTGAATCTTTAAAGGTAGGATACACCATTGGTAATTGCTTGAATTATCATTTGGGGGGTTGTATTTCATAGTAAATATCGTTTAACTGACCTGTTTTACCAGCTTTACCATAATGGATGCCGAGAAAAGCACGAAAAACAGCGTCTGTTTTCAACCGGCGTTGGGCAGTTATTCTTATGTTATCTTTGTTTTTTCGCGATCGCCGTCCGGCGATCGCAAATTTTTCTTTATAAAATTTTATTTTTCGGAATAATTACAGGATATCTAGCGCAATCATTTTGCTGGATGCCTAGAATCATTATTTACTTTCAGATGAGTAATATATTTTTTAATAATTCGGTAGTAAATATTGTTGATGTCTGCAAATGGTGTATACCACCTTTAAAGTTGAAGTTCCAAGCTACAACTTGAATGTTGACATTAAAAGCGTTGGGGTTTTTAGCTCAATATGTAAGTTTTAAGTAGATTTTTCAAGTTTTGAATGAATTTTTGAATTTTGAGTTAACCTTTCGGGTTGACTTGTCAAATTTCGAGTTGACTTTTCAAGTTTCGAGTTGGATTTTGTTTTGTTTCAACTGACTGATTATAATGTAAAACACCTTTACCACCCTAAACAATGCTACCAACCAACACACTACAATAATATGCACCCCCCTGAAACCTGTGTAGTAATCTTTCAATGCACACAGCTGGAGTGAATTGGCACATACCACTGACATGCAGTGAACTGTCCTCATTGAGGGAGGGTTTATTATTCTTTAACCAGAACCAAGTATTTAAAGGTAATGTAGTATCATAGATGTAGTATCTGTTCCTTGCTCTATGGTAGTATACACCATTTGCAGATATCGAAAATATTTACTGCCGAATTATTAAGAAAAATCTTACTCATCTAAAAGTAAATAATGATTCTAGGCATCCAGCAAAATGATTGCGCTAGATATCCTGTAATTATTCTGGAAAATAGGATTTTATAAAGAAAAATTCGCGATCGCCGGACGGCGATCGCGAAAAAAACACAAATAACATAAGAGTAACTGCTCGACGCCGGTTGAAAACAAACGCTGTTTTTCGTGCTTTTCTCGGCATCCATGATTGTAAAACTTCGGACAGGTCAGTTAAACGATATTTACTATAAAATACAACCCTCCAAATCTACCCATTCGTGATAATTCAAGCAATTACCAATGGTGTATATACTACCTTTAAAGGTAGTATACACCATTTGCAGATATCGAAAATATTTACTACCGAATTATTAAGAAATATCCTACTCATCTGAAAGTAAATGTTGCTTCTGGGCATCCAGCAAAATGATTGCGCTAGATATCCTGTAATTATTCCGAAAAATTGAATTTTATTATGAAAAATTCGCGATCGCCGTCCGGCGAAAAAACAAAGATAACATAAGAATAACTGCTCGACGCCGGTTGAAAAAAAACGCTGTTTTTCGTGCTTTTTTCGTCATCCATGATTCTAAAACTTCGGACAGCTCAGTTAAACGATATTTACTATAAATACAACCCCCCAAATCTACTCATTCATGATAATTTAAGCAATGACCAATGGTGTATACTACCTTTAAGTACACCATTACTTTAAAATACTGTGGGCTTCTTAAAGGTATGATACACCATTTGCAGATATCGAAAATATTTACTACCGAATTATTAAGAAATATCTTACTTATTTGAAAGTAAATAATAGTTCTAGGCATCCAGCAAAATGATTGCTCTAGATATCCTGTAATTATTCCGAAAAATAAAATTTTATAAATTTTTTTATAAAAAAAACTAAAAATAACATAAGAATAACTGCTCGACGCCGGTTGAAAATAAACGCTGTTTTTCGTGCGTTTCTCGGCATCAATGACTGTAAAACTTCGGACAGGTCATTTAATCGGTATTTACTAAGAAATACAACTCAACAATTCATGCAATTACCAATGGTATATCCTACCTTTAATCTGGTCCTCACAAACCTGAAAAGTCAACAAACAAATCGATTTAGCCAACCTTACATCAACATCTGCTTTTACTAGTTTTAGAATGAGATCACCTCTCAGGATATTCCATGTCACAAGGACATCACTAACATTGTTTCTAACTGTAGCCACCATGACTCCATTACTGTGGTCTTAAACTCTCACCCTATGTGCATCCTGGGCTGGAATGGGGTTAGGTTACATGGAATTAACATCCAATTGGTGATGATATTCTCAACTGTTAGGCTTTATTTAAAGGGATCGTATACCTTTGGTAATTACTCCAAACATTAATGGCAATAAAAACTCACTTGGTAAGAAGTACAGCAGCTTTGGATAGACAGTAGGCCTATAATGCATTTTTAGAAACTTTTCACTTCGAAGTACTGCGGTTATGGAAAAAGATATCACTTTTCATCCCAACAAATTTGAATCTGAGAAGCGTTACTGCAGTGACGTTTCTCAGATTGCGTATTCCAATGCAGATTATTCTTCCTGCGTGGACATAACTGCTCCATATTTTCGGCAATATCTCAAAATCGCTACCACCTTTTGAAATGAAAATTTTACAGGTTAGTTTTATGGTATATATCTATAACTATATAGGATTGAAACAAACAATGGGTTCCAATTACCAAACGTATACGATCCCTTTAACAGACGATGATAATCTCCTGTGTGTGTCCCCAAATCCTTTCCTTTGAATGCTGCTTATGCATGCCATCGCACCCATGCTGGTAATTTCCATGCGTGTCTGCCCTTTTTTAAAGGTAGATTTAATATGCTGAACCATATTCTGGATGCACATGAACGGTAGGTATGTGAAGGGTTTTGCTATATTTGTTAATCTATCATTTTAACTTTACATAATACATGTCGTGAGTAGCAGCTGAATTTTACTTCACTAAATCAAACCACTGAACTTAACAGCGTGGACAATTTATCATTATTTTCCCAAACCCGTTCGCAGTTTCCAGAATATTTAAACAGAAAGATAAAAATGCTGCCTGATTTGGTGGATGTCCAATCATTCATACACTCGGGATGTATTCGACACGGCCCGACAACGTACCGTAGACCCGCTCGTTTTTAAATAATTTAGTATTCGTTTACTCGACACTGCGCCTGACCAAATATTTGGATAAGTTTCAAAATGAACAAAGAAATGGGAAAGGCGGGACTTGAACCTGCGACCTCCAGGATACCGGACCGGCGCTCTACCAACTGAGGTATCTTGCCAAAGGTGGCCGCTTTCTCAAATTGTCAGTATCTTTGTTCGAGGCCGCTAGTCAGAAGTCCTAAACACCAGAATTTTGTGTGGCCAGGGATCACGCCCGATCACAAAAATATTTGAAACTCCAGAAACAATTGGTAGGATGCTTTGTTAGCAAAGCATGGCCAGTCACCTGATGTCATTTGTATTGATTCAAATAGTCTAAATCGTTGAACTAATTATACCAAAGCATGGCGTGCACCCCCCCCCCCCCCCCCCTCCCCCAACATGCTGTTTTAATAAGTAGACAATCATTACAGAATAAACAATGACTCAAAAAAACATAACAGAAGGCATGTAATAATGGGCTTCCCAATCCCTTTCAGCAGACTAATTTACCACCACTCATCATACGACCTTGCTCTATAGTGTTATCAATGGAGTTGCCAATGAACACTCCACTAAATTTATGGGTCATTAATTATAATAAGGGATGGCAAACCTGTAGGCTTGTACTGTTTGTTCAATTTTGTTTACTCTCCCATCTCAGATAATTACCAAATAGTGGTTTGTTTTTTTATGATAGAAAAAGTTATTAAAATGAAAACTGCGCACAACTTAAGGCAACCAACTACATTTTTTTGTTAGTATTATCTACCAAATTTATCTCCAAATTCTATTGCTGGCGACATTCCAATTTTATGCAGCTTCTGAAAAAGATTTTTCGCTTTTAACCAGTTCGCGCCGGGATTATTTTTACATCACAGAGCCGAGGGGCGGTATTATTTTTAACGAAACTCGATCCAAGGCGGGTTCAGGCCGATGGTACCGGGAAGCACAGCCATGCATTTCCAGCATTGCTCGGTGCTGACAAACATTTCCGGCTTTGCTTGTGACGTGTTTATGCATCATCCGTTTTGAATCTAGAGCCGTGTTCGCATTGGACTTATTTTGGGGAAGGTTTTACTGAGACGATGGTCAAATAAAAAATGGTCAAATGTGACCACTGTTCGCACTTGGACTTTCGACACGGGAAAATTTTACCGAGACCGTGGGAGAAGTAGCCGAGCTGTCATTATAATGACTCATGAGGGCGCTTTGCGTGACCTTTTTTGCATTGACCCCGGTGTACCCATTCGCGCGCGCGTTTTTTTCCCGATCGCGTCATTGACGTGATAACGATGTGATAACGATGCGATTTGCATGCATCAGCGTGCCCGCACGTAAACAATGCAAAGAGCGCATGCGCAGTGCCTTGTATAGCGTGACCTTGCATTGGAGGGCCTGTTGGAGGACGTTTTCCTGGGACGAAGTTACCGAGTCGCGCTGTTCGCACTGGACTTATCGTCTAGGGAAAAGGGACCAGGGACGTTTTCCCGGGCAGCAGTTGGCCGGTAGAAGTACCCACTGGACTCGGGAGAAGTACCTGAGAGGAAAACGTCCTAGGCTGTCCGCACTGGACTTAAAATGGGAGAAGGACCCATCGTCTAGGTACGTTTTATCATTTTAAGTCCAGTGCGAACAGGGCTTTAGGGAAAACTTTGCGTGTATACATGTACATGTACATGTATACGTCCTCCGGCACAAACTGGTTAATAGCAGATTTAGATGGAAATGAGATCATTTAAGTACAATGTAGCAGGCCTTGGACTATACTTATAATCCATGTGTACATATACAATGTATACACATTCATGTACCTAAAGCATTACAATGTAATACTGTTGTACTGTATACAATCTGGAGGGGGAGTGGATGGTTGTATTGTGGGCTTATTCTTATTCCTACACATGTATCAGGTAATTTTGTCTTGTAATTTACATAGATCTTGAGTGCTAAAACATTTTACATTAGACTAAAAGCATTTTGTTCATAAAAAAAAAAACAGAAAAAAAGATATTTTTTTTTTTGTCTGTTCACTTTGGCCAGTGCACAGGCTCGCATAAAATCAGAAATCAGATGTTCGTAGCGCGCGTGGCTCTACACATGAATGTCCGATCCTCAGACTAATCCCTCCACTAATCCCTTCTACCCCCCCCCCCCCCCCCCCCCACTAATCCCCCACCCCCACTAATCCCCCACTCCACCCTTTCCTCCCAAACAAAAAATAAAAATAAACAAAAAATACAGGACAATTTTGACTTGTTAAGAAAAATGACTAATGTCCCGTGCCCTTTACTGGAATGTCAACCATTCATTCTACAATGTAGATACTTTGGTATGTACACCACACATACCGGTACTTAACCAAAGAAAAAAAGACAGTTTAGCAGAAGCAAAACCAAAAGTTGTTTGCGACTCCCCACAACGGGACACATCCTCACAAAAAAATTTTTTAAAGCCCTTCACAATCACAGCTATGTGTCGCAGCTGTAATCCAATTCTGCAAACGGAGGTGCAACTCTTTCCTATTCTTTAGCCACAAGTAGACCACTTCCCGTGATTTATACATGGCAACATTTTAATTGTTTCTTCTTGCGCATTATCAACAAAATTCTGGATACAATTTAAATGTCAAGCAACGACAGTAAGAAAAGCTATTTTTGTGTGGTTTTCCCAAAAAAACGACCCCCCCCAAAAAAAAAAATTTTTTTTTAAATATCTAAACCTTGCCATCTATCCACAACATCACTGCTACATGTAGTTGTAAACATCAATAACGAATGTCAATAGGTGTCTGGCTGTAAACATTGGTGGTCAACTGGTCAGACATTTACACTAGTAAGCAGAAGATGGTGGGTTCACATCCCATTGTTTTTCTGTTGAGTGTACAGTGTTTATAAAATAAGCTGGTGAAGACAAAAAATGTTTTGCGTATTATTTGGGTGTTACAGGACCCGTTAAGTACAAAATCAGCCTTTGTTTTATGGTTTTTCTTTTCTTTTGCATCTATTTTGTTGGCATTTAAACAGTTTCATTGCCCAAAACACAATTTGTTATCAATAATAGAGCAAAACAGGTGTCATGTTGTGGAAAAACATGTAGGCGGGGTGGGGTCAGGCTTGGTTCAGGGTGAGTTACAATGTACATATACTAGGTCAAATACACTCTACATTGTACATGTACTAGTTTCCAACCCCGCCCGGTCCCTAATCTCTAACATGCTTCAATATTAGCAGGATTGCAATAATGATAAGTCAACGACTACAGAACTGTAGTGGAAGCTAACTTACAAAGGTCGTCGATTCTATTATAGGGTGGGTTCATTCATTCTCACTACCGAGGCCAGAATGCCTGAGGGTAAACTACATTTCACAACAGGATGGATGACAAAAACCTACCCAATTACGTATCTCGCAAGTGGTCAATATGAAACATTGTTTACAATGACCTTTTTTTTTACTGTTCCGTTAGCAAAGTTTTACACCTTAAAGGGATCATATACGTTTGGTATTTACTCCAAAAATTAATGGCAATAAAAACTTACTTGGTAAGAAGTACTTGGATAGTATAATGCATTTTTAGAAACTTTTCACTTTATCCCCCAACATTTGAATCTGAGAAGCGTTACTGCAGTGACGTTTTTCAGACTGTGTATTCCAATGCAGATTATTCTTCCTGCGTGGACATAACCGCTCCAGATTTTCGGCAATATCTCAAAATCGCTACCACCTTTTGAAATGAAATTTGTACAGGTTAGTTTTATGGTATCTATATAGGATTGAAACAAACAGTGGGTTCTAATTACCAAACGTATACCAAACGTATACGATCCCTTTAAAAGTTGTGACCGTCTCAATATTTGCGTAACCTTAGAGTAAAAATCAATCAATCAGATTCAGTCAGACTGAGTGGATTTTTACTGAAATGGGAAACTGTCACCTTTTAGGGACAAAAAAGTGTATCTTTATTGGTTAAAAGTTTTAATGAATTTGTGATGAACATGATATTTAAGAATATGGTTCATACATGTTTTGTTAGCCTAGAAAAAAACTACATTTGCACAGTTGGCGACTCACGTCACGTGGAGCACGTGTAAACTTTGATAGTAAACTAATTATATTCTGAGCAAATATAATAAGCAAGTATCACACTATTTCTCATGCGTGACTATTCAATACAGCTCTGAATAGCAAACAATACAGCAATACAATGTGAATACAGTTACTGTGTGTGTGTACTAATTCCTGGCTGGTACATTGCTAGATGTAGCAGTACATCAATCAAAATTCTGACCATAATCCACATCCTGCATAATTTGCAATTCAATTATGTACTTTCTTTGTTCCTGATTTTGGCAGTATTGGTTCTTAAAGGTAGGATACACCATTTGCAGATATCAAAAATATTTACTACCGAATTATTAAGAAATATCTTACTTATTTAAAAGTAAATAATGATTCTAGGCATCCAACAAAATGATTGCGCTAGATACAGGGTATCCCGTAATTATTCCGAAAAATTTAATTTAATATACATGTAAATTAGTGATCGCCGGACGGCAATTGGAAAAAGAAAAAAAACATAACATAAGAATAACTGCCCGATGCCGGTTCAAAACAAACGCTGTTTTTTATGCTTTTCTTGGCATCCATTATTGTAAAATTCGGACAGGTCAGTTAAATTATATTTACTTTAACCCTAACCCTACCTAATGCTACTTTTTACTACTAGTATCTGTACTCTGTCAGTACACACCCAATCATCAGTCACAGAGAGACCCAGTGCTACAAAATACTATTCTGTAGTAGGCAGTTCTTTAGCCCAAAGTAAGGCCTAGGCTAGGGGGTTAGGGATAAAATACAACCCCCCAACTCCAGCTATTTATTATAACTCAAGCACTTACCAATGGTGTATCCTACCTTTAAGCTTCACATCTAGTTTATTTTTAAAGCTAAACTTCAGATTTGGGATTAGGTCCAATTTAAATTAGGTCCAACTTTGAGAATTTAATTTTAATTTTAAAATATTTACTTTTAAAACCAGTTTTCAACGTTTTGGTCTGAAGTTTTAACCAGTTTGCACCGAGTCATTGAGACTACTGGCAGGATTATTTTTCCATTTCAAAAATAAACAACCAAATTTATGTTAGACCCAAGTTAAACAAAAGACTTTAGTTTGAGTCACATGGATAGAAAACAAACTAATGTTAGGGTCGGTCGGTCAGGCATAGCATTTGTTATTAATATTTAATAAATTATATTGATTAATATTTTTATTGAACCGTGTTTCTTGGGGGAATTGTTTTGGTGTAATAGGCAACAGTGGTCTTCAAAAACACATACTTGTACGCATACACTGTAATATCTTTTAAACGGTGGACGTTGCTTTGTATTCATGTAGTTAAGAACATTTTGGTATTTAAAACCAACATTTTCTTAACTACATGAATAACTACTTATTTTTCTTGCTTCCATAAACATTTTTAACCCAAAATGTTAAGTTGGGCCTCTCAGGTGTTCCTATTTTTCGCTCTAAAGCTCTTTTTCACAAAGAATGAAACGGACTGTAGATGTTGTGTGCAAGTCTGCAATCTGTAACTTCTTCCCGCATCCCATGGGCGTCAATTGTTCGCAGGTCGGTCGATTCGCAGTATGTACGTATGAAATGTTCGAACACCTGTGTTGGTGTGGACTATTTACTCAACAAATTATTTGTTAAGCTGAAAGCGGGAGAGGTGATTCCTTGTTTACAGGGGAGACGTTACCCCCATAAATGTGGCTCAAATACTGGACTTCCTTTTCGTATTGTAAGCCAAACAACAGCCATCTTGAAAACAAAATCGGAATGTTCGGAAAACATTTGTTGCTATGGACATTGATATGAAGAAAGCGTAAAAAAAAACCGTGATTTATGCTTTTTCTTTCCACTTGATAATCATTCCATGCAATGCCAACTTTGTTACTTTTTCAAACCATTTAGCTATACTGTAATTTCCGACAATTTTGTACTTTCCCTAAAAAACAAATGTAAGAACATTTGCCAAACTAGCAAGATGTAGTCATGCCCAAGATTGCATAGCGCCACCAACAGCCCCAAAAGATCGATGACGCATGCATTCTCGATATATGCTCGACCAAAGCTGCCGTTGGCGGGGCTATCCATAGCAACAAAATGTTTTCGGGATCTTCTCCCATTTTTTTTTTTATGGCCGCTGTGTGGCTCACAATACAGAAAAAGTCCAATATTTGATCAATATTTATGAGGCTAGGGAGAAGGGGGATCCGGGAGAAGTATATAGCCATAAACACTAAACACTCTCCAAACCATAACTTTACAAAAGGAGTCGATTACAAAATACAATAATTTTTTATTATATGACACTTTGTGGGCTGGCGTCAGCCCTTGTGAAGTGGTTTTAAATATTTACTTAAGGATTAGGCGTACACAATTAAAAGCAAAATCATCCTTATTTAAAACTGGTGGCAAACTCAAAAAAGAAAGTGACTGGTAAGTGGTATTTGGTAACAAAATGAAAAAACTGACTCGGTTTACGTACCTCCAACGCGTCCAGCGAAGTAAAACTCGAGATCGCAAAGCCATCAATTATATCCTCATCATTTGAGCTGGACCGTGAGGTCTTTCTCTTTTTAGGCCGGTGTCTTGTCCTCTCCCTGGGGCCCCGTGGGGGTGGGGGTCCGTCGTCGTCGTCGTCATCCCCACTGCCCCCATTATCCTTCAATTTATTCTCCCCGTTCTGCAACATTTGCATCTGTTGTCTTTGCTTCAACTCCTGCGCTCGTTCGCGCCGCCGGTTTCGCTGCGAGCGTTTCTTCTGTTCGTTCTCCATGGCCCCAAAATCGTGCTGGTGGAAGCCCAAAGAATCACCCACGGCTTCGGTGGGGGAATTCCGGGAGTTCAGGCCCCCAAAACGGCTGAAAAATCTTGCAGTTTCCGAGGTATTTTTCGGTTAAAACTCAACTGTACGTACGTTCCAATAGGAAAACACTCCTCTTCCCTTTCATGAGTTGGTGCTCCGTTTCATCATCCATCTTGCATAGAGGAAGTCGGGTACCAGTTAACTTTTTTTATTTTTTAATATTTAAGCACTCGAACGAGGGCGCTACGCACTATATGATCGATCGAGGTTTTTTAATTATCGTTTCCTGATGATAGGATGTGATTCCGCCAACAAATAGTTTAATCTGGTTACACCATCAAATGTCAAGAACTCTTTTATTAATTAATTCCTACAAAGAAACAGTTTTAACTTCATTCAATTCAAGAGCAAATTAGTAAATTTATTTAAAGGAAACAGTCAAAAGAACTTAAAGAACAAACACAAAAAAATCGGTGTTTCTCTCAACTTCTCCCAACTTTCTCTCAATTATTTTGCAGGCAAATCTCAAATTAAACCAAAAAGTAAACAAGTTAATTAGCAAGCTAATTAGCAAGGCAGAACAAATTAAAACAATTTTAACAGCAAATGTACAACAGCTTAGCAGTGAGTAACTATCAGGTTGAATTTTTAGGGGACAACTGGGAGGTGCCAATGTTTTAGGATGCACTAAATGGCAACTGATTGAATGTGTACAATTTGAAATTGTAAATGGGGAAAACCGATGGCGTACGGACCTCTGTCGGCGAGGGGAGAGGGAAAGGGTTGGAGGGGGGAAAAAAAGGAAAGAAAAAAAATGAAAAAACCAATAAAACTACGAGGGTCACTTTGAGGCGTTTCTAGGCCGTCACTGCTTATTATTCTGAGCCGGAACTGGGTTCAACTTGTGGATTTAGGGTTGGGGCGCGTTTGGAGTAAGTTAAATTGATGTCTATTTCAATTTATCATTGTTTGCGTCATAATTTGGCTGAGCTGAAAGTGTATGCCCCCCCCCCCCCCCCCCCCCAATACTTAAGTATGGACCTTTGCATTGTAAAAGTCGTTGATTTTAAGTGGAGAAAAGGAAATAATATAGGAAAACAATATAATGTATAATGAGGTTAAATACTCCAAAAGGTCGATGGTACACACACAAAAATTACATGGAAGGAAAATAGGGAGCCACCAAAACGAGTACATTGCGCAATGCTGTGCTGTTTTAATCTGTGACGTTTCGGGAAGTAAAGTATTACTAATTACTTCCCTTCGTCAAACCCGAAAACGATAGCAAAATAACCGAAAAAGTGCATAGGAAAAACTGAAAGGGCAAGATATAATGAGATAAATATAACAAGAACATAACATTTACAACTCGCCAAAACAATTAAACGGTAAACAAGAACGGGGAGAGATATCGTGTTGACGTAATTCGAACCATGGTAAGACGGAACTCCGAGATTCTGGACAGTGTGAAAAGGCCTTAAAGAGATCGTATATACGTTTGGTAATTACTCCAAAAATTATTGGCAATAAAAACTTACTTGGTAAGAAGTACAGCAGCTTTGGATATTATAATGCATTTTTAGAAACTTTTCACTTCGAAGTACTGCGGTTATGGAAAAAGATATCACTTTTTATCCCCCAAAATTTGAATCTGAAAAGCGTTACTGCAGTGACGTTTCTCAGACTGTGTATTCCAATGCAAATTCAGATAACCGCTCCAGATTTTCGGCAATATCTCAAAATTGCTACCACCTTTTGAAATGAAATTTGTACAGGTTAGTTTTATGGTAAATGTCTATAACTAGGCCTATATAGGATTGAAATAAACAATGGGTTCCAATTACCAAACGTATACGATCCCTTTAACGAACTTTCGGATCACCAAACCTTCTGAATTATCGAACCTTCGGGGACCACGGACAAATACCCCTAACAAATTATATTGGAAGAATACATCGAAAAAGTTGAATTATGTGGGTAAAAAGTTACATGAAGATATGGACAAATCCGATTCGGGATCTAAAACAGAGTTTTACGAGCGAAAAATAAGCTAGGCCTATCCAATTTAATTTGTTCCTTTCAATCCCAGCCAAAAGACCAATTGTCAAAGTTTTTACGCACGACAGCTGTTGCATGCACGAGTTCACAAAAGAACGACACACAACCGATCCACCTCATCTATCATTTTATTGTCCAAAATCGCTACACATTGTACATGTACAACGCTAACGTTTGTCAAGGATTTTGTTGTTGTCAACATCGCAAATGTAAGTATTATACATCGGATTGCAAGCCTAAATAACAACGCGCGGCTTTTTCTTCTTCTTTTGTTGTCCGAGGCAGAAATAAATTACACGCAGATCATAATCATTATCAGATTATTTTGGCCGTGTGTGTCGTTGTCAAATTGTCAACGGTTGAGTTCCATTTCGAGTTTATTTCCAAAACGCGATATGGGCTTATGCCATTTTTTTCTCTTTTAAAATCTTTTATCTTATCTGGCTGCCCAAAGTCATTTTGATCGGCTGTCAAAATTGATATATCGCGTTTTGGAACCAAACACCCTTCCTGCAGTATTGTGATCATAATCTTTAGTAATGCATATTTAAATAATAAATGGAACAGCATTTTTTTGTTTACTTATCTTGAAGTTGTCAGCAGTATGTAACGTAGACGCTGAAACGAATGAAAGTTCAACATACAGTTGGAATTAGGCTTTAGACGAAAACAGTATTCTTGAAACCAAGTAATCTTAACCCATCGGTTGGTCAACTGGGAACCATTTATAATGGGCTGCAACGAATTGGTTGAATTTATTAACAAAAAAATAGTTACTACTTAACCAAAGGTCTGTTACTGTTAGTAATTCTGACCAAAAACTCTGTTGGGAAACCATACTAATAGTTACCGTAATCAATTTAGCCAGTAAGCAGTTTGCAGCAGTATTAATCTTATTCATGTAATCAATTTATTGTTGATATGTTTATTGCTTGAATTTCTCAAGGTTAAAACCATTATTATTTTTAATACAAGCCTATAGGCTAGGCCTGTTTAAATCCTTTAGCCCAAAAAACCAACACGTTAATTACGTTTCATTTTGGAAGTATACAATTTAATACGATTTGTAAGTGTGACATAAATTGAAATCGAAAATACTAAAAACAAAATTGCCAAATAGCGTTTCCAGACGTTTAATTTGTCCAATAACGCGCGATTATCGACTTCCGCTATAGCCTCGGTCCAATTCCTCCATGGTCCAATTGTAATATAGGCCTACTCATTATATTCAGTAACACACTTATAACTGTGCCACATGTTGCACACGTACACATTTATGAAAGACATATCGACACCTACAACTTGCTAGGAGGGGGGAGGTGGGGGAGGTGGGGGGAGGTGGGGGGGGGGGGGGGGGGGGGGGGGGGGAGGTGGGGGGGGGGGGGGGGGAGTCAACTCAAACGACCTTTGGTAATTTTATTTTCAATTTTGCTGTCGGCTCTTTTCATCTTTGCGGCCGTTCCGTATAGTTCGGCAAGGCTTAGTCAAATCTTTTTCCCATTTTAAAGTAATTTAAATCGATCTCAGTAGATCTTAGATGTCCGATAACGGTCGGTAAATATCCTTATTACATTACAAGCAATGTGCTATTAAATTCACCACTCGAATCTGGTATTTCCTCACATACGAAGCAGGGTATAAGGGGGCGGGACCCCCTTTTTGTGTTGGTCATTGTGTTCCTAGTATCTCGGGAATTCTTTTCAGATATCTAGGGAATGGATAGGCAATAATAGTCTGGGTGTGTGTAGGGACAAAAGGGGTCGCTCTGCCTTTAATAAATTGTGCTGGGTATATTTCCTCACAGACTGATCGACCAGTATTAAAATATCCTTACATTTGTTTTAAAATTGGAATTAAATTTAAAATTGATACTTTGTTAATTAATGTATTTTTTAAAGGCCTGCTCACTTTTGGGAATCTCGAAAACCATAAATGTTCACAGATTTACAAATAACTTACACGGTATAGGCTTAAACATGATGTTAGAAAACGTCCCATGTAATAGTTTTGCCTGAAATGCTATAATCGTTGAGAAATGAGTAAAACAATTAGTTTTGGTCTCATGAGACGATAATTAATCCGCTGATGCCAGTGAGAAATCATTCAGAAAATGTTCGCTTTTTTCTTGGACATGAAATGACCAATGAGGCAGACATTTTACAAGGGAATTTTGCTACATATATCTTTATTCACAGAAAATATGAATTACTTTAATGGCCAAAAACCAATGCTGTGCAGGAACATTTGCTTTTCCTGCATTTAGTTGTTTCCAAAAAGATAAATATCGCTCCACATCCAAAGAAGAATGTTCAGAACCTAACTTGTTGAAGTTTCAGTTCGGTGGATATTACACTTTACGCAAAAACAGTAAAAAAAACATACACAAATGTTCATCTGTAGCACTCAATTTTCAAAATGTTTATTCATACATGATCATTTTCACAAATTTGTATGTGTAAAGAGAGTTCAATTTCCAAATTGCGATATATCCATTTGAAAAGGGGGAACAATTTTCACATTTGTCAACATTTAATGGGTAAAAACAAAAATACAACAGCTGTTTCCAAACTTCATTTTTTCATGTTATTGTCTTAATTTCTGTTTATATAAAACCCGTCAAAACTGGCTTTGGGCAGCCAATAGAGGGCAGGATTCTAAAAGGTAACAAAATGGCCGTTTATCACACTTTGGAAATTAACTCTTTAATTCAAATCTATGAACTGCTGAACGGTAGACGTTCAAAAAAAATCACTTCAATGATTTTAACCCTTAAAAACAAATACCTGTACCTACATACAGTGTTGATAATTTTAAAGGGACACTCCATTATGGAAGCGCCTATATGCTTCAGAACGCATTTTGTTAAACTGGAAGGAGCATTTAAAAGTAGAATATATACGTCCACCCTTTAAAGAATTTGCTAGTTTTGTGATATTCTCTGCTATATCGTGTTAGAACGAATTTCAAGAGTCAAAGTTGTGTCACCCTAAAAAAAAAATATCAAGCTGTTTGGGTGCCACTCGTGATTCCAGTCGCACATGTTCCACCAGTGCATCGCATTATATGCGGACGTTGAAGTAACAACATTTGTGTATGTGTCCAACTACATTGAACATTCTGAATGAAGCAGACTTTGTTATGCCACAAAATGCCCACCGATTCACATAAACAACCAGAATGTTATTCCGTCTTTTCTCGGGAACAGTAAGACATTAACTTGGTTTCCTTTCAACCATATCTTTGAAATAAGATAAGTAAACAATTCAAAACTTGACATTTTGACAGATTTCCGATTGGAATGCCCCTTTAAGTTGTGGGAACCGTTATTTCTGTTATAACACCAACAACTTGTAAATATAATCCGCAAAATACATAAAACATTTGTAGTTATAGTCAATAACATATACCATAACAAATGAGGTGGGCCACACATTTAAAAAATATTGTTTCTAAACTCCGTCCTTTTTTGTTTGACTCACCATGTGTGCAAGAATGCTGATGTACCGTCTTACATTAAAAAGTCAATTTATAAGACAATAAAAAATAGCGACCCAGGTATTTTCAAGGGAAAAGCATAGAGAATAAAACTAAGTAGTTTGCGGTAACACCATGTGGTAATTCTGCTTAGTGAGATTAGTGGCTCTAAAAAGAACCGTAAAAGCAAAGAGAGTTTTGAAAGTAAGACTGACTTATAATACATCGTAATTGTAGCGTAAAGTGGTGCACTCAATGGCCAAGCTATAAACTAAATAAAACCAACAATTATTTGTCCACCGAACGGTTGGTTGCTCTCGGTCTTTTGTTCTTTTTCGTCCGTTTGTTCTTTTTCCTTTTACTTCTCTTAACCTCGTCAGGTCTGAAAATAAATATGAAAAAAAATTAAAACATTTAAAAAATGATGAAATACAAAACAAAAGAGAAAACAAATGTGATGCGACCAAGCAAAATCAGCCGGAACTCGGCAATTCTTGTTTTGAGATCGGTCCAAAATATGTTCGTAGGGGTGGAAAAATTAAAATTGATTTTTAAAAAAAAACAGGAAAAGGGGAAAATATTTTTCTTTTACATGAAAATACTCTTTTAACCAAATTCAGAAGGGAAGTGATACAAAAACATGATTTTCTCAGTTTCTTTATTTTTTACATGCTGGTGTTCAAATGGTTGTAATATTTTAACCAAAGGTCGTATTCACATGGGGTTTTCACTGAAATGGAGCCTGCAGTACGCTACAAAAGAATATGTAAAAATCCCACAAATGACCAAGGCCTACTTCAGACTGATTTTGCTTGATCGCATCACAAATGTGTATTGTCTGCAAAATGGCAAGTCCACCTCCAAAATAAACAGAGGTGTCACTAGATTTCCATTGTGATATTCCACACTACTTACTTGTTGTTGAATGCCTTGAGGACCATCCTGACTGCCGAGGTGAGCTCACCAGACCGACTGACTTCAACCTTCTTCTGGAGCTCTTCAAGCACGGCTTCCATCTTGGAGAAATTAAGAACCTGTAGGTAGAAAGACAAAATTTGATTGGTTGCTGGGGCCAAGTACAAGAACTTGATTGGCTGCTCAGACAAGGTAGAAGAATCTGACTAGCTGTTAAGGAAAACTACAATAACTTGATTGGCTGCTCAAAGATCAAAGATCTGATTGGCTGCTTGGACAAGGTACAAGAATCCGATTGGCTGCTTAGACAGGGTACAATAATTTGATTGGTTGTTAAAAAAAAAGTAAAAGAATTCAGTTGGCTGCTCAAGGTACAAGGATTTGATTGGTTGTTCAGAAAAAAGTACAAGAATTTGGTTGGCTGCTCAAAATACAAGAATCTGATTGGCTGTTCGGACAAAAGTACAAAAAATTGATTGGCTGCTGGGACAAAGTAAAATAATAATGGTTGGCTGATTAGTCGAAGGTACATACATTTGATTGGCCGCTCAGTAAATGGTACAGGAATTTGATTGGCTGCACAAAGGTACATGAATGTGATAGTCTTGTGGGACAAAGAAATTAATCTCATTGGCTGCTAGGACAAAGACACAAGAATCTGATTGGCTATTGGAAAAAGATACAAAAATCTAATTGGCTGCCCGAAACGATGCAAGAATCTAATTTGGGTCCTAGAATTCTGGTAGTTTTTGGTCTGGTTACCTTCTTCATACAGTGACAAGCATTAGCAAACTCCCTGAGAAGAATCAGAACCTGAACCAAGAATTTGGGTTTGATCACTTGCTGTCCATCCAGCATGCCTTGCAACACCTGCAAAAATAAAAACAGAAACAAGGAGAAAATAGTTTTTGTTTTTAAGTTTCTTGTCTCTACCTACTTTTTTGTATTTTTGTATTATTTTTTTTGGCCAATTCCCCATTTTTTTAATTGAAATGTTAAAAAACTTTGCCATCTTTAGGTTAAAAAAAGTGCCTGCCTCCTAAAATTGTTTGAAAAGCCCGGATAAGGGTGTGCTATCCACAGATGCTGGTTTAGCCTCGTCTTGGATCAAGGTTTTTAAAAAACAATCTGGGCCTGGTCAATGTCAAAATAATCCCGACACGAACTGGTTTGAAATAGGTTCACATCCTACCTCCACACCGTCTGTCATGAGTTTCTTGCCTGTGCTGGTCCACATGCTGGTATCGCCCTGAATAAAAGACAATGCATAACATTTGCAAATAAAAAGAACCACCAAAACTGCCACAGTATTATGAAATCATACACCTTACTTGACTGTAAGTGAATAACATTCTCAAGCATCCTGTGAAACCACTGCGACTCAAATATGTGACCCGCTCCATCGTAAGGCATAAAAAAAAAAAATGTTATGTTGGCGTAACGGGCCCAACAAAATAGGGTAGGTAGGTCGGGATTTTTTTTTTTTTTTTTTTTTTTTTCTCCCAGCAATGAAAATGATGTTTTCTAATTGTTTCAGCCGGTAGTGATACACGATAGCATGTCCAGGTTCAATATATACACAATCCACACACACAACAATGAGAAACGGTCAGAAATGGTTTCAAACGTATTTATAACTAGATTTATATAGATTTTAATCATTAAATTTCGTCCCTTGAAAAAAAAAATATCCAGGGTCGGCCGTATTTCTAGGGTCGGTCGGGTTACGCCAACATAACATTTTTTTTTTATGCCTAATCAGGAATAAGTCGCTGGGGCCGTTTTACGCAATCGGTCGTTGAAGTTAACGCATGGGTGAAAATGGTGACCAAGTCGTTTTTCTGAACATTGTATTTTTAGGAAGTGTAGTTATCACAGATTATTGTCATTAATGTCTTGTATGTAAAAACGATCATTAAAGATGAAAATGAAGAGAATTTGTGTGCGCTGTCCGTATGATTTTAGTCAATTTTGTTTATTTCAATGCTGTTTTTCTCGGAATGTGGATTCGGCAAATAAATATACACCTGCCATCTTCATCAGACCATAACTCGTTAACCTAAGAAGATACACACTTGTGATGGGTATCATTAGAAAGCTTACGAAATTCCCTTTCTCACCATGTGCATATCTCAAAATGTCATTTCGAGACTTATTCCTGATTTCGATGGAGCGGGTCACATATAGCTGCCATTTTTCTAGAAAATACTTCTTGTTTGTACAATTGGGTTGTGCACATAACATTCACACTAGACAAATACAGCAACATAAAAATTAAAAGTCACCATGACATAATGGGAACACATTTTGTACAACTTTCTATTTCCTCTCTTAGTTTTTCTATTTTGAAAAGGACCCTTCTGTTTTTAAATAAACACAGTTCCATACTTTTGTTGACAACTCGTGCGTGCTTTGGCAGTGATGACATTTTAGAAACACACTTCAGTTCAGAAAATTTATCTTCAAATTGTGCATCTTAACCAGTTCGCACGGGACGACGTATATAAATGCAAACATTTCCCCAAATTCAAAACGGATGACGCATAAACACGCCAAGTTCAAGTTCGGAAATGTATGTCAGCAGCAAGCAAGGCCGGAAATGCGTGGGTGTGCTTCCCGGCACTATTAGCCTGAACCCGCTTCGGATCGAGTTTCGTTAAAAATAATCCCGCCCCTCGGCTCGGCGATGTTAAAATAATCCCGGCGGCGAACTGGTTAAAATGTCCTCATTTGAAACATTTGTAAGGAAAGTTTGCACAATGACAAATGTATTTATTGCAACAACACAAACAAACTTACAAAAATTACGACAGCAAATATCTCAAATTCCAGCCACTTTTCGTGCTAAAAATAGCTGTAACATTCAGGTTTCTATCTATTTTACCTCACACCCATGCTCATGAATATGGAAATTGTCATTAGCATAAAAATAGAGAAGGCAACACAATGCCCTGTCAATAACTTAAACTGAGCTTAGAAATCTCCAACTTTACTCACTTGGACGGGTCTGCTGGCCATAAGAAGAGCTAACAATCTACAGGCTTGTGTCTGCAATAACAATTCAAAATAACATTAAAATTAGGTCTTTATTTGTTGACGGAAAAAGGCTTCTATTTTAAATAAGAAAACCAATTTGGGGGGAACAAAAAGACAAAATTGAACATTTGTGACATGGCGCACCACGAAATGGGTGGAAAGTCGCAAAATAAAAAAGTTGACATTATTACATTTCTAGAAGGAAGAAGTCCTTGCAGCTTTCAAATGATGTATTGTGTGTTGCTGTAGCTTATTCCTAGCCGCCGCTATACTCTTTTGAAATTGCTGAAGTCATGCTCCTTTGTTTTGAGAAAACAGAGTTCAAAGTCTGTGAACCGTGCCAACTATACTATCACTCGGTGCAATTCAGATGCAAAAAACACACTTTACAGTTTTACTGGAGCTATACAAATTTGGGATATAATAAAGAAGTTTAGTTTGTATGTAAAAACGATAACAACTCGAAACCGACTCGAAATCGACTGACATTTCGGCCAATAACTCGCTTTGGCCGTGTGCGACTTTCCGCTCATTTCGTGGTGCCAGGTCACATTTGTCATGAACAATACCTTTCTGTAAAGCTGGCAGCCGGTGCTGACGTACTGCACCAGTTCTTCAGCAAAGTGCCACGCTACAGGCTGTTTGACAAGAATATTGAAAGAAGTTGTACAAAAATTGTGAGAAACATGAGAAATTGCACACAAATTATGAGAAAACATGTAGTTGGGTTGTGTTGATTAACTGTGATAAACGATTTCATTTGAAGGCTTAATTGTGGAAGTACCGTGGCCTAGTTGTCTAGAGCATTGAATTCGTGGTCCGTGGGTAGTTCTGCAGGTTGGGGGTTCGAGTCCGTCCTGGGCTAGGACACTTCTACACATAATATGGGTAGAGGCATTATTAATGCCTTGCTGTGGACTAGTTACCCATCCCAACCCTATTCGTGCTGTGAAGAGATCACAATGTCTTGTTTCAGTGTGAGGGGCTGGTTCTTCCACACTTTCCTCTAGTAGCCCACACCTTAAGTGGCCTTTGGCCTTGTGATGGGCAACTTGCATAAACAAATAATACAAAAAATGCCCCCTGGGGTCTCCAACAAGTTAGATTTGTCTTCTGTTTATACATTTTTAACTTGTTTTATTTCAAATACTTACAGGAAAGCGCTCAATCAACTCAGAAAACAGCAGAGAGTGGAGATTGGTGTTCCTGTGGAGGATGTACAATTGGTTGAAATCGGAACTCGTACTCACGATGAAACACTCGTACTCGTATTCGTACTCGTGGAAATGTACTCGAATATAACACTGGGTTTGGAGTTTGAGGAGTCAATGAGTATTTCTTCAAGCTGGTTAAAGTTTGATATTCTTGAGAGTAATTTGTCCAAGGACCTTGTTTTAATAGAGATCTCAAGATGAGAGTTACGTCCAGAAGCAATGACACACTTAGTTCGTGCCGGAGGACACAAATTAGTCCTTAGATTCAAAACGGATGACACATAAAATTGTCAAGAGCAAGGCCGGGATTGTCTGTCAGCAGCGAGCAGGGCCGGAAATGCGTGGGTGTGCTTCCCGGTACCATCGGCCTGAACCCGCCTCGGATCAAATTTCGTTAAAAATGATCCCGCGCCTCGGCTCGGTGATGTTAAAATAATCCTGGCGCGAACTGGGTAAAGGTAAGAATCACCAACAGTTTTTGTTGTTATCTTCGGAGGAGGAAATTTGGATGACTCACCTATGTGTCATGAAGTCTTCCAAAGCGTCGCAATACAGCTTGCCAATTCTGTCTTCGTCCAGCAAATTTGACTGTATCACACACAAATAAAATCCACAAAATACAAAAAAAATGGGTATCAACTGTTGAAATATAAAGTTGTTAAAGGTGACAAGTCCCGGAGAAGTGGATTTCATAAAACAGCTCTGTGGTTAAAGTAAATGAATTGCTATATATTTTGTGACAACATTTTTAGAGTTGCTGCAAGATTTCTTACAGATTCGAGCGCAACCATTTTGAAAATGGCGGGCGGAGTTGACTCATCGGCCGTTTTGTGACCAAACATAATCCAACACCAAACAGCCGTCAAAACCGATTATAAGTTTTGGGCGCTGCTGTGCAAAACAAATTGTTGCGCAAGTCTTAAACATGGTTTGAGCTATGCACAGTTTTACAAAATTGACCGAAGGACTCCCCCTCAAAAAAAGGGGGTTTAAAGGAAATCGGTGAGTTTTAGATGACCGATACCTGTGGAACCGTTCCTTGTTGGCCAGTTTTGTTTTCTTCGGCTCTTTGATGTCTTGTTTTGACCGGTGACGGCCCGGTCGTCTCCACGTTGCCTCGCAAAACTCGGATCTGCAGCAACAAAAAAAGCAAAACAGATTAGAAATTGTAAAAACTATAGATTTGTAAATGTAAATAAAGAAAAAAAAAATAGGTTGGTCCTTCAGATCCAGAAAGGAGCCCTCTGAATTCATATGTGACCTGCTCCCACAAAAACAGACATAAGTGTTTTTGTTGTTATTGTGAGATATTGTTATTTCCATTTAGTACACATCGTCAGCTTTCATTTGGTACCAAAACCACCTTTATACCATACATACTTCCAATTTTATGAGGATTTTATTTCGATGTATTTGGGAGATAAATTACCACTTTTAGGACAGTTTGTCTCAATACATGCATGATTTGTGTACTTTCTCATCAATAAAGTTGATTTTGTTTAACCTAACTGAGGGTTAAAGTATACATATTAAAGAATAAAAAAATAACAAAAATCAATGTCCGCCAGATTTTTCACTCCATTCCAACTTTAATGAGCTGTATCTCAAAATAGCCTGTGCGATTGATGTCGGGTTTCGTAGGAACGGGTCACATATGGGCATCGCACCGGGTACCAATTACACGATCCAGAACAACTTTCCAAAAATCTTCCTGCAATGAATTTATCAGTATTGTTGAGTCAACAAGTCACTAATATAATTTTCCCAGCAACATGTTACGGACAATGCAAGAAAATGTTTTATTGGACAAAGTGAATTATGTAACGAGTTGACTTACAAGAAACAAGCACCCAGCAGACGAAAGAGACACAGTCATGACGGAAGTAGCTGTAAAAAAAGAAAAAGGATTATTATTTGACAATTTATAAGTGTTTATTAACCCTAACTCCCTCACCATTGTTATTAAACAATACAATTCCTTCAAAATCCTCCAACTTCCTTTGTTGTGTAGGGAGTTAGGGTTAAAGGTAGGATACACCCTTTGCAGATATCGAAAATATTTACTACCGAATTATTAAGAAATGTCTTACTTATTTGAAATTATTATAATGATTCTATGCATCCAGCAAAATGATTGCGCGAGATATCCTCTAATTATTCAGAAAAATATAATTTTATAAAACAAAATTCGTGATCGCCGGACGGCGATTGCAAAATAACAATAATAACATAAGAACAACTGCCCGACGCCGGTTGAAAACAAACGCAGTTTTTCGTGATTTTTTCATCATCCATGATTGTAAAACTTCGAACAGGTCAGTTAAACGATATTTACTATAAAATACAAACCCCCAAATCCATCCATTCATGGTAATTCAAGCAATTACCAATGGTGTATCCTACCTTTAAAGGCCCAATAAATCTGAGAATGACGAGTTATAACACACATTCACAAATTTAAATAAAGTAATGCTCTATCTAGAGCACAGGGTGTGTGCAAAATCCTATTAAAATTGGAGGATTCCGGGCTGTTTAGAGTTAATATATTACAAGGCCTGCTATTGGACAGCTTTTCAATTTTCAAAGAACCAGGGCCAATGCCGTGGTCTTTCTTCTAATGTCTCAAAGCAATTTATCCTACCGATTCAGTTGGACCTTGTCACTTTTTGAAAGCAACTTTTTGTTGTGGTTGTTGCTAGAGTGAAGTGCACAAGTTCAGGACGATGACTGTTGACGAACCGCCGCCAATTCAAGGAAAAAATAAATGTCCGAGCAATGATTTACCTTTCTTGGCTATCAGCAATATCGCCTCGATGGTGTCGTGAAGCAACTCTCTCTGATCCGACACATTGTGTGGGTACTTGAGATGAGAATTGAGAATGAAAATAAAGATAAAAATAACGGGAAAAAAAGAAAAAAAACGGATCATTTTAAACAAATTTATAGCAATGGATCTAAACAAAAATTATATAAACACTGTATATTCGGTATTGTCCCGAGAAATTATTCTGAAAAAAAATTACTCGGGTGGAACTCGAACCCACGACCTCCTGCTTATCAGTGCAGAGGTCTTCCCACTTGACCACTGAGCTAGCAAGGGTTGGCTGGCCGGTTCGAATCTAAACAGCAGTGGGTACCGCAAATAAACGTTTCTTACTATGGAATTTGCCCTTCACCAATTTGTTATAAACATTTTTATTTTGTTTTCTATATTTTTTTTTTCAGTGCTTGCTGTTAGATTGACGGCATACTGTGGTAAAGTAAAGTCAAGTCCGTAACGAGCCAATATAACGGGTAATGCTGCTCTCACACTGTGGCGAATATTCTTGCGAATATGAATATTTTGAATTTCGCGGTGAATTCGCCAAAAATTGCGATTGGATAGTGAATATTTTCATCTCGGTCACCCGTCGGTCGTCCCTCGACCTCTCCTTAAATATCTTACAAATATATTACGAATGCTTACCAACGCTTGCCAACGCTTGCCAATGCCTTACGAATAGCTAACGAACGTTGCCAACGCTTACGCACGCTTTACCGACGTTACCAATGGCTTACCAATGCTTCCGAAAATCAACAACGAATAACCATCTTCACAACATTCGCTGAAATTTAGGAAGCGCTTCCTAAATTGACCGATCTTCGTAAGGAGGTGGAGAATGACTTGTGATCGTTCCGAATTTGTTACCAAACGCTTACGAAGACACGGCGAATGTTGCGAAGTTTGAGCGATTGTCAAATATTTCCTTTTGTAAGCACATTCGCTAGCATTAGTTACAGTGTGAGAGCAGTATTAACGTTTATCTATGGTTTTCTTGGCAAAAAATGACTGAGAATATTTCTATTCCCCCTGGATGGGATGCTAGTCTATATCGCAGGTTACTCCCTAGCTAATACCGGTGCCCATTCATACTCCTGGGTGGAGAGAAGCAAGTTGGAATAAAGTGGCTTGCTCAATGACACAACATATAACCAGTAGATGTAATCGAACCCCCGACCCTCTGGTCCGGAGTCCTGAACCCTGACCACTAGGCCACACTCTGTGGATAGCTCTGTGTTACCTTTCTGACCCGACACAGCTTGTTGCGATAGATACTGACTGCCTTCTCAGACAGGACGTGTTGGTCCTTGTGAACGGAGGCCGTCTGTGCGACAACCAACAACGGCAGCACTAATTCCTGTGGAATCAAAACAAAAAAAGTCAAACATTTAAAATGTTCAGATTTTGTTCAACCATTTTTGAGGTACAACCCTCTAGCTATGTTGAGGAGAATGTGCATAAAGCATGAGAAGTGTGAAAGTACAAATAACCTCAATCCTTCAAAATCCTGGAGAAATACCCAAGTAACCTCAATCCTACAAAATCATTCATCATTAGTAAAGGCCTTAGGACCTGGATCCTGCATTATCTTCTAGTGGCAAAACCCAAACACCCTCAATCCTGCAAAAAATCCTCCGATGCATCAACTTCCAATTGCACTCAATCCTGCAAAATCCTGCATTTTGCAAGGAGGATTTTGGAGGATTTTGGATGTTCTTGGATGTTCAGGTTTAAAGTTAGCAAAGCACATACCAGTATTAAAGGATTCGACTCCTGTCTCCTAATGAAGATGTCCAACAAATCCAAAACCCTGTAAAAAATTAATATTAAAAAAATATACACATTAGGGGAAAATAATTCAGAAATTAAAAGCTTATAGGCAAACATTTTTGTTCAGGTTTGTGGACAACTATTGGACTACTAGCACGTGACGTGTTTATGCATTATCCGTTTCGAATCTGGAGAAAACTTTGCGTGTTTATACGTACTCCGGCGCGAACGGGTTAAGTGGATACGCTAGCTGTTTGGCCACGAGACACAAAATAACAGACAGACCACAAATTCTTTTGGTACATTGCGTTATGGGGACAACCCATAGGGTTTGTGTGTAAACTGAAATCTCTCTAATCTCGAACTCATAACACTTTAAAATAAAAAAATGTTCAGCATCACCCTAATTTGTCCTCTTCTTCATTTTCTTTCATTATACTCTAACCCAATTTTCCCTTGTTCTACCTTTACTGAAGACCCAACGCGCTATGGGGACTCAAAAATGTCCCCACTACTCGGTCTGTCTTTTTCAAACAAAAGAGCCTGTCCCCATAACTAAGTGGAGGCTCGTACACTTTCTCCCTTGCGCCAATCAGACTTTCCCCTGATTTGAGGCATTTTTACTCAAATTTCGTGACTTTTCTCCTGACTGGACAAAACAAAACTCATTTTCCAGGTTTGTCCTGATTTCCAGGATGCTGTGGAAACTCTGTCTGAGTTAACAACAACTGAACAAAAACGGACCTGAGTTTGAAGTGCAGTAGTACAGTGTTAGTCTCCTTCTTGCCCTTCCTGCGGTCGTCCATCTTGGCTTTAAAGAGACTAGTCAGAGCCGTGTCTAGCCTCATCATCGTATCGTCGTCAAAATCACTGGCCACGTCGTCGCTATCATCCTGATTGAGAAGTTGAGGGAGAGAAGGGGATCGTAAACAAATCCAAGAAACTGGAAAGAGCTCCGACTGGAAAGGGAAATCCTTCCTCTATCCCGTGAGTAGAGCTCGACTAATAAAGTATTTGATGATTTAAAACTGCAGTGGACCGAATAACCGCATAATCCAAACTTGCCGATCAAGATTTACACACTCCAGCTGTAGTTGCCTTCTTCGCTGATCAAAAGTTGCATACAAAGTGCACCGATTAAAATGTATATGCAGCGAATGATATTATGCAGCAGTTGATATTATACTGACGTTGTACTGCTCAAAGAATGGGATGAATAACTAAGTATTGACAAAAACAATTACAAAAAAATATTTCATGGGCCAATTTTATGGAGCTGCTAAGCACAAATATTTGCTTAGCACAAAAAAAAGTCTTGCTCAGTAAAAACACGTTAACAGCCAAAACTCCATATGTGACCCACTCCTACGAAACCCGACATAAGTCGCACAGGCTATTTCGAGATACAAAGTTGAAATGGGGTGAACAATCTGGCGAACATTGATTTTTGTTTTTCGTTTTTTTTTTATTCTTTAATAAGTATACTTTAACCCTCAGTTAAACAAAATAACATTTATTGATGAGAAAGTACAAAAATCATGCTTTTATTGAGGCAAACTGTGTCCTAAAAGTGGCAATTTATCTCCCCTAAACATCGAAATTAAATCCTCATAAAATTTGAAGTATGTATGGTATAAAAGTGGTTTTGATACCAAATGAAAGCTGAAGATGTGTACTAAATGGAAATAACAATATCGCACTTTAAAAAAAACACACTTATGTCTGGTTTTGTGGGAGCAGGTCACATATTCTTTTCATGCTAAGCAAAAACCAAAGGAATATCAATCACAAACAAGATTTACAACACCTGAAAATTTGGTATGCAACACTGCTTTTGCGCCAACGAAGAATTTTTACGCTAAGCAAATTGTTGTGCTTAGCAGCTCCATGAAAATGGCGCCCCAGGTCTGCTTACCTCATCGGCCGCGGCGTTGCCCAGGGCCGTCTTGACGTCGTTTCTGAAGAACTCGTCAACTTCATCATTGTCTTCGTCCTCACTGTCCTCATTATTCTCTGATTCGCTGTCGGAATTGTTCTCTGACAACTTCTGATGCAGGAAAAAAATAAAAAATAAAGCCGCGCGCCAGCTCGGTGATGTTAAAATAATCCCGGCGCGAACTGGTTAAACAGTTAACGAATGTGACAAACACCTTAAAGTTATTCAAATCACAGAAACTTTCGATAAAGATGGACAGCCATGAAACACATCCCACAATAATAACCATTGGAGAAGCACATAGGGTCTTGCTAGGCATTGCCTTGAAATTGGTCTGTTTTGTTTACCTTCTTATCATGGTTTCCGTGACCGTTTGACAGTGGTTTCTTCTTGGTGACTGGACTTGATTCTTCCTCTTTCTCCTCCTCCTTCTCATCTTCACTGTCATCATCATCGTCATCGTCGTCGTTGTCGTCATCATCATCTTGCATTTCTTCATCCTCATCATCTGAAGAAATATGTTTTTACAATGGTAAGAATGATTTTATAAGGTGACAGATGGAATGTTCCATTTAACTTGGCAGAGCCAAGAGGAATGGAACATTCCAAATGTCATCAAAATCACTTTATTCCTTGGAGTTCCATTCCTTGAAGTTGCCATTTAGGATATACACAGGGTCAAATTCAAGGTCAAAATGTTATCGTTTTAAATTGCTCCACCCATCATAAATTATTGAAACATTTGGATTACACCAATATCAACAAATTTGGCCCACAGGTTATAGAGACCTGGGGCCAATTTCATAGAGCTGCTAAGCACAACAATTTGCTTAGCATGACAATTTGTCCTTGGCAAAAACAAGGTTACAGACCAAATTTTCACGAGATCTTTATTGTTTTGGATTGATAATCAGCTGTTTTTTTGCTTAGCATGAAAAACTGGTAGAATTGTGGCTGTTAACCTGTTTTTAATGAGCAAGACTTTTTTGTGCTAAGCAAATTTGTGCTTAGCAGCTCTATGAAATTGGCCCATGGTCATTTGAAAATTGGCGGCTGTGCCCATTTTGGCCAAAAAATCGTCAAGCAATTGACAGACGATAGTGCAAAGGCGGTTGGTCCGATGTCGCCAAAAAACTAAAATGTCAACTATTTCAGCCTAAATTACACCAAATCTGCAACCTTTTTCTTCTTCTGAACTTACCTGATTCTGTAATCTCCATGTTGCTGTCCTCCACACTTTTGGTCGGGTCAAGAATCTACACAGAAAAAAACCCAACAACCAGCACAATAATTCACTTAAAACGAGCCATAGTACCTGTTTTCAAGATCCAGCTTTACAAAAAAATTAAAGAAATTTTGGCCCCCAAAAACTAAAACAAACAACAACAACAACAAAACTAACATCGAGAAGAAGTTGCAGTGCCTCTCTAGTCATATGAGGGGAGATCATCTTGAAGACGCCATCGACCACTGTCCGCAGGAGATGAGACGGTTTGGACAGGAGACTGAGTAAGATCTCCGTGACAACCTCCACCCACTCGGGCTCTGCAAGAGAAAAAGGAAAAAAACGCTTTATTTATTTCTTTATTATGCATGTCCGAATAAGATTTTGGTTTTTATAGACGATGTGCCCTCTGATGTCACGTGTTTACATCTGTATTCAAATGTGCCCAGCAGTGATGCGCACACATCGTGTTTTACATAAGGTCAGATCGCCTTTGAATTATGTGACCTCTGATGTCATCTCTTAACCAAATTCATGTAAAACATGATGCGTGCACATCCTGCCGGGCACATTTGAATACAGATGTAAACAGAGGGCACATCGTCTATAGGTTATGTTAGATTACTTTCAATTAAAATAAAATAGGATCCCAACTTGGGTTTTTTGTTTTGTTTTTGTGGTTTTGCTGTGAGGCCTGCGATTGTTGTAGCAAATCCCTACACAAGTAAAATTGTATGAATTGAGACAAGAGAACGCCTTGTCTTGCCCTTCGAACACTATAATTTTAGCGTCAACAATTTTGTTTTTCATCAAATATTGGGTATTTTGCTTTTGTGTGTTTAAATGCAGTGGAGATGAATTTTCAAGGAGTTCTAGTGAATTCTTTTGTTGTGACTAAAGATTATTTCCTAGTTACCTTCTTGGGTGGTTTTCTTTAGGGACTTTCTCCTGTTTAGAGCTCTTTCGTAACAGCCGTGGAGATCCTGATTAAATCAGACGACAAAAAAAAAGAGGATGTCAAGTCAAGATTGATTGCCGGTGTTGCGTGAATTTCGGACTATGAAACACGGACTCATTGGCAGTATTGCACTGAAAAGTAAAGATAATTAGGAGAGTGACCAGTCATCTGGTGAGAGTGGCAGGTTTCAACCAATAGAGTAAAAGAGTCCAGATTTCATAGGAGTCCAGATTTCATAGGAGTCCGGATTTCCTAGGAGTCCAGATTTCCTAGGAGTCCAGATTTCCTAGGAGTCCAGATTTCCTAGGAGTCCAGATTTCCTAGGAGTCCAGATTTCCTAGGAGTCCAGATTTCCTAGGAGTCCAGATTTCCTAGGAGTCCAGATTTCCTAGGAGTCCAGATTTCCTAGGAGTCCAGATTTCCTAGGAGTCCAGATTTCCTAGGAGTCCAGATTTCCTAGGAGTCCAGATTTCCTAGGAGTCCAGATTTCCTAGGAGTCCAGATTTCCTAGGAGTCCAGATTTCCTAGGAGTCCAGATTTCCTAGGAGTCCAGATTTCCTAGGAGTCCAGATTTCCTAGGAGTCCAGATTTCCTAGGAGTCCAGATTTCCTAGGAGTCCAGATTTCCTAGGAGTCCAGATTTCCTAGGAGTCCAGATTTCCGAGGAGTCCAGATTTCCGAGGAGTCCAGATTTCCTAGGAGTCCAGATTTCCTAGGAGTCCAGATTTCCTAGGAGTCCAGATTTCCTAGGAGTCCAGATTTCCTAGGAGTCCAGATTTCCTAGGAGTCCAGATTTCCTAGGAGTCCAGATTTCCTAGGAGTCCAGATTTCCTAGGAGTCCGGATTTCCTAGGAGTCCAGATTTCCTAGGAGTCCAGATTTCCTAGGAGTCCAGATTTCCTAGGAGTCCAGATTTCCTAGGAGTCCAGATTTCCTAGGAGTCCAGATTTCCTAGGAGTCCAGATTTCCTAGGAGTCCAGATTTCCTAGGAGTCCGGATTTCATAGGAGTCCAGATTTCATAGGAGTCCAGATTTCATAGGAGTCCAGATTTCATAGGAGTCCAGATTTCATAAGAGTCCAGGGGCCGATTTCACAAAACTCTTCTTAACTTAGGATCGATCTTAGGATTTAGGAAGAGTCCTAGCTGTAAGATCGATCTTACATAAGATGCGTCCTAAAATCGATTTCACAAAACGCGTCTTAAGCAGGATGTATCGGAAATATAATAAAACCGTAAGCTATTTCTTGAACGAGGCTGAATGTGCGAGTTTGACGGCTATTTTATATTTATTGTAATGCGCTAACGAAACGGCCGTCGGGCGATCTGTGTTCACAGCAAATTAAAGATGGCTGATTGGCGAGTTAACGCTGCACAACTTTTTGGCTCCAAACATTAGGGAAATATCGTCTGCAAGGGCAAGCCTAAAAAGTAAGTATTATGTACTGGTAAGTATTTTATGTATCGAGGAAAATTGAGCAATTGAATATCATTAATGTCATGAATGTTGTTTAAGTGGTTAGATTCCGAAAGTACTATAAATCAATCGTTCGTTGTAAAAAACAACAAACAATTCAATTGTTGCCAATGCCAATTCATCGCACTCACATCACCGCACAATTCATTATAGCCTAGCGCAGTAGGCAAGGCAAGGATTATACAACTCCATGGTTAGCCTAGTAATAATAGTAATAAACAGTGAGTTTGTAATACTTTTTCAAGAATAGCATTTTTAGTCAAGCGGGGGAAGAATGAAAAGAAATCGTGAGCGGTCCAGCAATTGGTCCTTTGAGGAGTTATCAATCCTCACAGAATTTGTGAGGATTAATAAAGATAAGATCGTTGGAACAAGCAGTAAGGCTTGTGCCAATGTGGAGAAGACAAAAATCCATTACTGGAAAATGGCAAGCAGGGTTCTCGTGGAGAATGGTGGTTCGGCAAGACCCTGGAAAAGAATCCGGAAAAAATGGCAGACTGTCACCAGCGAGGCAAGAGCGTACCATAGGGACTGCAATACAACAGGTGAGCTTGTTTGTTTGTACAAAATTTGACCCAGCAACCCAAAAGGGAGATGTCAAAGGTAATGTAGGCCTAACGAATAGGCCTAACGTTAGGCTATTAAACTCCCTAGCATACTACTAGATTACTACTTACTACTACCCTAATTTGAAAAGTGTTTGTTATATTATTATTATTCATTCATTTAATCATTCATCATACATTTATTTCCATATTGCTGGTACAAGTATACAAAATTAATGAGAAACGTAACAAGAAATAAAAAACAAATGAATACATTTTTAATGAAGCATACAACTACAAGTTTAAAAAGTCAATATAAATTGTATTACTATTCCAATAATATTAGGTTTATCAATAATAATAATAAGCAGCAATATAATTATAGCATTATATTTTCAGGTGGGGGGAAGAGACCCAAAGCCAACAAAGTTTTTGATAAGGTGCTGGAGGCTCTTTCCCCTGTTGCAAAAGATGGGATTGTCCCTCAACTAGACGGGGAGTCGGATCCCACAGGGCCATCAACTTCGAGGACAAATGAGGAAATCTTGGACCTCCTAGAAAATGGTACATGACCTTTAGAAACTTCTCTTTAACATTAGCATGTGCCATAGGCCTACTCAAAAGCATTAATCTACCAATAGGGGGCATAATCAAAGAGAAGCTCCATTACGCCCCAACTAGGACTGCAGCCCAAATATGTTTGCAGTCGGCACGACGTTACGAAGGGGCAAGCCGTCAATAGCAACATGTTAAACCTCGAATTGTTGTGCATAAACAATGGGAATATAAACAAGGTTCCTGGATGTCTGACCGCGTGAATAGTAGTCTAATACTTATTAAATATTCACGTGCAGTAACTGTGCTTGCCCTCTACCTGCTAGTTGGGATTTCCCAACTAGTCCAAGTTGGGGCATAACAGCTTTATGGTTACGAACGGCAAATCCAGAACGACAAGGATTCAAGTTTGCTTGAAGTTAATTATTCACATTTAAATAATTTACATGCACCATAATAATTATTTATTACTGTTTGACTTTCAAGCAATACTTCAAGAGGACGCATCAAGAGTTCCTTCGCCTTGTCTTGAATCTGAGGAAGAAGAGGAAGAAGAGGAAGAAGAGGAAGAAGAGGAAGAAGAGGAAGAAGAGGAAGAAGAGGAAGAAGAGGAAGAAGAGGAAGAGGAAACCACCTGCCCTCAAGACACCATCTCTGCCCACAAGCCCAGTAAACAAAATACATGTACCTTGATGGATCTGGAAAGGGAAAGGCTGGATTTAGACAAACAGAAATTGAAAATGGATAAGGAACATTTTGAAGTATTCAAGCAGATTTCTGGGTCTTTGCAAGAAATCAATGAAAACTTCAAAGTGTTTCTTAATGCATGTGTCGTACATGTCAATTGCCCAGAAAGCGAATCTTAAGGGAATGTACATTTGATTTTGCTGTAATTTTTAGAAATTGATAGATTTAGGGGGTAAGTATGTAGCAAATTTTGTTACATTGACTTGTTCAATGTTTTGGGTTTTGGGAGGGGGGGCAATATTCAGATAAAAAATTCAGAAATTTTACCAAGCTGAAATAAGGTTTGTGCCTGTATAAATCACATTTATTTATATCTGTTCCAATTTATAAAATGTAAAAATGTATACAATAACTAGAATAAACTATTGGACCCTCTTAACTTATTTGATTTGTACATTTTTCTTGCCAGTAAGCAATTTGCAGCAGTTTTTAATCATATTTGATTTGTACAGTAAAATATATTTGTTCATGTACAATTTTTTAACAGAAAAACAATGAAAACAAACAAAATTACACGAGATGACGACACAGTAGAAAGCAAATTCACAGAGAGGTTAAACAACCAGCTAAAAAGAATGTACCAAAATGTATCGATTAAACAGAAAACTTGCGACAGTCGACTTTTGATATTAATTCAATAAAAATAATTCATTTGTGTCAAGGCAATTCGTTTAGGTTTTTGAATATAAATCATCCATTAAAATAGCCTATTTATTATACAAAAAAAACCATCTGGATTTTAGGAAAATATATATAAATATTATTTTAAATTAAAAATGGAGTTTATTTTATTAACCAGTTCGCGCCGGATGACGTATATAAACGCAAACATTTTCCCAAATTCAAAACGGATGACGAATAAACACGCCAAGTTCAAGTTCGGAAATGTATGTCAGCAGCGCGCAAGGCCGGAAATGCGTGGGTGTGCTACCCAGCACTATCGGCCTGAACACGCTTCGGATCGAGTTTCGTTAAAAATAATCCCGCCCGTCGGCTCGGCAATGTTAAAATAATCCCGGCGCGAACTGGTTAACATGTTATCAAACTACCACAAAATAATGTCTTCCAGGCCCAATAGACCGATTGCGCCCTCTAAGTCGCGTGACCTATAGTGGGTATCAAAATCAACAAACATGGCGTCCTCCATAGCAAAGTGCGGCTGTTGCAGAGTACATGATGATTGTTGCAATTGTTTCTTCGATCGAGGCTTTTCTTTTTCGAACTCTCTGAATATTCCAGAGTTTGTACCCGAGAACATAACGTTCATTGTAGAATTTCCAAGACTTGCTGGAACTATCCTTACTGGCTTTATTCACCCATTCGGTAAGGGCTCAAACTCTGGATAATTTGTTTTTGAGCTTTTGAGAAAGAAAAGCCTTGATCGAAGAAACAAATGCAACAATCATCATGTACTCTGCAACAGTGGCACTTTGCTATGGAGGACGCCATGTTTGTTGATGTTTGATACCCACTATAGGTCACGTGACTTAGAGGGCGCAATCGGTCTATTTGCTGTAGATGAAACTTGGGGTGGCAAAACATTCTGAGCTTACTTGAGCACATGTCATGAGTTAGCAAGGAATGTTTGCTTCTGTACATGCATGCTAAGTATTTCTTGACGAAAACCCCTGTAAGTGGACAATGGTAATTGTAAGCAGCGCCATGAATTTAGGCTGTGTATGTCAGAATTCTTTTTATTCTTAGAAGTTTTTATTAGGGCATAACAAGTACATGTAGTGCTGTGGAACCACCCCCACACACAGCCTGGAAAACTGCACTCTGGATCTGCAATGTGTAATGTTATCAATTTTGTTATACATGTACATGTATTCACTTTTGACTATCAAGAATTTCACATTAAAAAAATATAAAACTTTACTTGAAAATTTCAGCTCATTTTATTGCTTTTATTTCAAGTCGTACATGTTAAAAGTGAATAGGAGATAGCTGTTAGTATATAAATGCATAAACTAAGCGATTGTTTTATGTTTTGACACCCTCAAACTCAATCTTTCTCAACATGGCTAAATAACAAGACAACATGGTACATACAAAAAAAAATATGTAAAAGTGGAGGGAAATTCGGTACCCGAGGGTAAGTTCTATAAATGAATAGGTCTCCACTAGGAATTTCACGAATTAGATTTTTGGATTTTACTTAAAGGTAGTATACACCATTGGTAATTTGTTGAATTATCAGGAATGGGTAGATTTGGGGGGTTGTATTTTATAGTAAATATCGTTTAACTGACCTGTCCGAATTTTTACATTCATGGATGCCGAGAAAAGCATGAAAAACAGCGTTTGTTTTCTACCGGCGTCGAGCAGTTATTCTTATGTTATCTTTGTTTTTTTGCGCTCGCCGGACGGCGAGAATGAATTTTGGTTTATACAATTCAATTTTTTGGAACAATTACAGGATATCTAAGGCCCTCATTTTGCTGGATGCCTACAATCATTATTTACTTTTAAATAAGTAAGATATTTCTTAATAATTCGGTAGTAAATTTTTTCGATATCTGCAAATGGTGTATCCTACCTTTAAATTACTCAAGAACTAGGTTTAGGATGTGGATAAGGGTATAATATTAGGTATATTGGGTCGAAATTTCAACCCAGGAAATTATTTGTGCTCAACTTTTTAACCATTTTGTACATGAGAACAAAGAGATGTCTCCACAAGGATACAAATGTGTGAAATTTGCATTGTGTATGTTGAGAAAGACAATCACTCATTTTATGCACTTGTTAAAAGTGTCTATTAATTAGCATCTGCCTCTGTAGCCTACCATCTTGAATGGGCCCTTCATATGGAACATCATCGTTGTCATCATCAACTTCCACTTCATCTTCAAAGTGTAGCTCTGGCTCCCTGAATTCCTTGGAAAGATTGAAGAGAACACAGCAGGATCTTATGATATGACAGGCTTTCTGTGGAGCTACTCTTAAACCCAAGGACAGGCATGGAAATCGGCGCTTGAGTTGGCCAAATGTCTGCTCTATTTTGGCTCTTGTCGTCCTGTGTGACCTGTAAAAATAGAACGACAATCCAGTTGATGAATGCTAGTTAGTGTCGGGTTAAGGCATTGATGAATGAAACAGGCCAACACTGTGTTGGATTGCAAGAATAATCCCAGGATGGGACAGTGTGATTTTGTTTCTTTTTTTACATGTGTGCATGAATTATGAATTCCAGTGCACAGTTTAGGAATTTGTGACTTCACACTGACCCTTTCCAGGCTTCATATTTATTATTAATTTACCTGTTGTAGCGTCTTTCTGCATTTGTCGTAGGCTCCATTATTGGTGTCATTAGCCAAGGCCTCTGAGCATACCCAGTGTCTGCAATCAAAGTTCCTTGCAGTCTGCAATTTGTATAAAACATAATGATTTGAAGATTTAAATATCTGAACACTACAGACAAAATTGGGCAAACTCACCTACAATGGTTAATATTTTAACAGGATCAAGAGTGGATCTGCTCAAAATATATGGACCACTTCTTGAAAAATTTTGCAGCCACATTTTTCCCAACCACCTTACAACATCATACTCACTGTTCAGTGTAATTGAAACCCTAATGTTGAAAATGGGATACATGTATATCTCTTTTTCAACAATTTATGTTTTGTTTTATTTATTTTTTTCTGCTTTTTTTAACGTATCAGTTGGAAAAAGAAGAACAAAAGTCAGTTCATACTTCATGCAAAAGCAAGTAACTTTGACAATGCCAATCAAGCTGCTTTGTTTTCACTGTTGACATAGTGAAATGTAGTTTGTTTACGAGTGTGAGAATTTATTTTGCATTCGATTTTGCATGAAGTACACACATGAACCCCCAAAAAGGTAGCTCGGGCTTTGTAGCTCGCCGAGTCGCCGTTAAGATTTATTTCAATTAGCGGCATTTTTGTTGCTTGGTAGTTCTTCAAAAAAATAAGAAATGGATATTAATTGTGACTTGGCATGTAACAAGGGAAAAATGCTTCATTTGACTAACCTTCCATCGGTGAACATCTGCCCAATAAGACTTCCATGCAGAACAGCACTGTCATGTGTGCTGCCGGGCCATCTGGCAACCACATTTGTTATGCGGAAACCAGCATCACAAACGGCTTGTACATTGATGCTATGGTAGCTTTTACGGTTGACATAGAGGTGTTCATCGTCACCAAGTGGCGCTCCATACAGCCGGACATGTGTGCAATCAATAGCACCTACCACCCCCGGGAAGCCTGCAACCCTATGAAACTCTTGTTTCACCCTCATCACATCTTGAAGATTTGCTGGAAATGTAATGACACCATTTGTCAGTCTTGAGATGGATCTTGTCACCCGATGGATGATTCGGCAAACTGATGCAGTACTGATGTCATGCAGGTCTCCTTCAACCATGTAAAAGGCACCGGTGCCATAGAATCGGAGTGTTGTCAGCAGCTGAATCAGTGGCGAAATCGCATTGTTACGCTGAAAAGATTTAAAAATTAAAAGAGATAAATAACAAGTTTTTAGTCTATTACTTGAGCAAACTAAAGGTGAAAATATTAAGAGTTACTTTCTGTTGGAAAATTAATGCATGTACTGAGTTTTGAATAAAATAATCAATTTTGCAGCTCACAATTGAAACTACACTAGTCATTCATTGTGAATGGACAAAAACTGGTCTATTGTAGGTGGATCGTCCATACATGTAGAACTGAGAACTAAACTGATACATCAATCAATTAATTATTTGAATACATTCGCAATGCACCATGGGTATGGATAGAAAAACCCTGCAGTTTGTACAGAAGTCTATAGCAGGTGAGGGGGGAAGGGGGGGCACAATTTTTTGTCTTAATCTTCTCATAACCTAGAAAGGCTCAGACACTGGTTTTTTCACATTTTATTTTTAAAAGAATTACGCATGAAAAGTCATTGGGATTCCCTCTTGGGCTGAATGAAAAAACACGTCATGAACACCACAAAATACCAAATAATAATATAAAAGCTTGTCATGTTCATAGGCCTAGTTAAAAAGTAGAGTTCATTGCATTAATGCAGGGAGTGACTCAATTTGTTCTCCTATTCCCAACTCATTTATTCAGTACTAGTACTAGTCCTAGGGCTGGGCCTCAATTGCCCTTGGATCTAAATCATAATTAATATCAAACTGTGAAATGGTCGTTCGAACATGTATACATTGGTATTTGGTATTCGTTAAGCTGCAGTCTTGCAGCCCTACAGGGTTTGGCAAATCATGGAGGAATAAGAATTCCTCCATTGGCAAATGTAAACATGGTTCAATTTTTGGTAAAAATAAAAAAAGATCACATAGCTTAACAAATCTCTGCAGAATCGTCATCAGCGTGAAAGTGATAGAACCCTGTCATTCGACGCCTTATCGTTCATAGCTCCTGCAACAAAAATGACGACACGTAGCTCAACATGATCTGCCCCATATTTTCTTTTGCTGAATGCTGGATCATATTTTTCAATAACGGCAAACACCGATCTAATGTTACGTCGCGCTATGAACGGAATGACCGACAGATCACATGCAATACGTACGTAGTCGTTCCTAACTAATGGTGGCGCTAGTCATGTTTTTGTCAGTTGCATGGCGCGGTCGGGCGAAGGCGGTATACATGTATAATTTAATAATTATTTCAAAAAGTTCGTAATTTTCTTTACCTGTGTTGCAGGTTGTATCTGTTGACTAACCCTTTCTAACAATTGAGTAATCCCAAGCCGTGTAAACCGATATCTTCGGATAACTTCTTCGTCGGTCAGATTATCCAAGGGGTTTCGTCTGTCCCTGAATAGCCTCTCTCTTCTCAACGCCCGTCTTGCTTCGTGGTCCGCCAAAAGTATAAGCGCCATTATTTTGAGAGCGCCGGACGACAAATGTGAGCGTAAAATTCAATAGCTAAGATGACCCATACACTCATCTTAAGTTAAGATGGGTTTGACACCGTTGTCATGGAAGTTAGGACACGTTTAACCCTTCTTAATTTTTGTGAAATCGTTCCTAGGACGCATCCTAAGTTAGGACGAGTTACCCTTCCTAACTCGAGATAAGACTCGTCTTAACGCTTTGTGAAATCGGCCCCAGTTGTCACAAGACACCAGTTTTGGTGGCAGGATGATTCGATTATGGACATTTTTCAAACCTAAACTTCGTCTCCGACTTTGGCTTCATTCACGCAGTTTGGCAATGGTGATGAAGCCGGAGATGGAGCCTAAGTTAGGGTTTGGAAAATGGACTATGTCAGCCCTACCCACTCAACGCCCTCCAATCCCAGAAAAAAGGTGTTAACATAAACAGATAATTCTTGTTACTGGGGCTGGTGCTTGTACATGTTATAAACCTGTTTGAAAGAGAAACTTGCAAAATTTAAAAAAAATTATTCCGAAATTTCAGAATAATAAAACAAAAATTATGCAACACGCACTGCGAAAAAATAGTAATATAATTTTAACAAGGGTAAAAATCCTATTTGCAAAATTCTCTCCTGTTTAACATTCAATCAATTTTTTGGGGGGGTTACTTGTTTTTTTCCGTTCTAGCTGACCTGCAGTATATCCACAGCTTGATGCGTCTCACTGAACATCTGAAGACCGACATGGAGGAAGAGAAGTTGAAAGGCGGGGCTAGCTGACTGGGTCTTATTGCCCGGCTTAGGTTTCTTACGGAGATTCTCTACGACTGAGAGCATCTCACGCCACGCCATTCGGGCCTAGGCGGGAAAACACAAAGATGATGATAACTTTAATTCGTAATTTCTTGTTAAAAAAAAAAAAATAGTCCTTAAAAAAAAAAAAATAACATATCATAACATCATAATTTTTTTCAAGTCCAAACAAACTTAAACAAAAAATTCTTGGCTGTTCAGCTTTTAAACAAATGAATCAATACAAAGTCCTATTAACCCTAACCCTGCCAGACCCAGCACAGTGCATCTGTGGTGACTGCTTGACCTTGCTGCACTCTGCACACAAGTCAATGTGACAAAGTATGCAATCTGTTGCGTCTGGCAGGGTTTCTAGCCAAAATACCCTTGAGGGTTAGGGTTAAGCTTTTTAAAAACATAGTTGTCAAGATGACGAACATTTTTTTAAAATAAATCTTCCAGACCCACCTATTCAGGCAAGGTCCGCCAATTCTAACCAAACAAAAAAATGGCAAGAAAAATTTACCTTTCAATTCTCAAATATTATTCAAATCTTTATTAAAATGAAGGATTGATTCCAATTACCTCATCTTCAAAGGTTACAGTGCAGTCAACATTTGAAGAGTTTAGAAGTTCCTGCCCAAAAAAAATTAGAAACAAGCTTTACAATCATGCATGCAGATAAAAGCAAGAAAAAAACGGCGTTCGTTTACAACCAGCGTCGGGTAGTGGTTCTTATGTCGTTCTTGGTTTTTTTCGCGATCGCCGTCCAGTGTTTGCGAATGTTTTTTTTATAAAATTTAATTTTTCGGAACAATTACAAAATATCTAGCACAATAATTTTGCTGGATGCCTAGAATTATTATTTACTTTCAAATTAGTTAGATACTTCTTAATTATTTGGTAGTAAATTTTTTCGATATCTGCAAATGGTGTATTCTTTCTCAAAAAAGAATAACATTTATAATGACATTTCCTAGTATCCTTACATTGGTATCTAAAGAATTTAAGAACTTAAAAGGTTTGGAACAGAATAGGTTTTTTCACACACACACACAAAAAAATCACATATGGCCCTTCGCCTACCTGTGCGTACTTGACGATGACGTACACCCAGAGTTCACCGGGGTCTGCACTGGTACCCTCATTCTTCACCGGAGCCCTGGTGGACAGGTTGCACACCACACTGAGGGCACTGTAGAAATGCTGGGAAATCTGTTGCCCTAGCGACTCGCTGACAGGCACCTTGAGTACAGTGCCGCACTGTGCAAAACAAATACAAGTGTGGGGCATTTTTTTTTTTAATTTCCATCAAAATATTTAGTTTAGGTCAGGAAAAACAAAAAGGACTGGTAGGCCGATAGTGTGTCTAAATGTATTTCAAGGGGTTATACTATATGTGACCTGTCAACACAAAATGAGAGTAAAGTCGCACAATGTGATTTGGAGATATGGCCATCCAAAGTCAAAATATGAAGGGGTGGTTCATTTAGAGATTTTGCGTAATTTGAAAAGCCAAAGTCCTCCTCTACATATTCCCATATTTTGGGTGAGATCCGATGATAGAAAACCTCTTAAATTACGCGATTTTGCGTAGTTAGTGTTTGGATTAAAGTCCATTAGTGGTCTAATTAACACGCTAATTAAATATGCAAATCAGGTCCTCGTAAGTATCCTACGTTTTCGAAATTTTGATATGTTGTTGTTAATACAATAGTTTGTATGTGTGAACAATTTCATAAAGAAATAATGATTAGAACATAGTTGTTGCTATGCTCAATCGAATCCTACTTGTCCTGTTATGTAATCTTTCGCGTGTTTTGTTTAAGATGTTTAAAGTAAGTTTTCTCACAAACACGTTTTGTGAAACCCATGACATTCTAGAGCGCTGTGAAAAGTATTTATCGCAAAACCCCCAAGTGTTATGTACCATTGGAAAGCTCTCTTTCTCAAGAATTTGAAAATACCAATATCTCAATTTTCAATATTTCCGACTTTACTCTCATTTTGTGGTGACAGGTCATATTTAATAACCCAAAAAGTAAAACAGTTTTCTCACAAGGCCAAAAAAACCAGAAACAAATATTGTTTCTCATCGGGACTTTTTTTAATAGGAAAACAAGGTCTTTTTTTTTACAAGATGGTGGATTTTCGCCGATTTGTGTCAAAGTTTAATTTAACCAGTTCGCGCCGGGATTATTTTAACATCGCCGAGCCGGCGGGCGGGATTATTTTTAACGAAACTCGATCCGAAGCGTGTTCAGGCCGATAGTGCCGGGAAGCACACCCACGCATTTCCGGCCTTGCGCGCTGCTGACATACATTTCCGAACTTGAACTTGGCGTGTTTATGCGTCATCCGTTTTGAATTTGGGGGAATGTTTGCGTTTATATACGTCATCCGGCGCGAACTGGTTAAAACCATCAAACAGATTCTAAACTTACATATATAGCTACATTTTTGTTGAAAAAAACAAACAAACAAAAAAAAAGGAAAGAAGGTGACAGATATGAAAAACCGCTTGTTAAAGTTTTTTTAGTTGGGCCAAATCACAAGTCCATTTACTAGTGCAATCACAAGTAAATTGGGACTGGGGGAATTGTGATGGACTTTGTAGGGGACTTGTGATGGACTTTGTAGGGGACTTGTGATGGACTTTGTAGGGGACTTGTGATGGACTTTGTAGGGGACTTGTGACAGACTTTGTAGGGGACTTGTGACGGACTTTGTAGGGGACTTGTGACGGACTTTGTAGGGGACTTGTGATGGACTTTGTAGGGGACTTGTGACAGACTTTGTAGGGGACTTGTGACGCATTTTGTAGGTGACTTGTGACGCACTTTGTGGGGGACTTGTGACAGACTTTGTAGGTGACTTGTGACGGACTTTGTAGGGGACTTGTGACGGACTTTGTAGGGGACTTGTGACGGACTTTGTAGGGGACTTGTGACGGACTTTGAAGGGGACTTGTGACGGACTTTGTAGGGGACTTGTGACGGACTTAGTAGGGGACTTGTGACGGACTTTGTAGGGGACTTGTGATGGACTTTGTAGGGGACTTGTGATGGACTTTGTAGGGGACTTGTGACAGACTTTGTAGGGGACTTGTGACAGACTTTGTAGGGGACTTGTGACGGACTTTGCAGGGGACTTGTGACGGACTTTGCAGGGGACTTGTGACAGACTTTGCAGGGGACTTGTGATGGACTTTGTAGAGGACTTGTGAAACACTTTGCAGGGGACTTGTGATGCACTTTGTAGGGGACTTGTGAAGGACTCGACTACATCCCTTGGGACTATTAAACTCCAGACTCACATTGGGAAGGGTTTTGCTTCGGGTCTTGACTCTGAAGAATGCGTGGAGGAAGAGAAACTGGAAGCAGTCGGTCAGCCAGTCGGTCTCCTTCTGAAGACGAGGGTTTCTGACTAAGGAAAGCACCTGAAATGCAAACATAAATCTCGGCTAAAATTTGAAAGGTTTGCACGGTAAATGTTGCAATAACAGATGGCAATATAAGATAAAGATGTACGGTAGCCCCATTGGTAAAAAAGAGTCATTCCATGTCAAATCACCCAGAAACAATTCAAAGTTTGCCAGCCAGTATTCAAAGACCATATCTCACTATTTTGTTGGCTAAATTTGTTTATTTTGGTTTCTTATGAAAAGTAACATCATACTCAATCCAAACTTACCATTATTATTTATGTCGGAGCAATGTGACCTACAATAAATTAACGTTGTGGATAACACGACCTCTAGACCAAACTGGATTAAAATTATACCCCAACAAGTTTTCTACAAAATATCCAAAAATTTGGGGTAAATATTTGTCGTTTACTCTCTAACTTTCATGTTGCAAAATCTGTTTTGGCAAGCTCTTTACCTGCATTGTAACCCACTGTCTTCCACTATCCACATCCGGAGTTTCGTTGCTTCTAAAACGGACAGAAACAAATATTAATATAATTAAATAATGCCAATTCTGTATTTCAACTGTGCATACTATGTACAGAATAATATGCATCATGGGTCATTTCGAGATAATCAACTTACTAATCGAAGGCGTGTTAAAAACGGCCAACAACGGTCAACAACGGTCAACAACGGTCAACAACGGTCAACAACGGTCAACAACGGTCAACAACGGTCAACAACGGTCAACAACGGTCAACAACGGTCAACAACGGTCAACAACGGTCAACAACGGTCAACAACGGTCAACAACGGTCAACAACGGTCAACAACGGTCAACAACGGTCAAGCAAGAACGAAACCAATGTTCATCCTATCTGTTGGATTCTGTTGATTTAAGCAAGATTCTCCCGATTACTGTCAAATACTAAAACTTACCCAGTGTCGACTGAGCCAGACACAAACAGCTTCTTCAACCAGTTCAGGTACAACTTAACCGCGTCGGGAGTAAACTGAAAATTAAAATACAAAAAAATACAAAAAAGTCAGTTGCGAGTCTAAAAATTTTAAATATAAATTCTTGGGGCAAAATTATTATCGGAGTAAATAATCGATTCGCACAACCTTCTTTAAACCCTAACCACACCAAACCTTTTAAAGCCCAAGTGGCACGTTTTGTAGGATTCTGTTGAACTGGGTACTGCACTATGAAAAACTGATTATGCTTTACATTGGCTTAGGCATACCACCAGAATCAAAGTCCAACAGTTTCGGCTGTGCGACTCTGAATTTACCACGATTTGGCAAGAGTGAGAAAGATTCCTTGCATCACTCAAGGTGTTGGGGTTAATCCGTATCTTTAGCATTTTTGCTTAACAGGGAACATTCCCGAATCCCTCCACGTACTCTACCGTGAATATTCGCTAAGATATTCGGTCCATTTTTCTCCTGATGATGCTCATGAAAATCATTATAATTGTAAACAAAAACTCCTATTCTCCATTTTTCGCTTACGTTACTAACGATCGAGTAGACTGTCCTGCTCTTGGTGATTTCATCAAAATTGAAGTGACCGGGGCTCAGCAGAAGGCCCCTAACCACGGAGAGCTGGGTGTCGGGGTCTGACATGCTCTTGACCAGGCTGGCTAACGAGCCACTCTGTGGAGGACAAAGGTCAACATAATTGAGACAAACCGTGCTTAGACTAGAGAAGGGCACTCAGAGCTCAGACCTCTGCTCAGCAGAAGGCCCTAACCACTGAGAGCTGGGTGTCAGGGTCTGACATGCTCTTGACCAGGCTGGCTAACGAGCCACTCTGTGGAGGACAAAAGGTCAACATAATTGAGACAAACCGTGCTAAGACTAGAGAAGGGCACTCAGAGCTCAGACCTCTGCTCAGCAGAAGCCCCTAACCATGGAGAGCTGGGTGTCAGGGTCTGACATGCTCTTGACCAGGCTGGCTAACGAGCCACTCTATGGAGGACAAAGGTCAACATAATTGAGACAAACCGTGCTAAGACTAGAGAAAGGGCACTCAGAGCTCAGACCTCTGCCCAGCAGAAGGCCCCTAACCACGGAGAGCTGGGTGTCGGGGTCTGACATGCTCTTGACCAGGCTGGCTAACGAGCCACTCTGTGGAGGACAACGGTCAACATAATTGAGACAAACTGTGCTTGGACTAGAGAAAGGGCACTCGGAGCTCAGACCTCTGCCCAGCAGAAGGCCCCTAACCACTGAGAGCTGGGTGGCAGGGTCTGACATGCTCTTGACCAGGCTGGCTAACGAGCCACTCTGTGGAGGACAAAGGTCAACATAATTGAGACAAACCATGCTTAGACTAGAAAAAGGGCACTCGGAGCTCAGACCTCTGCCCAGCAGAAGCCCCTAACCACGGAGAGCTGGGTGTCAGGGTCTGACATGCTCTTGACCAGGCTGGCTAACGAGCCACTCTGTGGAGGACAAAGGTCAACATAACTGAGACAAACCGTGCTTTGACTTCTGACCTCTGCCCCACCGCAAAAATGTTAAAAATATATATTCAAAGTGATCAGATTCCTGATCTGGATCCAGATCAATCAGAAAATTGTATGGAATCATCCTTGGCCAATAAGCTATATAATTAAAATCCCTCCAGACAGCCTAACAGCCCGACAGACAGATAGGTAGATAGGTAGGTAGATAGGTAGACAGATAGGTAGATAGGTAGACAGATAGGTAGACAGATAGGTAGACAGATAGGTAGATATGACGACAGACAGACAGGAGTGAATACATAACTCCTGCCATCGGAGATGGGCGGAGGTAATAAACGACATTTTGAACAATTCATTTTATCTAGTGCAAAGGAACAGCCAAAGAGAGTGTGAATGCCAGGATATATCAGATGTCCGTACGCAAGCTCTGCACATGTGAATGTCTCATCCTCAGACTAAGTCTCGGGGCAGCATGACTCAAACTCGTAAAAGTCTTGACTCTTTGGAACTGACCAATTTGTTGGCGGCAGCGTAGAGCCCAGCCTGTCGGTTAGCCAGACTGCTTATGTAGCTCCTCAGGAGGTTCTTGGACAGGACTGTACGTATCTCCGCCGTGGTGCATGTTGGGAAGACGGTCTCTAACAAGCGGAAGGCAAGGAAGATGCACTCATCCTGTGAGCTGGTGCACAGGTGGCCTGCAGGGGGAGCAAGATTGAGAAAAGTGGTTGGCAAGCATCTTAAAGATTGACGTTCGGGAAGATGTACTACTGGACAAATATGCTATAAATAAAAGCAACTCGGAATTTTGAATAAAACTTGGTGCAAAGTTCACATGCTAAATTTATACATTGTAGTCATTTGTCTATGGCCAAATAAAGGCAGTTTTTTCTGGTAAAGTGGGAAAGCGGTCGTTTGGTTTTCGTAATTTATAGTGAAAGGTGAAAATCTGCTTTTCTGATTAAACGGAAAAAATATGATTGATATACAAAATGTACTTTAGCAAAACCTTCTCTGTTATGGTCGGTTCATACTTAGCGCGAAAACGAACATTTCAATTTCGTCGAATTTTTCAGCAAATGCTTTGTGACGTCGAACTCGATTCGCATTCGCATTTGCATCAAGTATAAACCGGCCTTGATTCTGCAAAACGTCTAGAAGGATAAATTTGCATTTCCAATGCCAGCTTTTGTGTATTGTAATTTTTGTTACTCAAAAATTCTGTCAACAACTTTAACTTTTGCAAAGACAGCTACAAAGAGCTATCTCACTATGAGGCCCGATGACCTGAAAACCTTTCGTTGGAATACATTAAAAGAAGACATATTGCACTTTTCACGTTTTTCGTTCCAATAACAGGCTTTCACGTCACCGGGCCTCACATTGTCTTATCCCAGCTTGTGCAAACTTACCATCAACGACCTCATCCCAAAAGACAGGGAATGTCTCCCTCTTGTCCAGCACCCAGGACAGGAGGATGTCACAGACAGCGTGGGGGTTGGGGTGAGACGTTGACGTAGAACTCTAGTAGGAGAAAACAGAACATCTCAAATTATGAATTCAATGTTGGCTCATGACATACAGGGTGGCCCTAAAAAACAGACAAGAATACTTCCACTACCTTGAAGGCCCAAAACTACCTATGCCAACGGAGAATCACCCTAAAGTAAAATGATATCTTGATTTGGGCTAGTAGTTTTAGCTCTGGACCCTAATTTGGGAAGCACAGTTAAAGGTCCTTTCGCACTGAGAAATAAATAAACCGCGCCCACAAATGTTTTAGTTATTTTTCGATGGGAAAGGACCGCTGACTTCGCTTTACAAAATAGGGTCTGGAGATGAAACTACTTGCCCAAATGGAAATATCTTGGTATTATTTTTATTCTGGGAAGATTTTCCATCCATTGTTATAGGTAATTTTGGCCTTAGGGTAGTGTAAGTATGCTAGTCGCTTGAGGTATGTTTGTAGAGGTTTTTTTCCCCTTGCCAGCCTGTATACAGGGCAGATTTTATTATCAAAGCTTTCAAAGATGTTCATCTTGCCGATGGGAAATATACAAGTAAAGTAGTGTTGACGTATCAAAAAGAGTTGGAAGGTAATCTCACTGTAAAAATACCTAACTTTGTACTATTTGAATAATTTAATAATGTCCGTGCACAATGTAGTTGAGTGTCATGGCCTTGTGGTTTGGAGCATTGAATATGTAGTCTGTGGACAATTCGAGTAAGAGTTGGAGTACGAGTATGAGTACAACAAATACTCACCGCTATGATTCTGGCGATGTGGGGAAGGTTACTTGCGTCCAGTAGATCCTGATGGTCCCAATACTTCTGCATAAACTTCTTGTCTACAATACTCTACAGAGACAAACATACATTGGTTTCAATTTTACGTTTTAATGTCGTTTCTTAGAATAGACTAAAGGTTAAAAGTCACAATTGGTCAAAATGACACTTACATACGGATGGACTACGTACAGAAATAGTGATTCTTTCTGAACTTTGTTCAGGCGAGACAAAAACCGGAGGGGGAAAACAAGGAGAAAAGTAGTGGACTTACAGGAAAGCTGCGTGTACAGACAGCCAGCAAGGCTAGTGTGTAGGGACTGCAAGGCCCCCAGCCCTGTCGTAACTCTGGTTGTAACGTCGGCCAAATGTCCTCCTCAAAAGCTTCCAGTTTACTCTGAATGATCAAAGCAACGATTTCAGTGCATCTTGAGTAATAAAGACTGATGGATGAGATGTTTCACTGGCTTCGGAGTAATTTTCTGCTTAACAAAACTACAGGTATTTTATTAAAATGTCTCATGCAAGAAATTTGTTCTGCAAAAGATATTTTGTGCAACTTTCGACTCGTCTAAATGTACGACAACTATGACAACTTTCGGCAGTCGGTCTTTCACCAACTAGCGCGCCTAGTGGCTCCTAAGTGTTTCAGACGTCAGACTTTTGACATACTTAATACGCTGTTTTTATCGGCCATTTTATCGGCTCCCGACTAACAGGAATAGGTAAACTGTATCAGGTACTTTAATCAGTGGATATTTGCTGTAGCTTACCCTTGCAATAAGGTCCATCACAGCTCTGAAGCAGATGTCTTCTAAAAAGCCCTTCTGGACGCACAGATTCTGAAGCTGTCTGATTACCTCGGCTGAGAAACGACCGTCCTCCTGACCAGAAAAATAAACCGCAAAAATGCATTAGATTTGGAGAATGGTACGTATGGTAACAAGTTATACTTCAGAGTTGCATTATGTACATGAGCATTTGAGGTTTCAAGGAGTACTTGAGGTAATCTTGTCTAGGGTAACTCTACAAATCGTGAACCGATTTTCAAAAGAGGACAGACTGACCTTTTGTAGTTTTCCCGACTGGATGATTGATAGGTAGGCAAAAGCTTTCCCAAACAAACATTGCTTCTCTTCCTACATTAAAAAACAAGAGTTTAAAATATGCATGGGTCTGCTAAAATGATTTCCTTTGGACAGACATCATTATTATTGGCTATTCATAAATACCTGGGACAGTTTAGGCATTCCTATTGGTCGAGAGCCCGTCACGTGGCCGGTATTAAACGGACGATAAAGACATGGCTGGAAGTGTTTAAACCCAGTTGGCAACAAAAGTGGCCTCCGCACATGGACAACATTATTCCTGTCTCGGCGTATGCGCGACTGGTTGCGCGTCATTCCGTATTTGGAGTGACGTCACATTTTTGATAAATATTTATTTTAATCAAAGAAGCCCAATTGTTGCCCCGAAAGTGGGTGGGTTATGAAGCTCAGGGAAATTTGGGGTAAAGAGAATAATTATGTTTAAACCCTTTTTTAAATGAGTTGTAATTTAAATCCATACAAGATGAATTAATAAATATAATCTTCTTGGCAAAGCCTGAAAAGTTGATGTAAAAATATCGTCTGCTTTCTCGGCGATATTTTAGTTGTGACGTCATAATTTCTAGAGTTATTTACTTTTGTGAAAGAAGATAAATTGTTTTCCCCCCAAAAAAGGTGGGTTTCGGAGATCAGGAAATCTGGGATGAGAAAATAATTATACATCAAACCATTTTTAAATAAATTGTAATTTAAAACCATTGAAAAAAAAGCAATAAATGCAAACCTCTTGACCGAGCCTGAAAAGTTCATGTTAAAATAGCGTACAGCTCTGGGAACGAGGTTGCCAATGCAGTTGTCCATTTAGTCTGGTTCATAGTAAATACGCTTTATTGCATGTATTGTGTAGAGCGACAGAGGCGGAAACATGTTATTTGACAGTGGCCCATGAACATGGATAGGGGAAAACACACAGAATGGCGAAACACCGAAATTTACTTGCGACAATTTTCCGCGATTTTTTTGGCTTTTTAGCTGAATTTTACAAAAAAGGTATTTATGAATGGGAATAAATGTGTGTTCGGTCGGTATTAATCACTCTGTTTAATACCGCTTGGAGTCTGGGTGCTGATAATTACCCTCGCCTTCGGCTCGGGTAATTATCAGCACCCAGACTCACACTTTTATTCCCTTATTTAAAAACATTAACTTACACGTTGCGATGCCTAGTGTGGGCAACAAAGTTGAAGCCACCCTTATCTAAACTCCTGGATGATTGACGGCAGGCCAATATGGAAAATCTTCGCTACGGATTTCGCTTTGCTTTTTCCCGTTTAAACATTTAATAGGTAAACATCTCATTCCTAGTTTTTAAACTACAAACCTCGTTAGTATAAAATCCAAAATACTTCAGATATCTACAAACATTGTCATTTAAAGGCATAAAAGGAACTTAAAAAAACCAAACACTAATAACATGTTGTAAGACAGAGTTTAATCCGTTGTGGCTATTGTGGGTAGTTTAGAACCTAAAATACTTGATTACTTAAAGGTAGGATACACCATTGGTAATTGCTTGAATTATCATGAATGGGTGGATTAGGGGGGGCTGTATTTTATAGTAAATATTGTTTAAATGACCTGTCCGAAGTTTTACAATTGTGGATGCCAAGAAAATCACGAAAAACAGCGTTTGTTTTCAACCGGTGTCGAGCAGTTATTCTTATGATATTATTGGGGTTTTTCGCGATCGCCGGACGGCGACCTTGTTTTATAAAATTCTATTGCAATCATTTTGCTGGATGCCTACAATCATTATTTACTTTCAAATAAGTAAGATATTTCTTAATAATTTGGTAGTAAATACTTTCGATATCTGCAAATGGTGTATCCTACCTTTTGAAATAGTTTCACTTACACTTTTATGGCCTTTGAGATCCAGATGGTCCTTGATGAGTTTAAAGACCTCTGCAAGGGAGATCTGTTCTATGTGCTCAAGGAGCTGAAAAACAGAATAGAGAAAAGAATCGCTACAGTTAAATAGTACCATTAGAGTTTGGCGATATTCATAACGAATGATGGATAAACACGCTATGAGCGAGGTCGGGAATATCTGTCGGCGAGGTCGGGAATATCTGTCGGCGGCCCCCTTTGAACCTTGCTAGGTTGCAAATATTACGGTGTGCTACCCACATTTGACGGCCTGAACCCGTCTGGGATCGAGGTTCGTGAAAAACAATCTCGTGCCTGGGTCCGGTCAATGTAACTAATCCCGGCACGAACTGGTAAAAAACAAAAATGAAAATTTGCTAGACTCTCCCAATGTTCCAAATTAAAATCGCTCAGATTCAATCACTCGGTTAGAAAAGTCGACTTTAAAAAGAATTGCGATCTCAAAACTTGGCAGGAGAAATACCAAGGATCTTGTCTTTGCCTCCTGAAGGTTTTAGTGAATTCTGTCAGCTGAAGAGGTCGTAAAGTTGGTCTGATTTTGTTTGGAAGTGAAGGAATTTACCAATCACCTGAGCTAGTGCCATCGCGTATCCCTGTCGCGCTCCTTTCCTCGGGGAAGCCAGCCCTCTGACAAGCCTCGTGAGCGCATACTGTACTTCCTCGCACAGCACACCCTGTGTGGACAATGGCTATTAAATGTATATTCAGGCATACAATTAACGGAAGGAATATGTAGGATCCTGACGCCACTTCGGCAGTTGTGTACAAAGTCTATGAACAAATGAGAAAAAGTGTTTCCTAACAAAATTGGAAATGTTTCTCAGTCCCAGATTCGTGTCTTTTCAACATTTTTGCACTGATTGACCTTCAATCATTGAGATTATAATATATATGATTATGACAAAAAAAGTGGCGTCAGGTATAAACATAACATACAAAATAGATAAAATACATAAATTTAAAAAGACAATCACAAGATTTTGGGGAATGTGGTTTTAAGATAATTTATTGTCATATTTTCTGGATAATGACCACTCTGACATCCTGTACAAGTACAGTTTGTATATTTGTTAAACCAAATTTTAACGTTAAATCATGGAGGAATAAACTAGTTTATTCCTCCATGGTTAAATCATGTATGATGAATATATTGGGCCTAATTCGATTTGAAAAGTTCTTTATTTGGCCACTCCGTAAACTAAGACAAATCCACACAGCTTTGGACAAAAATCATATTCTAACTAAATTACTAAGGTTTTTTTAAGGCCATATTTTGGTATTAAATTATCATTCGGACATCCGATGACATATATGTAGGCAGCCACATTAAACTTTTAAAGAGCCGCGCCAGGAACAATCTAGCTTATGTGGTTGCAAGATATAGAACACTTTCCACCTTGGGCGGCTGCGGCTAGAAATTACACAAGCACCAATCTGGAACCAATGGAAACGGCTGTAGCCACTTCCCATAGACCCGTGTGTTATTTCAAGCCGTAACGTTACTCGTTAGGCAAGTAATTTGGAAACGGCTGGTAACGTACCGCAGCCGTGCCCGTGTCATCGGCTCGTTGATACTCCGTCTGCTTTGTGCCGACTATAGTAATAAGTCTTCCCGCAGCTTCCACTCTTTTGTCATCTACTGTAGCAGCAAGGTCCCAGAAAGTTTCTAAAAGTTGCTTGTCCTGTTTACTCTGTCGCTCTGGGTGTTTGTGAACTTTATTCTCGGTCGCCTTCGCATCCACGTGCAGTTTGTCGGCCGCCATGTTGTTTTGGAATTTAATGATTGTTAGGTCCATTTCATAACTCCAATGAGTTTGCCATTTTGGGTTTTAAATCAGCGTCTTAGTCTAAACCGAGAAATTATCACAAGGCATAACTTTATATGAGAAAAATTAGATTTGTAACATTCTAAAACTGTCTTTGTTTTTTATTTTTGAGACAATTTATAACTCCTAAATCGCCAAAGGAAGTTTTGGGGTCAAAGGTCAATATCGGTGTCTTTTTAGACTCTAATCCAAGATGTCGGGAAATGCTGAAAACTCCAATTCATTTTCGGGCGGTACAGGAAGCTATTCGAGGTAAGCCAGTTTTTATGTTACAGACAAAACCATCTTTAGACTGTCTAGTTGCAATATGTCTGATTATTGATTGTTCTAGTGCCCGCATTGTGTAAAAATATGAAGCATGATTGTAAAGCCGGTTAAAAATATGGTGTGCGAAAAAAACACAGTATTGATTTGGCCACAAGAGGGCGCCCTCATTGTATAAAATGACACATTTCATGCAAAATCTCAACGCCAAATTCTCTAAAAAATTACATCTGATTTTGTTAACCAGTCTTTAACTCAACATAATGTTAAACTTTGTTTATTTGTTTACTTTAGACCTGCCCTGAATTTAAATTTTTATTTCACATTGCAGTTTTGTTAATTTTACGGCATGCCATCTGGTTTCCATTGCTAAGTCTTTCCAATTGAATTTTAACTAAAACTAGTAATTCCTTCTGCTGATTAATTTATTTACCATTTCACTTCTTAAACAGGGGACGTGATCGTGACAATGACTACGGAAGAAGCGGTGGTGGCGGCGGGGGTTTTGGCGGTGGCGGCGGTGGCGGTGGTGGTTTCAGTGGGGGATACAGTGGGGGAGGGGGTGGGGGAGGGGGCTACGGAGGGGGCGGGGGAAGGCCACAGAAGCCTCTTCCCACTGAGCCGCCCTACACCGCATATGTAGGCAACCTTCCCAGCGACTGCTTGCAAGGAGATCTGGATACAATATTCGACACTATAGCGGTAAATCTCGTATTATTATCTTGAGAAAAGTGAGGACAGAAAATATAATTGATCTTAATCTTCTCAAATCCATTAACCAGTTCGCGCCGGATGACGTATATAGACGCAAAAATTTCCCCAAATTCAAAACTGATGACGCATAAACACGCCAAGTTCAAGTTCGTAAATGTATGTCAGCAGCGAGCAAGGTCGGAAATGCGTGGGTGTGCTTCCCGGCACTATCAGCCTGAACCCGCTTCGGATCGAGTTTCGTTAAAAACAATCCCGCCCGTGGGCTCAGCGATGTTAAAATAATCCCGGCGCGAACTGGTTAAAATCCATCTCCTATATGTTGGTGGAATTTTGGGGACTTGAGTCTATCCTGCAGGCCAGCACCCGATTTCACTAAACTCTTTGTAACTTACAATGCATCGCAGCCCCGCGACGTGTCATATCTCTACGACACGTTGCGTTACTCTTCGTATGCGTCGCGAGATGCGACGCGTTACTCTTTGTAACTCGAGTTGCGATGCGTCGCAACGTTTAGTGAAATCGGGGGCTGGTCTGGCTTGACTAAAACTTGATGGATTATGATGGACTTGGGCCAGATAGCCAAAGCACTGCGGGAGGAATCTGATTAACCCTAACCCCCTAATGGTTTTCCAGGACTTGCCTGCTAAATCCTACAGAGTCCAACTGTGACTCGGAGGGCTTTTCCTGCTCATCCAACACAGTCCAACCGTGGTCCGACTCACCAAGTTAGATCATGTCAAATGACTTGCCTACTAAATCCAACAAGATCCAACTGTGTCTTATTTTTCTGTTTGCTGCCGATTCCAACTTGGCATTTATATTTACCAGTAACCCAACAGAATACGATCCGGAATATGTAAAATGACTTGCCTGCTCAATCCAACAGGTTCCAACGGAAATGTTAACTGGTTGGATCCTGTTGGATTCAGCAGGGTTAGGGTTAATATCATCCATCATGCAATACCGCTGTTGTCATAAAGTGTACCAAATCCATCAAAATAGTAGCTATTATGTCGTGCACAATGTTTACGTGGAAATCAGTGCGACTGTGCCTGTGGATTTGGTGAGAAACCTATCTGGGAAATACACTTTTTGAAAGAAAAAGAAACACTTTCAGAAAAAATGAAAAATATACAAAAATTGAGGCGGGCAGTAATAAAAACCTAAAATGTACTAAGAAGCAGGTTAATAATGGATTTTGATGGATTTAGTCCTGTACTTAAAGGTAGGATACACCCTTGGTACATGTAATTGCTTGAATTATCATGAATGGGTGGATTTGTAGGGTTGTACTTTATAGTAAATATCGTTTAACTGACCTGTCTGAACTTTTACAATCATGCACGGCGATAAAATCACGAAAAACGGCGTTTGTTTTCAACGGGCGTCGGGCAGTTATTCTTATGTTATTATTGGGTTGCGAATTTTGTTTTATAAAATTATATTTTTCACAATAATTACAGGATATCTAGCGCAATCAATTGGCTGGATGCCTAGAATCATTATTTACTTTAAAATAAGTTAGGGTTATGTAGAATATCTCAAGTTCCATATTTGTTTATATATTACGTGTCCAATTTGGCCTAAGCGGATAAAACCCTTTCCGATTATATCGGGGATTATTCATTTTCCACCCAATCCCACCCCTAATTAAAGATATTGATTTAAAGGTAAGGTGTTTTTTTCTCGACAGAAAAAGATTAAAGGAATACGGCTGGTTCGAGACAGGGACACGGACTTGTTTAAAGGCAAGTACGCTCGCCACCTAACCCTCCCAATCCTGTAAACCCCTCAAATCCATTCAAGTACAATTTTTGAAATACCTGGCGAGTTCTGGTAAACTTCAATTTCCAGAATTCCCAGAAACTCAAAAAAGATATTTCTTAGTGAAACCGCAACTTGTTGAGTGCCGTTGCCTCGTGGTCTGGCGCATTGAATTTGTAAAGCTACAGGTTGTGGGTTCGAGTCCGGCCTGGGACTACGGTGAGTGTGCCCTTGGGCAAGGCATTTTGTCACTCATTGCTTCTCTCCACCTAGGAGTATATGGGTACCTGTGAGGGCAGAGATGGTTATTGTGGTTGATTTAGCTGCTTTGCACCGAAATGGCAGCATTGAGCTGTATACTCCCCAGGGAGCTGAGATGGTATTTGGAATGTTTAGTGGGCCCAATGATCGGGGTAATAATGTGACATCCTTACAAAATTCAGCTTCACAGCTGCCAGTAAGGATGATTAGCTCCCATTATTATTATTAATAAAGGTAGGATACACCATTGGTAATTGCTTGAATTGTCATGAACGTGTAGATGTGGGAGGTTGTATTTTATAGTAAATTTCGTTTAACTGACCTGTCCGAAGTTTTACAATCATGGATGGCGAGAAAAGCACGAAAAACGGCGTTTGTTTTCAACCGGAGTCAAGCAGTTATTCTTATGTTATTAAGAATAACGCCGGACGGCGATAGCGAAACAAAATAATAATTACTTGATATCCAGCGCAATCATTTTGCTGGATGCCTAGAATCATTATTTACTTTTAGACGAGTAAGATATTTCTTAATAATTCGGTTGTAAACATTTTTGATATCTGCAAATGGTGTTTCCTACCTTTAACTTGTACCTCGCTAAGCACAATTTCAAATCCTAGCTGTATTTTCCTGTGTAGTAAATCTTTACTGGCCCTCAGTAATCGTCGAGTCTCAAAGCTCAAAGTGAATCAACTGTTTTGATTATATTGTTTCTTCATCAGGATACTGTTATGTAGAATTTGATGACCTGGATTCATTGAAGGAAGCACTCCAATACAACGGTGCTGTAAGTACAAAACTACAAAGTGTCTGTTTGTCTCGCAAAGATTTGGTGATCCGTAGTGTCCATAGTTGATCCTGATCACGTTTTAACAGATCCAAATCGTGAGGTGGGTTCGCAATTTCTAGATGGCGACGTCCGCGATGTGCATGACAAAAAAATTGATTATTTTTGAAGATTTGAACCCTGAAATGAGCCTTTGTGATGTCATTTCTTCATTTTTTTTTTTTGTATGTATTTTTTTTCCGATTACATGTAGTACGATTGATTTGTTTTTTATGAAATTTTTAGATAGCTTAAATTACAAATAGCTTGTATAGTCTACCTGGGTGAGCTACTCCAATACACCCAATTTATGTGAAATATTTTCTTCACCACAAATTATAGTTTTTCCAAAGGATATATTGATATTAACTGCAGAGTGACGGATTGTGGTAGATTAAAAATAGTCCCCCCCCAAAAAAAATATAAAAAAAATAAAATAAAAATAGACATGTGTTTGTGGACAAACACAGAGCTGTTTCGAGTGTCTAAAATTACTTTCAATATGTGTGTGGTGGTCTTTTGTGTGTGCCAAGTCTCAAGTCGATCGGATTTACTAAAGTGTCAAAGTCAATAGTCTAAAGAAAAACGTGTACAAAACCAATGGGAGAAAAATGTGAACCTTTAATGTGACGTCACGTGACCTTGAATGATGCAATCGTGCCGAATTTCTTTCAGAAACATCTGGGGGTGGTGTTCTAAGTGTATGCGAAGTTTCAAGTCGGTCGGATGTACCCAAGTGCAAAAGTCAATAGTCTGAAGAAAAACGTGTACAAAACCTATGGGGAAAATTAAACCTTTAACGTGACGTCACGTGACCTTGAATGACGCAATCGAGCCAAATTTCTAGGACCATCTGTGGGTGAAGGTCTAAGTGTATACCAAGTCTCAAGTAGATTGGAATCACCAAAGTGCCAAAGTGTATTGGCAGAACAAACGTGTGTAAATCCTATGGGTAAAAACACAAAGTGGAAAAAAAAAAAAAAAGGAAAAAAAAAAGAAAAAAAAAAACTTTAACGAAAACAAAAGCTGTTTCGGTGAAAAACCGAAACAGCTAAATATCAAACCCCAACAAGTTTTTGAAACAATTTTTGTTTTCAAGAAAAATCTTTGTATTAAGTATGGAGATGTTTCCTTGCCTAGGGGCCAACTCTGACCAGGGGCCAACTTCATAGAGCTGTTAAGCACAAACATTTGCTTAGCACCAACAAGTCTTGCTCACAAAATAACGGGTTGCCAGCCAAAACTCTATGTGCATTTCATGCTAAGCAAAAACCTACTGAATATAAGTCAGAAACAATATATGTTACCTAAAAATTTGGTTTGTAAGTTGTAACCCTGTTTTTGACAAGGAAGAATTTTCATGCGAAGCAAATTATTATGCTTAACAGCTCTATGAAATTGGCCCCAGTGTTTAAATAGTTAGTTTGTTTCTCTCGTTATAGAATTCGTTGTTATCAATCAAGATGGTTTTTTTTACGCCTTTTTGTAAACAGGTATTTGAAGGAAGGCAATTGAAGGTGGACATTGCCGATGGCAAGAAGCCAAGAGATGGAGGCCGGGGAGGTAATCAATGAAATAAATTGTGACACGATCAAGCCGAATCAGTCGGATGTCCGCGAATCCCCAAAATGCACTGTATTCTTCGTTGGTATTTAAACAAATTTACATAACTCGACAACAAAACATCGTATCAACATGGGGTTTTCAGTTTTTAAAACGTACAGATGCCCTCTTTGAAACTACATGAAAACTCATTTTTTTTTACCGGGGCCGACATCCGACTTATTTCGCTTGATCGTGTCACAATTGTGAAGTAATAATAATTTAAGATTAAAAAAAAAAAACACAAATGAAACTGACTAGGTGCAGTTAATACTATTTTTGAAAATTGAACAAAGAAATTGACTAAAGTTGGGGCTTGAACCAGCTACCTCCAGACTGACGTTCTGGTGCTCTACCAACTGAGCTACGGTATCCAGCCGTATTGGCAGTTCCCAATTTTGTTTTATTTTTGCATATGTGATGCGACCAAGCAAAATCAGTCGGAACTCGGCAATTCTTGTTTTGAGATCGGGCCAAAATATGTTCGTAGGGGTGGACAAATCAAAATTTACTTTTTTACAAAAACACAAGGGGAAAATATTTTTCTTTTACATGAAAATACTCTTTTAACAAAATTCAGAAAGGAAGTGATACAAAAACATGATTTTCTCAGTTTCTTTATTTTTAATGTTCTGGTGTTCAAATGGTTGTAATTTTTTTAACCAAAGGTCGTATTCACATGGGGTTTTCACTGAAATGAAGCCTGAAGTACGCTACAAAAGAATATGTAATAATCCCAAAAATGACCAAGGCCTACTTCAGACTGATTCTGCTTGATCGCATCACACATTTTTTATGTGTAACCACATACGGTAATAAAAAGTTTTAAGGTTAGCAATTTTGACGTAAAAAAAAAGGTAGGTTGGGTTACTGTAAACAAAAACAAATTCTGGCACGTGATTTTAATTTCTTAAATAATTTTTTTTCTCTTAAGGTTTCAGTCGAGGTGGGAGGGGTCGAGGTGGCCCCCCGAGTAGAGGGGGTTTCAGGGACGAGGGTAAGACTTAACCATTTTTTTTCCCTTTGCGTTTCACTCTTCTAGACAATATCTTATTATACTCACCCTTTTTACTGTCTCAGTTCCTGGGGGTCACACCGTATGCAACTCGTCATCCAAATTGTCCGAACATCCAAATTGTAGAACTTTCCACAATTGTGCTTCCAACCATCTACAGAGTGTAAACAATTTGATGCTGTGGTTATGGTTCTTCAGTCCGGAATATATTGCCAATTTTGTTCAAATATGCCTATGAGATGGACACGACATGCCTGTGACAAAGCTTTGGGCCACAGACAAATTCCTTTTTTAGTCGGGCAGATTGTTGCAAACGTTGTTCAGTTGATGATAAAAGCATTGAATTTGGCAAACAGTCGGGGTATGTCATGAGAAAGATATTTAGCTCTAGGACCATCACAGATATGTCATTTAACCAGTTCGTGCCGGGATTATTTTAACATCACCGAGCCGACGCGCGGGATTATTTTTAACGAAACTCAATCCGAAGCAGATTCAGGCCGCCAGTACCGGGAAGCACACCCACGCATTTCCGGGCTTGCTCGCTGCTGACAGACATTTCCGGCTTTGCTCGTGGCGTGTTTATGCGTCATCCGTTGTGAATCTGGGGAAAACTTTGCGTTTATATTCGTCATCCGGCGCGAACTGGTTAAAGAAATATAGGTAGAATAACAAGCAATAGCAGCCATTTTGGAATTTTTGGGATACGCTGTTTGATACCGTTTGTGTCTTCTCAACTGGCAGGCAACGACTTCAAAAGAGGAGACAGGGGACCCCCGCGGGGCGACGATGGGTATCAGCAGGGTGGGGGAGGCAGTAGGGGACGGGAGGACTATGGGGCATCGGGAGGAGGCCGAGGGGGTGGCTTCAGAGGGGGTTACGACAAAGGGGGGTATGAACGCACCGGCAAGCCAGATGACTTCAAGGAACCCGACCCGGGTAAGTGGATAATTTGGTTGGACATTTGTGACCTGTCACCACAATATGAGAGTAAAGTCTCACAATGTGATTTGGAAATATGGCCATCCAAAGTCAAAATATGAAGGGGTGGTCAATTTTGAGATTTTGCCTAATTTAGAAAGCCTAAGTCCTCTACATATTCCCATTTTTTAAGTGCAATCAGAAGATCGTAAACCTTTTAAATTAAGCAATTTTGCGTAGTGTTTGCGTAGTTAGTATTTGGATTAGTCCATAAGTGGTCTAATTAACACGGTAATTAAATATGCAAATTATGTCTTCGTAACTGTCCCGCGTTTGCAAAACTTTAATATTTTGTTGTTTATACAATAGTTCGTATGTGTGGAAAGTTTAAAAAAGAAATAATGATTAGAACATAGCCGTTGCTATGCTCAACCGAACCTTACTTGTCCTGTTTTGCAATCTTTTGCTTGTTTTGTTTAAGATGTTTATTAAGTAAGTTTTCTCACAAACACCTTTTGTGAAATTCATGACTTTCTGGAGCGCTGTAAAAAGTATTTATCGCAAAACCCCCATGTGTTATGTACCATTGGAAAGCTCTCTTTCTCAAGAATTTGAAAATACCAATATCTCAATTTTTCCGACTTTACTCTCATATTGTGGTGACAGGTCACATTTAGTTGTATCAGAGGATGCATTTCAGAGGCGCATATTTTCAAAATCCCATGGTTCAAAATCAAAATCCTAAGAATATTATTTTCAATATACAGCATTCCCAGAGCTAAAACTTTGTCAAGTTAGTTGTCAAGCACCTTTCTTTAGATTTTGGTAATTTTTTTCTGCTTCAAACGATAAAAATGCACAGCTAACAAATGTGACCCGCTCTGCAAAAATGAGTCTGATGTCTGAAAATAAATTTTTACGTAAAGGGCCGTTTATTGTCTCGGAGGTGATTTTTCTTTCAACAAATAATATTTTTGTTTTAAGGCATTTTGGTTTCTCCGACACCTATATTTTCAGATCTGATTGATTGAAAAGATTGTGTTGATCCCTAAATTAAATTTAATACAGTTTTTGTCATTCTCTTACCATAGCATCTGATAAAGCACTACAATTGTAAATCTTCATTTCTTTTCAAAGACATTTTGAATATAACTGAGAAAAAGCAAATTTCCCAAAATTGTAAAAGACCAATGCATTACACTACAAAGTTGTGCCATATATCAAATGAAAGCTTATTTCCTGCTTTTTCTGACCAACTGTAAAATTGAGAGAAAAAAACCAAAACATTTTTAACACATCAGACTCATTTTTGCAGAGTCGGTCAGAAATAGTCTACTCTATTGTTAATTGCCTAATAAACAAATTGTTTTGGGTTTTTTGGAACGTTGTTTTTTAGCCGATACCGCGGGACGACCAAGACTCAAACTACAAAAACGTACCGTCAAGGATCCCGTCAACCAACTAGCGCAGGACATACAGCGCAGCTCCATCTTTGGTCAGGGCAAACCGCGCCAGGAAAGTGACAAGAAAGGGGACAAGGAAGGGCCAAAAGAAACTGCCGATTGAACGAAAAAATCTAAACAAAACAAATGAGGCAGCTCATTAAAAAAAATAAAAAATGTGTCTGTAATTTATACCAAATTATTCATAAAGGATTTTTGTTCGCAGCGTTTCCAGCGTTATTTCATCTTCAACATCGGGGAAAGACGGTTTAACTCAACAAAAACATAATAATAATAATAATCTCGACATCGTTATGTGCCCTGTGTATATAAACAAACAGTTTTGTCCGTACAAAAATTACCTTCATTGAAAACAAATAGAGATTTGTGTCTTGGGGGTATACTTCTAGTTTAAGAAAAGCCCCAAGTGAATCAAATCGTAACTTTGGTTTTTATGTTCGAGATTTCAAAACAGAAAGTGATGTTTGTCATTTGTGTCCCGTTTTAGAAGTTGCTCAGTTTCAATATAGTTTCCGTAATGGCAATATCTTTACTCCATGTTATGTTCCTTATTAAAAAAAAATGCTATAACACAACTGAAATTATTTTCTTCAGACATAGTGTTGTTTTGAGGTCTGCAATAAAAACCGATTAATTTTTTTTTTTTTAATATAAAGACCTTTAAAAACAAAACTGCAGTTCTGAATACAATAATTCCAGTGAAACTGTCTTTACTCCCGATAAAATTTCCACTTCAAAAGGTTTTCTTGTGAACTTGTGACTAGAAATGTAAATGTTTGTATTGCAAACCGATTTGCATGATTTGTTCCCCACTTGTAACTTTCTGTGTATTAAGTGTGCATCCTCAATTGCCAAGCAAACCCGTTTAATCTGAAAGGCACGTTTGGATAACATCAATTTTTGTTTTAATGTTGCAAATTAAAATGCAGGGTGTCCCAGGTACTTTTTGATACTATTTTCATGAGGAACAGCCTGTATTTCAACAAAATTTGACCACCCGTTTAGGAGTTGCCCCCATTTTAGTAAAGCAAAGTTACGTATTTACAGTGAAATTACTTCAAGTTGATCAAACAAATATTGTAAGCGGTATGTAGGGTTGTAGTTGGCCGCATATTCATATGCAAAGATAAATTGGCATTCTTCACTGTTCACACTTGATCAACTTACTCTTCTGTTTCTGGGCTTTACCAAAATGGGTGCAACTCTTCAAATAGGTTGTCCAATTTTGATGAAAAGAAGACTAGTTTTCATTTTAAGGAAATTTCCTATCAAATATGTGAAAACCATGATCGTGAAATTGTTGGGCCATTCTTTTTTCTTCTGGGACACCCTGAATGTTGTTTAGCTTTTTGAATTTTTTTTTTTTTTTTTTATGTGTTTTTTTTTTAAAGGGGGACACTTGTTAACATTTTTTGTGTGTGTTCGTTATAACAAAATTACTAAAAAGTCCAAAATAAGTTCCATGCCGAGCCGGTGAAAATGAATTCTTCTAAATTGTTCTCAATTTTAAAAATTACTGGACAATACAGGATTTCAAAATCTTTGAATGTCGTTCAAAATTTGTTCTACCCCACATTTATCCTGCAGGTTTGTCGCAGTAAGTGGCTCGATTATGGGACTGTCTGTCGTACACACTATTGGTATAAATACGCACCGTTTAGTAGAAAGTAGTCTGTAGTATTTCTTAATTGTCTTTTAAATTAAGCATTCTCTTTATAAACATTCTTCGACAAAAAAAAAGGTAATTTGATAATAGAAACCGCACCCATTGTATAATATGCTGATATTAAATAGCGGGCAAAAGGCCTAGTAGGATTTCCGTATGTACAAAAAGGTCTTAATGCTACACAATAAAATGTTTTGAAAGTAAACTGAGATTTTTGTTTTTGGTGGGTTTCATTTCATTTTCTCGTGTTGAATAGAATCGTGCCTTGCCAGTAAAAACCCTTGACATATAATAATAATAATAATAATATGGATTTATAATGCGCACTTCTCCAGAAAACCGATCAAGGCGCCTACACAAAAAGAAAACATTATACAATAGAAAATGAAAAATAAACATAATTTAACTTAAATAAAACCCAATGAAAGTCTAAGTGAACAAGTGTGTTTTTAGTTCCCTCTTGAAGTTGTTGAGTGATGTTGTTTTGCGAAGTGAGACAGGGAGCTTATTCCATAGGGCAGGAGCAGCTTTGGCGAAAGCACGGTCTCCGTAACGAATTGTTCTAGACCTTGGTTCTACCATGGAGGAATAAGACCTTATTATTCCTCCATGGTTCTACCAGCAAGTGAGATCCAGCAGACCGTAGAGCACGACTGCTGTGCTTAGTGGAGATTAGTTCACAAAGATACTGTGGGGCTTGTCCATGCAGAACTTTGAACACAAGGAGGCAGATTTTGAAGGTGATCCTCTTTGCAATGGGGAGCCAATGTAGGCGTCTTAGGACGGGCGAAATGTGGTCGTATTTTCTGGCTTGGACAACGACTCGAGCAGCATTATTGTGTACACGTTGCAGACGAGAAATGGATGCAGCTGGAAGGCCAACTAAGAGCGAGTTGCAACAATCCATGCGGGAGGAGACCAGAGCATGGATGACTTTCTCAGCTGTATCCAGAGACACATATTACAAGCCCTGTTCTTGTGTTGAATGAAGGGAATCGACACGTGAATGGTATTGGCATTCCCGTTTATCGGAAGTAGATGGTGAACATCTAGAACAAAGATGGGAGACTTTTCGCAACTTTTCTTTTTTTTGTGGATGAAATCAAAAACACTCGTTCGGTTGACCAGCAGTAATGGTAATACATTGAAGGGTATGTAAACAAATAGTGGGCCTATCTTAAATTGTTAAAGCAGTTCTGGGATTTCGATTACTTTCTTAAAGATCAAACTTTACCTTTTTGATTTGATGTTTTAATACGGTTCCTGACATCTTGAATTTTCGCCAAACGCGCACTTGGGTGTTTGGAATACGCCCTCAGAGTCGCATTGCTGAATCTCGGAAAGATGACAAATAAATAGACTGGAACTTCTGTCTGATTGATCTATTTTTTGGGGGTATTACGCCAAATAATTACGGACCACTAAAAGTTGGCAAAAATTATGTTGATTTCTTAATTTATTTAATTTTTTTAATTTTTGTTTTCAATTTAAAATCTTTAGACATTAAAGAAATAATAAAATGCAAACTAAGAAATTCACAATAAGAAAAAGAAATAGAAAATGGTAGGGGCCTATCAAGGCATGAACAAAAGTATAAAACTCATCAAACCTTTGCTTCTTGAAGATGGAATTGGTGCTTCCAGAAAATTGTTACATTGGAAACGCATTCAAATGGAAGTAAAAATTCTGATAATTGACTGAAACAATTTTAAACAAATTTTACAATTTTTGTACACAAATAAACGACTCGACACTCCAGTCTTCCAATTGACGGATTACGTTTTATTTCAAAAATTACATCTTCCAGTAATTTGTACAATTTCTTATACAAACAGTGACACAATATTCACTTAATTCTTTCCAGTTTGTTTACAATATCTTTTTTACAAAAACACTTTCTTTTTCAAGTCAGTGTGTACAATTCACAACAACAGTCCGCACCATTACTTTTTTTGTCAACAGTTACAAAATGCAGGTTTTTAATAGTTGGGTTTTTGTCTCGTCAAAACCACTTACAAAGTCAGAGTTAGATTGTACATGACATATTAAATTATTTGTTAGTTTGCTGGTATAAAAGGCCCCCCCCCCCCTAATTTGAAAGGACATTTGCAGATAGGAAATATACACATTTTTTCACTGTTTGTTTAGAAATGCTCGTGATCATCGACTGATTTTTGTAATGTGGGAAATTGCATTTTTAACGTGCCTTTGTGACAATACATTTTTAACAGCGAAAACTTGACTTGAGACTGGCGACTTATTTAATTACGAGGACCAATTATTACTTGTTAAACTTTATAGACTACTTTATCGGACAAACCAATTTTTGAAGTGGCACTGCATCCGTGCGTATTCGGCATGTGTTCTTAAGAGACAAGACGTGCGCATTTTGATTTTCGATACACCCTATTGGTCGGAGGAGCCTGGGGTTCGTGCGTGCGTGCGTGCGTACTTAGAAAATGGATGACGCTGGATAACTCTTGGCAAAGTTGGGGATGCCATGCATTTGGAACAAAAAAGAGCTTACATAAAACGTGGCTCATTCGACTCAAAACCATAAAGTCACCCGTTACTTTGTGAGACACAGTATAAATACCTGTATATGCCAAAAGCAGTCAAGAACACAAAAGAAAATCTCATCGCAAACTCTGATCAACATACGCACAAATGCCACATAGACGGAGTACACATAAGTGGTTTTTTTTAACACAAAGTATTGTGCGCAACAGCAATTTGTAACAGCACATCACAACAAACGTTTAACATGGGAAGCAAGTTATGCCAATTTATGAAATTACCAATCATTGTCATTGATTACATAACTGTAAAAACAGACAACAAATGTCAAACCCTAACCCCCTCACTGCTTTTTCTAGAAATTATCCTGAATTCGCTACAATCCACCAAGTTTGGTTTGCAAAAACTGCTGGTGTCCCGAGTCCATCAGACTCCACCAGTATGCATACTGGAGATATCCTGAGTCCATCAATAATCCACCAGCAAAAGTTGATGGACTCTGGCGGATTCAGGATACCATGGTGGCATACAAAAAATTGCAGTGTGTTTCTCCATAGAGTCCATCACAGTCCATCACCTAAATTTCTGAATCCTGAATCCATCAAACTCCTGCAGTAACGCTTAAAATCCTCAACACACTCCTCCAGTTGTTCAATATGGAGGTATCCTGATTCCGCTAAAATCCTCCAAAACAGGAAATGGATTTTGATGGACTCGGGGTGGTATAAAACCAAAAGCTTTGCAACATGCAGATTGTAAAACAATGCATAGCGAGCCAGTGACTGTTCAAAAATAGTCAAATCGAATGTTGACATTTTTGGAATCTGAAAATGTTGAATTTTACAAGAAATGTGACACATATAAATGTGGCCTATCAATTATTGTTTACCTTTTGTAGGTGATATATGTTTCCGTTTTTAGTTGTGTTTTAAAACATTTATTTATCTTGTCTGTATATGAATAGTCAGAACATTTTTATATTTCCAACATACATTTGAACCAACTGAATTCATAAAAGTTCATCGGTATTTAGCTTAAAAATCACTGTTCTTCATCCACACTTGTTTTTTATCATCCACAAATATATACTTATTTACAGACAAATTTCACAGCTATCACATTTGTACACATACATAAATATATATAATCCATTATATAATCCTTTTTCCTTCTGTTTTTAAATTTGTATTTGTGTGTAAAAAATACTCACGACGACAAATTTGAAATGTACAATAACAAAAAATGAATTCTCAGGTATGAAGTAATGTTTTATATTCTTGGTGAGTTTTGAACACACAGGCCTTGATGAATTAAAAAATAAATACAATATTTTCCGTCAAGTTTTTGTGCCAATTTTTTGTATTTTTACTGTGAAGTACATTTGTAGACGCTATAAAATGGCATTTTGAAGGGTGGTCGTTTTAATTTACGGTGTTAGTTTTTGGAGGAAAAAAAAGAAAAAAAAGGGGAACATTTGTTTTCGACAAGTTTTTTGCTTAAACTTGGCTCAGATTTGTCGATCAAAAAATAATCTCCAACATTTTTTTCAATCACCTGCATCGTAGAAACTGCTTAACTTTCAGATTCAAAAGTTTAGCTTGCTAAATACAATTGATTGTTTTGTTAACAAATACAGCCCTCAAAACACGCATGTTGGTGCAAAAATATATAATTAAAAAGTACAAAACAATAATATAGTACCTGGGTATGAACAATTATAAATCTTACCAGCAGCAATGCAGCTGCAAATATAAAAAACAAAAAACAAAAAAACAATTCCCAATCAGTCAACAACTAACACTATAGAATCGATTATTAATGTTCACTTAGAATTGCAATGATAATGCAGGAAGAGTCAAAAACATAATGTCCATTTTGGTAAATCCTAGTGCCTTATGAAAATCGGAACACGGTACCATTCGGTTTTATCGATATTCAGCGATGCAGGAAAATAATCCAGCACCCAATTTCATTAAACTCACCCGAGCTTGACAATTTTAGCTCTAAAGCTCATGATCGGGTGATTCACTATTAAGAGCTGGAAGTAAAAATATTGGTTTCACTTTTCAGGGCCCATATTTTCTGTTTCCATAAACAAATCTATCAAACACTCACCAAACACGACGGAGCAATCATTTAAACAGCAAAGGATCCCCTCAGAATGGCAATATGATCAGGTTTACCCAGATAAAAAGAGGTATTCTTTGCTGTGCATTTGTGTTAGTCAACTGAGCTGTGTACAAAAAAGGCCACCATTCAAATTGTAGTCAGCCATGTTTTGGTCTGGTACCTGATTTGGTTATCTTGTTATATTTTAGTCCCTGCTCTAAATGGCGAATCGTCAATGTCATGATGAGCTTCAGAGAGCTGGAATTGATTCAACCTAAAAACGTACCGTAATAGACGATAGGATGATCCACTAAAATGACGGTGTCAGTGGCAAACATGTTTAGGCATTTTGTAAAGTATGTGAAAGAGGCTGGTTAGCATGTGATTTTATTGGTGGATTTTTAGATCGCAAAATTATTGTAGTTTTTTTGTTTAACTAAAAAATTAAATATGCTGGACTTTTGACAATCAACATCGTTTGTTGTTGGTTTTTATATTTTTGTTTCGATTTTTAGTTATTATTGTGTGTGGTGCAAAAAAAAGCACCACGATTTGGAACATTTAGGTAATCATCCCATTTTGCAAAACATGTTACAAGTAAGTGTATTGAAAGCACAACTCGGTGACTGTTACATGTATATACACATGTATTTATTTAATGTACAGTAAATAGTCGTCTGATATTTATCAAAGAGTCGTTGGATCTTTCGCTCCAAAAAAGTGACTCGATTGATAAACAATATGGTGGACGTATGACGCAGTTTAAGCTTGCTGTGGACTGTTAGCTACTTTGAAATTTTAACTGCAATATCTAGGTTTATTCTTACAGATTGCAATGAATTTTGCATTGAAATTTTTTCAACACATTCTCTCAGTATCATCCCCTTGTTGATTTTATTTTCATGGCGTAAAACTGGCTATGAAAGGACTAATCTTATTTTATGATAACCCAAAGATACGTTGTAACTTACAACGCGTTTTAAACCGTTGTCGAGGACGCATCGCGAGGACGTGTCTCGAGTCGAAACGGATCGTACGACGTGTTTCGAGTTGCGATGCATTGTAGTTCTTCGTGAAATCAGATGCAGACTTTTGAACACAATGTTATTGGTGACAAGGACTTATCAAAATGTACAAGTGTTTTACCCAGCCTGTGTAATTTGGTTTATAATCTACAACTGTTTATGGTGTTAAATTACTTCAAAGAACGCTTCTGAGTTTATGTTTTAACAATGTACACACAATTACCCGGTTGTTCTACCTCTCAGTTCTACTTTAACTTTAAGCTAAAAAATCTAAAAGCACTTACATGTATTTACAGAGATGCAGTCTACCGCGAGACAAGCCTAGACGATAATCTTCCACTGTGGCCTAACAATCGTGGTTCTGAATCAAGATTTTAAGACTGAATTTATTTCAATTTCTCATATTTTGAAGGAAAAAAAAAACAGGAAAGGAAAGAGACTTCACAAGTCAAGAATTTTTGATTGCAAACTTGCTCAGTGAGATACAGGCATATCAGAAATATAAAAAAAAATATTTCCCGCCAAAACGAAGAATTAGGTAAATGTTTTCATTTGTTATATTTTTCCAACATTATTTCCTCAATAATTGAGAGGAAACGGCAGTCAATATGAAATTCAGCCCAAATGCATTGGCTGGCCAATCAAGTCTGCTTTGATTTGAGCACATTATCATACCAGCCGTATGATTGGAGGAGTCACAGAAGTTGAGCGATCTGATTGGCTGGCAAGAAGTTGAGTGAAAAACCATCAAATACAATTTTGGACTTATCCCTCAAATCTGTCAAAGTGGTAAATAATAAGTGTGGTTTTCACTTCTCACTTTAGTATGAATATCTTTGCAGTCATTGGGATATCAGATTTATTTTTGATGCAAATATATAAATAAAAACAACCTAAACCTTAAGTACAAGTTCGGAGATTGTTAAACAACAACCCATTCCCCATAGCTAGTACAAACTAATATTTCTATAACTTCTGAAAACAATTTCTCCAAACTTTGGTTTTGTGTGATTTTGAAATTTTGTCAAAAATGGTTGTTTAATCTGCTGCAAATTTTGCTTTTATTTAACCGAGTCAAAACTTTACAACGTGTAAGTGTGAGGATAATTTTGTTTGTTCTTCCTGAAAGTTTGTATATAAGGGCACATCCTAGTACATGTACAAATGACATCAGCTGTAAGGGACTCTGCACTGAGTGGAGCTACACTGAGTGGAATAGGAACTGAATTTCCAGAAAGCAACAACAATATTTGGCAACTTTAATTAGGTCTAGTTACTAGCCAAACACGTACTAGAATGAAAAAACTTGGTAACTCCACATTTAAGAGTGTAACTGACTTGATATTAAGATGATCGAAGCTCTGAAAAATCAACAGTTGCTGAAGGATTTTAACTTCTGTGCCGCGAAGGAACATTTTTACCGACAGTCAGGAATCAATGGCAGTTTATCTGTGTGAAGTTACGACGTAGTGCACGTGCGCATCTGGATCGTCTTATTGCATTGTGTAGTCAGTCGGCGTGCGACAAAAATAGTAGCACCGCCATTTTAAAGACGTCACGTGATCACACCTGAATCGTCATCGCATTGTGGGTCACAGGATGCATGTTTGCAATTTTATTGGGTCGAGATTCCACTTGTTTTCCCAGGATTCTTCAGTTTTGTGACCTGGGGTCAATTTCATAGAGCTGCTAAGCACAAAAATATCATTAGCACAGACAAGTCTTATTTAGTTAAAAAACATGCTAAGCAAAAAAACAAAAAAACCAGCTGAATACCAGTTAGAAATAATATACATCACCTGAATATTTGGTTTGTAACTCTGTTTTTGCCAAGGAAGATTTGTTGATGCTGAGCAGTTTTTTTTAGCTTAGCAGCTGCATGACCCCAGTGCATTACTTTTTTGCTTGACGCCAATGAATCCATCGCGGCGAAAGCAAATCGCAGGTCGACCCGAGGGCAGCCTTTAGAAAAACGGCTACGGAATGTAACGAGAGATCGGAAGAAAAGAAAGAGATCGGAAGAGAAAATGATAGAAATAGGAAAAATTACGGGAACAAAAAAAATAAAATATTGAAAATGAAATGCGTTCAGCGCTTGATCATGGCCCCGCAGGAGTGCACGCCGTAGCGCGCAGACATCCAGAGCCATAGAAGCCACGAGCCCAACACCGCCCCCAACCTGCCTCGCTCAACTAGTCATTGGATGACGCAGAAGCGCTTGTAGTCGGCCTCAATGTCGTCATCGATCGGCGTGGTGTCCGCTTCCTTGCCGCGCACGTCCGGGATGAAGTCGGTGTAGCTCAGACCGCGCCGCTCGTAGAACAACATGTAGGCGTTGTCCTTGTCAATCTCCTCCTTGACCTCCTGTGAGGGGATAAGGTCAAGGATCAGAGGTTAAAGAGGGGAGTGATTAAACAATTCTTGTGAACATGGTTTAACTTTTGATGAGTTTGACAACCAGGGCCTCACTGTGAATGGCGAATTAGTGATGTCAGAAGTTCCGTTTAGATTGTGCTCAACTGCTGATCTACAGCTGGGTCTCAAACCCTAACCCTCCAGGGTATTTTGGCTAGAAACCCTGCCAGACGCAACAGATTGCATACTTTGTCACATTGACTTGTGTGCAGAGTGCAGCAAGGTCAAGCAATCACCACAGATGCGCTGTGCTGGATCTGACAGGGTTAGGGTTAACGTGGCGAACTCGACAATCAACATTTCTTCTTCGACATGTTAACTTTGTAACTCCGCAGGTAAACTCAGCATTTACAAATGGGACTGTTGAGCTTGATAAAATTATACTTTGAAAGAACATTTGGAGTAAAAAATTTGCTCTGGGAATGCACTCAAGGTGAAAAAAAATTAAAAATCAAAAGGCGCAACATTACGTGCCACAACACATTTAGAGAAGCATCAACGATAGAGTCCAATGGATATGTGTTGGAATTCTACTAAATTGTACATATATTCATAAACAGAGGTCAAATGTTATATACAAAAAAACTGTCGCAAATGGAACCATCAAAAATTACTTTCGCTAGCAACAGGTTACACTACTATTACCAAACTACCAAAGGATTACCCCTATCTAGAATTTTGAGATTATTTTGTTGTGGTGGTACATGTACAAGACGGAGTTAATGACTCAAACATATAAAGAGAGTGCAACGAACCTTGACGCTGCTATCGTTGAAGCAATACCACTTCTTGTTGGGGTTGACGGAATAGGCTACGTAGTGACCCCCGCCCAGGATTCCACTGTGACACTGCGATGAAAGGTAGAAAGAGAGATTATTGGATGGAAATTTCTGACAAAAGTAGCATTTAGAGGGACAAATCAGGATAAAACAAGAAAAATGTTACAAATTCGCTTACCGCTACTCCGTAGAGACCGTACAGAGACTGACCCAGCCCGTTCTCGTCATGATCTTCTTCCGTTTCTCCCTTTAGTAAGGGGTGGGCGTCGGTTGCGTCCATGGGTGGGCCTAGGAACGACTGCTGCCTGGACAGCTTGCCCTTCTCGCCACCCACTTCTTCGTCCCCGGAGCTCTGTCCCTCCTCCGCGCTCCCAGCGGGCGAGTTCTCATTATGGTTCTCCGTGCCGGAGTCGCGCGCCTTCTCGAGCTCATCTGAGTGTTCGGGCAGCCCAGATTTCTGACCGCAGGTGCATTCCGAGTGACTGTCCGTTTGCTCCCTCGCAGCGCACCCGTCGTTGACTTTGATCGCGTTGACGCACACGCCCCCTCGCGGGCCCAGACTGTCACCTTCTCCTCCTTTTCCGGCCGTCGTTGAGTTCTCCTCCACAGATTTCTTCTCGACTCTGTCCATCTCCTTGGCTTCCTGTTCTATCATCAGCATCTCGCTGCGGGGTCGTTGCCGGCCGATGACCAGGTTCCGGAAGTCTAAGGGATTCCGGGGAGCCAGAAAGTTTGACGGGTCAAAGTCCTCTTTCGGGAACTTTACAATCTTCTGGGATTTGACCCAGCGACCGTTTACGAACTGGAACCTCTTGAGATGAATGACCTGCGACAAATGACAAAAGCAATTTTTATTATTTTAGTTCTTTTACTTACCACTCGACTTATGAGTTACTTTACACTTCACGTGTGACTGACTTAGTACTCGATTTGTGACTGACTTAGTACTCGATTTGTGACTGACTTAGTACTCGATTTGTGACTGACTTAGTACTCGATTCGTGACTGACTTAGTACTCGATTCGTGACTGACTTAGTACTCGATTCGTGACTGACTTAGTACTCGTTTCGTGACTGACTTAGTACTCGATTTGTGACTGACTTAGTACTCGATTCGTGACTGACTTAGTACTCGATTCGTGACTGACTTAGTACTCGATTCGTGACTGACTTAGTACTCGATTCGTGACTGACTTAGTACTCGATTTGTGACTGACTTAGTACTCGATTCGTGACCGACTTAGTACTCGATTCGTGACTGACTCAGTACTCTTTTCGTGACTGACTCAGTACTCGATTCGTGACTGACTCAGTACTCGATTTCTGACTGACTTAGTACTCAATTTGTGACGGACTTAGTACTCGATTTGTGACTGACTTAGTTCTCGATTTGTGACTGACTTAGTGCTCGATTTGTGACTGACTTAGTGCTCGATTTGTGACTGACTTAGTACTCGATTTGTGACTGACTTAGTACTCGATTTGTGACTGACTTAGTACTCGATTTGTGACTGACTTAGTACTCGATTTGTGACTGACTTAGTACTCGATTTGTGACTGACTTAGTACTCGATTTGTGACTGACTTAGTACTCGATTTGTGACTGACTTAGTACTCGATTTGTGACCGACTTAGTACTCGACATGTGACTGACTTAGTACTCGATTTGTGACCGACTTAGTACTCGATTTGTGACTGACCAGTATCGGTGGTAGCCTCCAAATGTCTAGCTTCTTGACAGCCAGACGGTGGTGTTTACACTTGGAGCAGTAGTACAGTTCATCTTCCCCAAGCTCTTCCTCCTTGGTGAAGGCCCGGAGGCAGTCGTCAAGACTAATGGGCTCCGTCTGAAGACGTCGGCTCTTCTCTGTGCTCTCGTGCTCGGTCACGACCTTGAAGTAAAAAGAAAAAGAAAAAAAGGAGCAATGTTTTGGTAATGACATACTATTCCAATAAAACATGACAAAAGCCTTTACTTTGTCGTTGTACATTTACAGTTTCTTGTAACCCGAGTCGTTTATTTCACGTGCGTCGGACCTGTTATCCGACTCGTGACCGATGCGACTTTGCCAGTGTTCTTTTTGTACTCACCCTCTCCTGTGAGTTTTGATACCTCAGGTGTAAAGCAGTCGGGTCCCAGTCAATGGCCAAGAAAGTAGTTCCGGAGGTGAACGGGTCCGAGGTGCAAGATATCTCACAACCACGACAAAATCTAAACATGTAAAAAAAGAAAGTAGGAAACAATCATTAAAAATAAATGATAATGTGCTTACAGGGTAGGTACTCTTGAAGAAGAACAAAAAATGAGAGGGATGTGGTCCAATGATTACAGATTAAAACCCCAAATGGAATATACCACTTGTGTTTTTGGGCAAGACACTTTACTACAATTGCCTTTCTACCCCTCGGAAATATAAACAGGGATGAGAATGGTAATTTAAGAAAAATGTCAAAAAATTGATAAAATGTCGGAAAGATGTATTAACTTTGTGTACAAATAATGTCTTTCTCTGAGATTCAAAAAGTCTGAATTCAGATAAAAGTCTGTCAAATCTCATGCCTGTATCAAGTTTTACCTGCGCGGACACAGCCTAGATTGGGCCGATCGCCAGCTTATGCAAGAAACTAGTTAAGGCCTGATGAACGGGGGTAATAATTGTTATTAAATGAGAGAAAAAGATAAAAGGAAAGAGGGATAAAACTCCTTACCTGTACCACGGACACCAGGCACATGTGATTCCATCCTTCTGCACGGCTTTCAAAGTAAATGGATAACTGTGGCGCGGACTGTCACTAGCAATAAACACAACAAACGCTAGGTCAAAAAACTCACTCAATGGGGTAAAGGGGGGAGGGGGAGGGGTTGAGCTTGTTTTTGCATTCAATACAGGACGTTAAACAATACAGGACGATCGGGGCCCCTCCTGGCCATTTGTCCCTAATTGACATTCGTGTACAAAACATATGTGACCTGTCATCACAAAATGAGCGTAAAGTCGCACGGAGTGATTTCCCAGTACGGCCAGTCAAAGTCAAAATTTGAAGGGGTGGCCGATTTTGAGATTATATGGTTTTTTTAAAGACTAAATCCCCAACAATCAATTCCCAATTTTTCAGGACGATCAGATAAAAACAAAATTAGTTTTTAAGACAATTTTGACTATGCCTTTCTATGCCTTTCACACAATTTCTCGCAAGAAATGCCCGTTTTCTCATAATCTCTGTATTAAGACTCCAGACTAAAAAAGAAAAATTAAAAAAAATATTGAGTATCAAACCTCCAAGTGTTATATACCATTGAAAAACTCTGTTTCCACAGAATTTAGAAATACCCATATCTCAATTTTTGATTATGCCGACTTTACGCTCATTTTGTGATGACAGGTCACATATTGGAGGTCTTCCGAAAAAGTTGAAGTACATACTACAGAGGACAAAGGAGTTTCAGGTTAGGGTCCCTAATTGGGAGTAAGTACAATAGGACAATAGGATAAATTTACCCCAGAGCGAAAATCCTTAGAAATCTATTTACCCCACAGTGGAAACGCCATAGCGTTAAATATTACAATAGGACAAAGGAAAACAAAAGAGGGTAACAAATGTCTTCCCCACAAGTCTCCATATGCGCGGATGGGTGCTCTTGTATCGTATTACGATCGAGGGTCGAAACACAAAAGAGAACAAAGGGAACAAAGGATCCTCGATCGACAGTTTGATTGTCAGAATTCGGTCCTTGATCGTTGGGGCAAGCGCTAAGGTAATGGGGTTTGGGTATAACATAAGAATAAAGGAAAACACAATAGGGGATCCTCGATCGTTATGTGGTTCACGACTACATGTGCGTGTGTGTGTAAACACCTTCCATCGTGTACGTCGGACAAAAGAATTTGGGGGCCAACAATGGGTCCATGATTGACAGAAGGTCCACGATTCCAAATCGTGTACAAATCCTATGGAGGTCTTCTGAAAACGTTTGAGTACAAACAAAAGAGGAATAACTGTAGGACAATGCCCCGTCCACAATTGAAGGTGTATGTAAACACCAGCAATTGTAGACTAGGAACAATTGGGTTAGGGCATAAAACAAAGGTTCCATGATTGAAAAATCGTGTACAAAACCCATGAAAGGCCTTTCAGCAAACAAAAGAAGGACAATATGGGATCCACGATTGCCGGTGTTTACATATATGGGTCTGGTGGTGGGTAGAGGGTACAGGGGGGGTTGGGGGATTACAAGTCTGGTTCCTCACCCGTCCTCTGCGTGGTTCTTGTGTCCGTTCTCCATGGGTGCCGTGGAGCTGACTAGCCGACTAACCTGCATCCAGACCGACGCGTAGAGCTCTTCGTGAGTAGTAGTAGCAGAGATACAGGGTAGGATGAGGGGGATGCCAAACAGACAGGGGCGACTCTTTTGCCAGGATAGGAAGTACATATCCATACGCATCTGGAGAACATGGAAAACCCAAAGAGCATTAACCCTCCTATATATAGTGCAGTTACCATAGAGCTGTCAGACCTTTCAAAACCTTTCAAGTTTCATGGACGAAAGGGTTTTGAAAGGTGAGAAAGCTGTCTGACAAAAGGAACCTATGAAAGATTTTGAAAGGTAAAACAACTCTCTGAACAAACTGGTGTGAGAAAAACAATACCTTTCAAGTTTCTGGACTGAAGGGTTTTGAAAGGTGAGAAAACTGTCTGACAAAAGGAACCTATGAAAGATTTTGAAAGGTAAAACAACTCTCTGAACAAATTTTGTGAACAAAAAATAATACCTTTCAAAAGGTTTTCAAAGGTGTAGTAGTGCAGTAGCAACAAATTCTGGAGCGTTTTGAAAGGTTAATACTTATTGATAGCAATTTTGCCCATTAAGCAGATTTTGAAAGGGTTTGAAAGGTAAAACCATAAGAGGGTTAAAGATTAACTCTTACAAAAATATTATATTTGATTCCATGTTCCACTCATAATGTGCAAATTGTAACTATCCATCACAAATTATTTCTTGTCAAGAGAACTTGCACCAATTTCATAGAGCTGCTAAGCACAAACATTGTATTAGCAAAGTAAAAACAGGCTACCGGCTACAACTCCAAGTGTTTTTCATGCTAAGCAAAAACAAAACAAGCTGAATACCAGTACAAATCAATATACATCACCTGCAAATTTGGTTTGCAACCGTGTTTTTTTGCCAGGGAAGAATTTTCATGCTAAGCAATTTTGTGTGTGCTTATCAGGTTCTCTGCTTACCATCTTGCGATGCATGGCAATGACGAAGCCTTCAAAGCTATAGACCATGGGCTGAGCAGTGCCTATACTGCTGTTGGCGCTAGCCGTACTGGGAGTGCGACTGTGCTGTTTGACCGGCGTGGAGGAATCTCCCAGCCTCTCAAAAACTAAGGAAAGGAAGACAGACAAAAGGTCATTCGGCAATGTTTGAGTGAAGAACTTGAAGAAATTTACTTACCAACGAATTTCAGAGTAATTAAATAATTGTGACCTGCTCCAACGAAACACGGACAAAGTAAAACAATTTTTTTTTTTAATTTGCCTTTTTTTCAAATTTTCTAGGTTCTCAGCTTTAAAATGATGTATCATTTACATATGTACCCCCCACCCTATCTCCCCTGGGGGAAGGATTTAGTGATAAAACCCTGACAACCTAATTATGAGATAAACAGCTTTGAAATTCATAAAAGCGTAAATTGAAGGAAAAAAAAACACTTCTGGTTGACGGAATAAGTTCAAATTTGTGATGCAGAAAACCGAAAAAACCTCAAAATGGTAAAATCCACCCCGAAATGACTTCCACCCCAAATTGATCTGTTCGAACAGGTCACAAATAAAAACTTGATTTTTTGAGAGCACGATCTCACAACGGACAGATTTTAACTCATGTTTGCATTTTTACAACTCACCGACATCTCCGTTGGGTCGACTGGGCGTGGTCGGCGTCGGCCCCGCCTCCCCATTCTCACTGACCCCTCCCTCTCCTCCTCCTCCCTCCCCTATGCGAGTCATGCTGACGCTGGTAGCCTGATAGGAGGCACTGCTGCCATGGTTACAGCGCACCACGCCGTTGGGCGGGGCCTGATGGGAGGCGGTAATGGGGTCAGGGGTTGGGGAGTTGATCGGGGGGAGGGGTTGTAGGTTGACGAGGCTTTCCGATTGGATGGCACCTGAAAAATAGAATTATAAAATAAAATAAAAAAAGTTATTGCGTGCGAAAAACTTTGTAAATTTACAAATTGCAGGAATTGAGTATTACTCATTGAGCAGTTGACTTACCCTGCGTGCTGATTGGCTGTTTAATTGCCGTCGATGGTTGTAACGGTGTCACTAACGGAATTTCGTAGCAGTACAATAGGCCACCTAGTAACGTCCTAATCTTTTGGGTGTCTGATGGAAAACTCTACCAAAACAAACGTACAAAAAAACCAAGATAAAACAAAGTTTTTTTTAATCAGCCTCTGAACAAGGACAGGAAGAATCTGGCCAGGAATAAACGGAGATGGACAGTACAAATCTAGAGATTAAAACTTTTTTTCTTTTTTTGGCCTGGCATTGCAATTGAAAAGACTCCCAGAACCCTTTACAATTTGCTGTGGTCCAATGTTACGATGTTCGACCCGGGTGGGATGATACACGGGTTCGAATCCTGACAGCAACATGGTGCTTGTGTTCTTGGGCGAGACACTTTACTGCAATTGCCTCTCTCCACCCAGGAGTATAAATGGGTACCTGTGAAGGTAGAGACCAAATTGCGCTGGTCTCGAGCTGCTGCAGAAATGGTCTCGTTCCTAATGAACAGGGATAATAATTGCAAGCAAAATTCAAGCAATCTCCGGCTGTGCTCCGTTGTCAGATAGGGACATATGTGACCCACTCCAGGAAAAGGTGACATAAGTCGCGCTATGCATTTATGAGTAATGGCCTGTTAAAGTTAATAGGGTAAATATTTTTGTCAACATTTGATTTTCTTTTTTTGTCTTAAATGACATCTTTAATATCCAAAGTTTCGGATTTAATTAACAAAAAGCTGGAATTTGATAAATAAAGTGAAACAAAACCTTTTAAGAGTGCATGGTTCCAATGTATTGTCTTAGTTTTGTTGTGTTTCGAAGCCTGTTTTCTAAGTTGTGTATTTTGAATTCCATGGAACATTAATATGCAAAAACGTCATATCACCGGAACGGGAGGGGCTATGGAGCTGTACTATGTACTAAATGAAAGCTTATATTCTGGACTTTTTAATGATGTATATAACTTCATTTTTCGTTTGTGCGACTTATGTCACCTTTTCCCGGAGCGGGTCACATATGGCGGGTGTCTACATGCCATCTACTCGACCACGTTGTAGCCGCGTCCTTCGCAGTTCAGCTTCTTAGCTGCCAGTATTAGTAAGAATGATTCGCCCACCATTATTATTATTATTATTTTTATTACACGGCAGTCAAACAGGACACCGTTGTTTTCCCCGTTCCCCTGTGTGGTTCTTACTCTGTGGTACTTACCCGGACCATAGCGCCACCAACCTCCACGAGCAGCAGCTGTTCAGGCTGTAGATCACAGAGTTCCCCTAGCTGCTTCTTGAAGGCCTTGTACTTAGCTTCCATGTTGAGTCTCAGTCCGTATTTGATGGGGACGGAGCCATCCAATCGCACCACTTAAAAAAAACACCAAAAAGCGATCAGTGACGACTTAAAATGATGTCGGTATAAAAAGGACAAAACCAAATTGCTTACGTCGGTGAAGAGCAGAACTCAATATTGAATTTACATCACCACGATGTTACACATTTGTGACCGGCTCTAGAAAAAGATGTATTAAGTCGCGCTGTGCACTATCATGTAATGGCCCACTTAACATTGAGAGGGTAAACATTTCATCAAAATGTGATTTTCATTTTTTGTCATGAATGACATCTTTAATACCTACAGTTTCAGGTTTCATTCAAAGAAATGTTGATTTTGATGAATAAAGTTGACAAAATCCCATTTTGTGTGCATTGCTCTGTTGTTGTACAACACAGCCGGCTATTTCAAAGCCTGTTTTCTCAGTTGTGTAATTTGAACTCCAAGGAAGTAATCAATATGTAAACACGTCATATCTCCAAAATAAGAGGGGCTATGGAGCTCTATTATATACACCAAATGAAAGCTTATGTTGTAGGCGTTTCAACCATGTATATAACTCAATGTCTGTTTTTGCGACTTAATACACCTTTTTGTAGAGCCGGTCACATTTGGTTGCGGTTCCCGCTGCTAATCAGATTCGAATCAGCCAGTCGACACTGGCTAGCTCGGTGGTCAAGTGTAAGACTTCGGCACTAGTAAGCAGTAGGTCCTTGGTTCGAGTCCCACCCGAGTGATTTTTTTTTCTCTTATAATCTCTCGGGACAACCTTGAGCAAGTTCGGGCGCGAACTATAGTTAACCATAGTTCGACTAACGTCGCTCGAACGCAGAATGGTTGAACTATCTAGTTGACTATTTGGAACCAGACACCGGAGCACGGTTGCTGCTGGTTGACAGTAGCCTCTTTTCATAGGAAAACATGGAGAGAACCAGTGACGTAAAAAAAGAGGATGTCAGTAGTCGGACGGAGGGAAAGGCAGTAACGTTAAGTGAAAATCTTGCGGGCCTAATGTAATTTTTGTCTTGTTTTTGAACCAACATGACTAACGTTATGGCTTATCCATGGAGGTAGGAAACACCTCCAATCCTACTTATATGCGTGGAAAAATAGTGGCAATACCCATTTCATTCAGGTCGCAAATGTAAACAAAGCGGTTGCCATCTTTTCAACAATAGTTTGACTAGAGCCGTTCGAGCGAACTGCATTTGAGCATGGCATTGGTAAAGCAGAGACTGACTAATGGTTAACTATACTTCGCGCCCGAACTTGCTCCTTGTTTATATGTGATGCGATCAAGCAAAATCAGTCGGAACTCGGCAATTTTTGTTTTGAGATCGGGCCAAAATATGTTCGTAGGGGTGGACAAATCAAAATTGACTTTTATACAAAAACAAAAGGGAAAAAAAAATTATCTTTTACATGAAAATACTCTTTTAACCAAATTCAGAAGGGAAGTGAAACAAAAACATGATTTTCTCAGTTTCTTTATTTTTAACGTGCTGGTGTTCAAATTGTTGTAATTTTTTAACCAAAGGTCGTGTTCACATGGGGTTTTCACTGTAATGGAGCCTGAAGTACGCTACAAAAGAGTATGTAAAAATCCCCAAAATGACCAAGGCCTACTTCAGACTGATTTTGCTTGATCGCATCACATATGTGACCGGCTCCACAAAAAGGGTATTAAGTCGCGCTGTGTATTATCATGTAATGAGCGTATCATAAAAAAATGATTTTTGTTGTTGTCATGAATGACATCTTGAATACCTAATGTTTCAGGTTTTATACACATAAAAAACGACCATTTTATGGCATCATTCTGTTGTTCTACAATAGAGCCAGCTATTTCAAAGTCTGTTTTCTCAGTTGTGTAATTTGAACTTAAAGGAAGTTATCAATATGCAAACATGTCATATCTCCATAACGAGAGGGGCTATGGAGCTCGATTATATACCAAATTAAAGATTACGCTGCAGGCTTTCCAACTATGTATATAACCTTTGACATTTTGACATTGTTACATAATACTCTTTATTGTAGAGTGGGTCACATATTTTTTTGTTATGTCGGTGAAGGGCAAAATCCCAATATGAAGAAAATATTAGAAAAGTAAAAAGACATGCTGCGAATTTGCAAAAGTTGAATACATTTCAACTCTAGGGTATTTTCGCAGTGAATGCTTCGTGACGTCAACTTCGCATCGCATTCCCATTTCGCGTGTATGAACCGGCCCTTAAAGGTAAGATACACCATTGGTAAATGCTTGAATTATCATGAATAGGTAGATTTTAGGGGTTGTATTTTATAGTAAATATCGTTTAACTGACCTGTCCGAAGTTTTACAATCATGGATGCCGAGAAAAGCACGAAAAACAGCGTTTGTTTTCAACCGGCGTCGAGCAGTTATTCTTATGTTATCTTTGTTTGCCGGACGGCGATCGCGAATTTTTCTTTTATGAAATTCAATATTTCAGAATAATTACAGGATATCTAGCGCAATCATTTTGCTGAATGCCTAGAATCATTATTTACTTTCAAATGAGTAAGATATTTGTTTATAATTCGGTAGTAAATATTTTCGAAATATGCAAATGGTGTATTCTACCTTTAAGCGTGATACGCAAACCAACAATGTTTTAGGACCTACCGACGATCTCGACGTGCATAGAGCTCTCCATGGGCAGGGGTAGAGACAAGAAGATGAACGGGTCAAAGCGGACGCTGGTGTGCCCGCAGGTCTTGCATCGGACCTGAGACTTGAGCTGTCCCTGGAACAGGTCTACAATGACAGACTGGTTCCGCCTCAGGTGGTTCTCCCATGCCTGGCAGAGAGAAACACAAGTATTCAAGAGAAAAAAAGGTCAAACTAAACAAGTTTGGCGTCTTCCACATAGTGACATCAAGACTTTGTAGGTTGTACCAATTCCAGCATTATTATTTTTTTTAGATATTTAGATATCTGTATTCTACGAAACGAGTGCTTTCCAATGGTAAGTAACGTTTTAGGGTATTGATTAACGTCAAATGAAGTAAAAAAAGAACTATTGTGTTAAATTTAGACAAATAAAATTTGACAATTGTTCGAACAGATAAGACATTTGCACAAGAGGGATTTGAATGTCATAGAAATTCTCAAAATATGTGTATGAAAAGAGTAAAGGATGAAAATAAATGAAATTACGCATAAAAGTAAAGAACAGACAGTAGATACAAACACTTTATGAGACAGAGAGGATGAGTTGAGTGTTTATTGATATAGATTTAAAAAAAAAAATTAATTAAAAATAAAACGACCTTGAATCTGTCGATTTCACGGTCGGTCGGTCTGAGGCTAACACAATTTTTGTTGGCCTAACAGATAGAATGAACAAAGTTTGAAAATGTCTGACAGATTAAGATTTACCGAAAAAAGAAAAAAAATATCGACCACCCCATCAAATGTTCGCTTTGCCCCACTGTACTACAAAACTGCAGTTTCAAACTCTCTGCTCATTTTGTGGTGACAAAACTGAATTATTCAGGACCCAATTCCCGACTTCGACGCTCACCTCTTGCGAGACTTCCTCGTCGGGTCGACCGTCGCTGTCCTTCAGCTCCACGTACGGCTTCTCCTGGACACGGTTCAGGTCTTCGTGAAGACCGTCCAATAGGAAGGCTAGAAGCTCTTGGGAGTCTTGTTGCTGGAAACCGTTGAAGCGTGGTGCATACTTGGCAATGGTCCACTGTCACGCGTGAAAGGAAACAAAAACACAAGTGATTCTTGGATCGCAAGTGTCGCTTTTTCCCGCAGTCGATTCCTATAAGTTTTGTGTTCTAAAAAAAGTCAAAATGTTGTGCATTATTAACCAGTTCGGGCCGGGATTATTTTAACATCACAGAGCCGAGGGGCGAGACTGTTTTTAACAAAAATCAATCCGAAGCGGGTTCAGGCCGATAGTGCCTGAAGCACACCCACGCATTTCCTGCCTTGCTCGCTGCTGACAGACATTTCCGAACTTGAACTTGGCGTGTTTGTGCGTCATCCGATTTGAATTTTGCGTTTATATACTTTGCGTTTATATACATCATCCGGCCCAAACTGGTTAAACGATGACCTCAAGTGACCCCTAGATAACCGTTGACCCCTTTTTTCCTCAAAAGACTTGTAATATACCTCAACCCAAAGATGATTTCATCCAAGTGACATTAAAATCTGTCAAATTTTGTAGACAAAGATACATTTGAAACATACTTGAACATGACCTCCAATGATCCAAACATGACCTTTGACCTCAGTAATCCGATGAAAATTTTTAACATCCCACACAAGGGTCACTGCATTCAAGTTTCATGGGATTATTTTAGTCAGAAATTCTATAGACAAGGATATGTACTCGCAATTAAAAGCTTACCCTAAGTTTTAGGGGCGCCACACTCTTTGCATTACCGGCCCATAATTCCCTGATGAGGTCACCGTATCGCTTAGCAACGTGACCCTTCATGCCCAAGGGATTTGTTCTGGAAAGAAAAATGATTAAAACAAAAAGATGTTTTTAAAGTTGTTAAAAGGCAAAACACAGCATTTGCTTTTGCGGTAATTTTTAGGAATAAATGGATTTGGGGTTTAGTTTTTTCCAGCAAATATGTGACCCAGCACGAGTAAATGAGAGACACTTTGCGGCAAATATGAAAATTGAGATTTTGATTTCATCATTTAAAGCTTGTTTAGCTTTAAATGATAAAATCAAAATCTCAAATTTTATTTTTGCCTCAAAGTGTCTCATTTACTCGTGCTGGGTCACATATTGTGACACAGACAAAACAATAATTACAGTTTTTGTTTCATAGATGCTAAAAAAAAAAAAAAAAAAAAAAATGTTGTTCTTATAAACGTTGAAAGAATTGTCAGGTCAGGGAACCAGACTATCTGGCTTGCACCAGTCCTAGGATGTGTACTGATTACAAAGAGTGAGTGGGTCTTGCCCAATGAATAGAGGAAAATGTCTGACCGAGTTTCTCATTTTTACTCACGAGTTGAGTTCTTAGAGGAACGAGTCTGATTTGAAGTAGAGCGAGGATGTGTAATTAATTACAAAGAATGAGTGGGTCTTGCCCAATGAATAGAGGAAACGTCTGATCGAGTTTCTCATTTTTACTCATGAGTTGAGTTTGTAGAGGAACGAGTCGGACTTGAAGTAGAGCGAGGATGTGTAACTAATAACAAAGAATGAGTGAATCTTGCCCAATGAATAGAGGAAATGTCTGATCGAGTTTCCCATTTTTACTCACGAGTTGAGTTCGTAGAGGAACGAGTCAAACTTAAAGCAGAGCGTAGATGTTTAACTGATTACAAAGAATGAGTGGGTCTTGCCTAATGAATAGAGGAAACATCTGATCGAGTTTCTCATTTTTACTCACGAGTTGAGTTCGTAAAGGAACGAGTCAAACTTAAAGCAGAGCGTAGATGTTTAACTGATTACAAAGAATGAGTGGGTCTTGCCTAATGAATAGAGGAAACGTCTGATCGAGTTTCTCATTTTTACTCACGAGTTGAGTTCGTAAAGGAACGAGTCAAACTTAAAGCAGAGCGTAGATGTTTAACTGATTACAAAGAATGAGTGGGTCTTGCCTAATGAATAGAGGAAACGTCTGATTGAGTTTCTCATTTTTACTCACGAGTTGAGTTCGTAAAGGAACAAGTCAAACTTAAAGCAGAGCGTAGATGTTTAACTGATTACAAAGAATGAGTGGGTCTTGCCTAATGAATAGAGGAAACGTCTGATTGAGTTTCTCATTTTTACTCACGAGTTGAGTTCGTAAAGGAACGAGTCAAACTTAAAGCAGAGCGTAGATGTTTAACTGATTACAAAGAATGAGTGGGTCTTGCCCAATGAATAGAGGTAACGTCTGATCGAGTTTCTCATTTTTACTCACGAGTTGAGTTCGTAAAGGAACGAGTCAAACTTAAAGCAGAGCGTAGATGTTTAACTGATTACAAAGAATGAGTGGGTCTTGCCTAATGAATAGAGGAAACGTCTGATTGAGTTTCTCATTTTTACTCACGAGTTGAGTTCGTAAAGGAACGAGTCAAACTTAAAGCAGAGCGTAGATGTTTAACTGATTACAAAGAATGAGTGGGTCTTGCCTAATGAATAGAGGAAACGTCTGATTGAGTTTCTCATTTTTACTCACGAGTTGAGTTCGTAAAGGAACGAGTCAAACTTAAAGCAGAGCGTAGATGTTTAACTGATTACAAAGAATGAGTGGGTCTTGCCTAATGAATAGAGGAAACGTCTGATTGAGTTTCTCATTTTTACTCACGAGTTGAGTTCGTAAAGGAACGAGTCAAACTTAAAGCAGAGCGTAGATGTTTAACTGATTACAAAGAATGAGTGGGTCTTGCCTAATGAATAGAGGAAACGTCTGATTGAGTTTCTCATTTTTACTCACGAGTTGAGTTCGTAAAGGAACGAGTCAAACTTAAAGCAGAGCGTAGATGTTTAACTGATTACAAAGAATGAGTGGGTCTAGCCTAATGAATAGAGGAAACGTCTGATTGAGTTTCTCATTTTTACTCACGAGTTGAGTTCGTAAAGGAACGAGTCAAACTTAAAGCAGAGCGTTGATGTTTAACTGATTACAAAGAATGAGTGGGTCTTGCCTAATGAATAGAGGAAACGTCTGATTGAGTTTCTCATTTTTACTCACGAGTTGAGTTCGTAAAGGAACGAGTCAAACTTAAAGCAGAGCGTAGATGTTTAACTAATTACAAAGAATGAGTGGGTCTTGCCTAATGAATAGAGGAAACGTCTGATTGAGTTTCTCATTTTTACTCACGAGTTGAGTTCGTAAAGGAACGAGTCAAACTTAAAGCAGAGCGTAGATGTTTAACTGATTACAAAGAATGAGTGGGTCTTGCCTAATGAATAGAGGAAACGTCTGATTGAGTTTCTCATTTTTACTCACGAGTTGAGTTCGTAAAGGAACGAGTCAAACTTAAAGCAGAGCGTAGATGTTTAACTGATTACAAAGAATGAGTGGGTCTTGCCTAATGAATAGAGGAAACGTCTGATTGAGTTTCTCATTTTTACTCACGAGTTGAGTTCGTAAAGGAACGAGTCAAACTTAAAGCAGAGCGTAGATGTTTAACTGATTACAAAGAATGAGTGGGTCTAGCCTAATGAATAGAGGAAACGTCTGATTGAGTTTCTCATTTTTACTCACGAGTTGAGTTCGTAAAGGAACGAGTCAAACTTAAAGCAGAGCGTAGATGTTTAACTGATTACAAAGAATGAGTGGGTCTTGCCTAATGAATAGAGGAAACGTCTGATTGAGTTTCTCATTTTTACTCACGAGTTGAGTTCGTAAAGGAACGAGTCAAACTTAAAGCAGAGCGTTGATGTTTAACTGATTACAAAGAATGAGTGGGTCTAGCCCAATGAATAGAGGAAACATCTGATCGAGTTTCTCATTTTTACTCACGAGTTGAGTTCGTAAAGGAACGAGTCAAACTTAAAGCAGAGCGTAGATGTTTAACTAATTACAAAGAATGAGTGGGTCTTGCCTAATGAATAGAGGAAACGTCTGATTGAGTTTCTCATTTTTACTCACGAGTTGAGTTCGTAAAGGAACGAGTCAAACTTAAAGCAGAGCGTAGATGTTTAACTGATTACAAAGAATGAGTGGGTCTTGCCTAATGAATAGAGGAAACGTCTGATTGAGTTTCTCATTTTTACTCACGAGTTGAGTTCGTAAAGGAACGAGTCAAACTTAAAGCAGAGCGTTGATGTTTAACTGATTACAAAGAATGAGTGGGTCTAGCCCAATGAATAGAGGAAACATCTGATCGAGTTTCTCATTTTTACTCACGAGTTGAGTTCGTAAAGGAACGAGTCAAACTTAAAGCAGAGCGTAGATGTTTAACTAATTACAAAGAATGAGTGGGTCTTGCCTAATGAATAGAGGAAACGTCTGATTGAGTTTCTCATTTTTACTCACGAGTTGAGTTCGTAAAGGAACGAGTCAAACTTAAAGCAGAGCGTAGATGTTTAACTGATTACAAAGAATGAGTGGGTCTAGCCCAATGAATAGAGGTAACGTCTGATCGAGTTTCTCATTTTTACTCACGAGTTGAGTTCGTAAAGGAACGAGTCGAACTTAAAGCAGAGCGTAGATGTTTAACTGATTACAAAGAATGAGTGGGTCTTGCCTAATGAATAGAGGAAACATCTGATCGAGTTTCTCATTTTTACTCACGAGTTGAGTTCGTAGAGGAACGAGTCTGACTTGAAGTAGAGCGTGAGCGGCTGAGTGTTGCTGATGCATTGAATGGCGGCATTCATGAAGCAGGTGTTGCCTAGGTTACTCATACCCGTCAGGCCACTCTCCGTCCGGACAACTGCGACGAGAATTTGATACAACTCAAAATGAACACAAATGAAAAACTATAATTTGTATATAATTGTGAGGAATTCTGGCAAAACGAGACAGAACTGGGTTGAGGTCGAAATGGGAATTTGCAGATATTAGGAAACAGGATAACACAATTCTCCTTACAATATTGTTTGTTACACTTTAGTTGGTAATTCCATTGATGAGTTTAATGACTGTCTAAAAATTAACCTTTATCGACTTGTCCAAAAAAAAAAATGAGAAAAAGGCAAACAAATTTCGTATTCATGAAAATAAAAGATGCCAATTGTTTTCCTCTCAAAAACTTTTTTTTTATCCAACAATGTGTATACAATTTCTTTAAAACAAGTGCAGTAAACTTATACAAAAAATACAAATATCCATAATTCTAAAAAAATAAACAAATACTCCTATTTTAATAATTATTTGGGCCAATTGCGGTTTATTTTTATAACAAATCACGACTGATCAGATCCAGATTCTGGGCCATATCTATTTATTGGGAATTTGCATGGAATCACAGTGAAACATGACAAATCCTGGTATGTCGTACGTTCATTGTCGTAAATTGTAGTTAATCTTAGCGTAATCGTATGTAAACGTACAGCAGTCCTTACGCTATTGTACAAGAACTGTAGCACACCGCACTAGACCGTAGCAGGACGTGATGAAGCTGCTTCAAAATCATACAGACGTCGGCGATATACGTACAGAATTTGTTTATATTTGAGTGTTACCGCAGATTGGGGCACTTTCCTCCCGATTAACCCCAATTAATAATGCTAGGACTAATCGAGGGCTGTGATCGCAAACAAAATCGTGAAAGTGTCCTAGGCTTTTTTTCTTCACCTTGTTTCTGCTTGTCCTGTTTACTCTTAGCCAGTAGCGACATCTCTTCCGGCCAACTCAGGTCCTTGTTCCTGACTTCAATCAAGACGGGCTGGTCCTCCGTCACGCCTTGCTGCTCCATGGTGCTAGAGTCATCCTCAAGAAGGATGGGATTGCTCTGAAATCAGCGAAGATGGCAAAGAGGTCTTAACCAGTTCACGCCGGATGACGTATATAAACGCAAAGTTTTCCCCAAATTCAAAAAGGATGATGCATAAACACGCCACGAGCAAGGCCGGAAAGGTCTGTCAGCAGCGAGCAAGGCCAGAAATGCGTGGGTGTGCTTCCCAGGACTATCGACCTTAACCCGCCTCGGATCGAGTTTCGTTAAAAAAAATCCCGCATGTCTGTTCGGTGATGTTAAAATAATCCCGGCGCTAATTGGTTAAAGAAGCATTCAGTACTGGAAGTGCCCCAATTGGGCTATAAACGCATGTTAAATATTAAACAAAATATGGAATTAGCACTAAAAAGTTACGCAGGACAACCCTTTAATAATTTGCCTTTTTTGTGTTATTTCTGCGACAGTTACTTGAGAACGAAAATCTGGAGTCAAAATTCTAAATACAAAAGAAATCCACCAGCGCATTGCATTCTGCGGATGTGGGGAAAAAACATTTAGATTTTGGCCCCCCAAAAAACATGGTTTTGGCCAGAAAAAAATATAACTACATTTCATCTCATTGGCACACTACCAAAATGAAAGACCTCTCCGTTCCCTTTAATTGGACACTACATTTGTGAAGCTTGTAGTTTGGAAGAGTTTATAAATATTTCATTTATCAAACCTTGTCCACTTTTTGCATGGAATTGCACAAAAGTACCAAGCCCGTTTCAGACTTGGTGCGAAAAACGAAAGCGAGCGCAAACATTTGTAACGTCACAGGTAGCTTTCGTGCTTCAAATTCAAAGTTGAACACATTTCAACTTTGGCGAACGTTCGCAGCAAATGCTTTGTGGCGACAAATTCGTAACACATCCGCCTTCGCGTGAAGTATGAACTGGCGTTAAGAAGAAAGGTAAGACGTAAGCACCTCGTCTTTAAGATTCCAGAGTCTCATCTCCTCGCTGCGAATGCGCAGCCGGACCGACAGGAACTCGTAGATCTGCTGCATGGTATGCATCTTGCTGAAGCAGGCCGTGTAGGCCAGGTAGCGCTTAGGGGTCGGAGGGGTGGAGCTGTTGTGCTGGTTGAAGCTGATCCCCCCGGCACCTATAGAGACATTGCCTGGAAGAAAGGGGAGTTGGAGAAGTAGATGTAAGAGCAAGATTCAGTAAAAAACATGGTTTGCTGACTGCATAAATGATATCACTGATCAGGGGCTAATTTCATAGAGCTGTTAAGCACAAAAATTTGCTTAGCACCAAAAAGTCTTGCTCAAAAATAACGGGTTGCCAGCCAAAACTCCATGTGCATTTCATTCTAAGCAAAAACTAACTGAATATAAGTCAGAAACAATATATGTTACCTAAAAATTTGGTTTGTAACCCTGTTTTTGATAAGGAAGAATTTTCATGCTAAGCAAATTTTTGTAGCTCTATCTTTGTAGCTCTATGAAATTGGCCCCAGGTTTCAAGGAATGAAGCTTACCAATATTAACTCCGTTCCAGGCATTCTGTCTCTGTTGTATTGTTTGATGTCTGAGTAAACGTACACTGATGGGGTAGAGCTCTAAGGTTGCGCTGGGCTCCCCTTCCAAAGGCACTATCACCTAAAAACAAACCAAACCCCCAAAAGGCCATTATTCACAGGTCGGCCATCTTAAATGTGACCCACTCTGCAAAAATGAGTCTGATGTCGCAAAATACATTTTTACTCAAAGGGTTGTTTATTGTCTCGGAGGTGATTTTTCTTTCAACAAATACACATTTTGAATATAACTGAGAAAAAGCTAATTTCCCAAAATTGTAAAAGACCGATGCATTACACTACAGAGTTGTGCCATATATCAAATGAAAGCTTATTTCCTGCTTTTTCTGACCAACTGTAAAAAAACAAACATTTTTAACACATCAGACTCATTTTTGCAGAGTGGGTCACAAATTGAAAGCGAGCTAAAATCTTTAATTTTTAAACTTGCAAATAAAAATGAAAGTAATGAAATAAAGTTAATTACAAATAAATACCCGTTTTCTCTGAACAATTATTGATACGCTAATATTTTAAGCCAAAGAAAAATTATACAAAAACTGAAAGTGAGGCTTGAAAAGTATGATTTTAAAATGGCCGTTTTACTACTTCAATCAAGTTGGTGGTCTATATTGTAGTTGCTGAACTCAGCACCCCTAAATGTTTAATAACACTGGAAAGCTTTTGCTCTACAAACTCCAGATATTTGACCTGTTACAACAAAACCCGGACAAAGTCGCACAATGTGTTTGATTACAATGCACTCGTGAAGTCATTTCGAGGTAGATTTTACCAGTTTTAAATTTTTCACAAATTATTTTTGGATCATGAACTATTAATCTACAATCTCCCCGAATTTGAACAAAATCCGTCACCCAGAAGTGTTTTGTTGTTGATTTTGTGAAACAATTGTGTATAGAAATAATACGCTTTTTTAAACTTCAAATTTGTTTATCTCATAATTAGGTTGTCAGGGTTTTATCACTAAATTCTTCCCCCAGGGGAGATAGGGTGGTGTACATATGTGAATAATATATTATTTTAAAGCTGAGAACATGGAAAAATTTTTAAAAAGCTGAATCTAAAAAACATAAATTGTCAACTTTGTCCGGGTTTCGTTGGAGCAGGTCCCATTATGTAGGTGATCACGAAAGGCTACTTACGTTTCGGGGCAGTGCTGGCCCGCCAGCATACCACTGTGAGAGGGCTTTCCACACAGGCTCAGGAATGACCTCGTAATCCTTGCCCTGGACAAAGGGCGGAATCCGTTTCATCCGCCCACCTTCGTTAGTCAAAGTCCCCACCTGGTAATATTGGGGAAAAAAAAAATGGAAATTGAAAAAATGAAAAAAGTTATATTTTTTGGAAAACAATCTCCTGAACCACAAAAGTAAAAATGATAAAACTAAAATTATTTGATTGCTTAAATCTTGTAGTTTGTTTCCTTAAATTGCTTTATTCTAGTCTTGAAGTTGACGAAAACAAAATAAACTGTGACTATAAAACTTCTCATTTGGCTGTTTCTAAAATCCATAAATCTGGAAAGATTTGGAGGGAAAAAACAAACAACCCCTTTAGAAACACAAAAATACTTTTAAAAAGAGGTTAAAGGTCAACCACTTGGTTTGAACATTCAAGGCTTCGACATTCAAGTCATAGACATACACAAACTGGAGTGAATCCAGATTTTCGTAAACTGCACTTGTCTTAAGGCCGTAACCAAATTGCTTGGGTCCGGCTAGAAATTACACACAAGTCTATGTTAGCGGGTGCAGCCACCTTCCATAGACTCGTGCGCAATTTTAAGCCGTAGCCAAATAAACTCGGAACACAGCCTTTAATATTAGGGCGTGTCCGAAACGAGTGTCTAGAGCTACGGTCTACGTCTACAGCTACAGCTACGTCTACGTAGGCGCTAAGGTAAATGGAATTCGGACGTGGCTACGGTAGAGCCTACGGCTAGTTATTGCGCCCCCAAGCGATGCTGGAATTAGTGTTTGCAAAATTACGATGTAAGAATTTACAACAAATATCGTCTGCTAGATGTTACGCAATGTTTGTTTACAGCCAGTCGAAATACCTGATGATATTGACATATTTGTCGGTCTTTTGGTTTCAATTCAATGCACTATTATTGAAAAATAAACGAACATGTTAGTGCTGCCGCCATTTTGTTTTGCCTGATCTAGACAACTTCTTTTACGGCTAGATTTTTGTGACGTTGTAGCCATAGCTGTAGCTCTAGACGGCATTTCGGACAGCGCTACAAAATGGCCGACGCAGACAATAGCCATAGCTGTAGCTCTAGACACCCGTTTCGGACACGGCCTTACCTTCCTGTTGTCAGGCATGATAAGGCCGGTGTTGTCAATCATCCCCGGCTTAGGGGGCCCCAGGCTCCCCTGGTTGCCGGAGTTTGACTTCTTGGGGGACCGGGTGGGGCTGTTTGGGGCAGAGCCAGTCCCGTTGCCGTGGTGAGTGACCCGACGGGAGAGGAGTGGGCTGCGGGACCGGGGCTCGCTCCAGGCCTGGTGGTTGGCCGGCCGGCCCAGAGAGCCTACGGAATTCTGGGAGGAGTTGGAGCTGGCGTGGGAATGGTTGGCGATGGGAGGCTGGTTGCAAAACAAAATTAAAAATTTGTAGCATTTTTTTTACGACAATAGAGTTTATCCAAGTAAAAATGACATGTGCAAAAGTCATTTTGGAATCAACAGTCATTTGCAAAAATCATTTCTGAATGAAAATTTTAAAAACAAATGTCCCAAACTACACGTTTATCACACTTTGGCAGGTAGTTAATGCAAAAATGCTGACTTTTTGCATTGCTGACTTGTTGGTTCATTGCTGACTTGTTGGTTCATTGCTGACTTGTTGGTTCATTGCTGACTTGTTGGTTCATTGCTGACTTGTTGGTTCATTGCTGACTTGTTTGTTCATTGCTGACTTGTTGGTTCATTGCTGAATTGTTGGTTCATTGCTGACTTGTTTGTTCATTGCTGAATTGTTGGTTCATTGCTGACTTGTTGGTTCATTGCTGAATTGTTGGTTCATTGCTGAATTGTTTGTTCATTGCTGACTTGTTGGTTCATTGCTGACTTGTTGGTTCATTGCTGACTTGTTGGTTCATTGCTGACTTGTTGGTTCATTGCTGAATTGTTTGTTCATTGCCGACTTGTTGGTTCATTGCCGACTTGTTTGTTCATTGCCGACTTGTTTGTTCATTGCTGACTTGTTTGTTCATTGCTGACTTGTTTGTTCATTGCTGACTTGTTTGTTCATTGCTGTCTTGTTTGTTCATTGCTGACTTTTTCTTTCTTTGCTTACCTTGTGGGCGACGTAGTGGTTCCATGTCCTCCACCACTGCATGGAGATGAGATACCAGGTCTGCGTCAGTCTTAGACCCCGTCTCTTTTCCCTCTCCACCCAGCCAAGGATCACCTCTTTCTCCTCCTCGGTGGTCTGGGGTTTCAGGCCCAAGATGATGTGACAAACCTGAAAGGTTGGGGAAGGGGGAGGGGGGGGGGGAGTTTAATAAATTGATCTATGGTCAAATGATATTCCAAACTTTGGGCCAACTAAAACAAACCCAAAATTACCAATCAGCCGCATGTGTGCCCCGATCTATAAAAATGCAATACGCGAACTCACGTCAAATTTACGCAGACGCTCGGCCTGATTGAACCTTTTCATCCACCGACCTTGTTTGCAACACATTGGCTAAACCTGTCTACAGTGCTTCGTTCTTACGTTAAGCGTATTTCACAAGTTAGCAAGGGATATCAGCTTATGGGCATGTGTACATCTCGTAACTAAAGATTATGTGCTTAGCGCAGAATTTGTGTTTCTGCTAGAGCCGTTTGCACAAAACAGTGACCGAAAAAACCCGGAATTCTGTTGCAAGCAGAGCTGAGAAAATTTGTCATTTTTTGTTTTAATGCACCCGCAATACCCAGGCTCTGTTAAATCTAATTTTGAATTTTTTTGTATAGATGGCAACGACTTTGTGAGCTCTGACCTGGAAGAGGAGTTTGCAGAAGTCATCGGGAAGGCTGTTCTTAAAAGCCCACATCTGAAACTCCTCCTGCGTGATGCTGCCGTCTTTATCTCCGTCGTGATTGGACAAGATGTCGGCCGCGATGTTGGCAGGATTCAAGTTCTCCACCGCCCGAAAATCCTACAAAAAAAACCACTAAATTTTACGCCGTTGGAGGTCTAGAACTAAAGAAGAAAAACTCCAAAAGGTCAAGTAATCTTGTGAATATCTGCCTACATGGCCGACTTCTTTTCCAAAACTAGAAATAGTCTGGCCCCTTTTCTCTCACAGCATATCTCAACACGCATATTGTGTCTGGAGACAGTGCTGCGATGAAACTTGAGTTGTGACGCACACATTTTGCAACTTACAAGGCTTTGTATGATCCTTTTGAACTGAATGTGCCGTAAGTTCCTTGAAAATGATCCAAAACTCGTCGCAAGTAAGGTGTCATGCGGCGAGGTTTATGCCATGATTATAAAATAAACCTGGGGCCAATTTCATAGAGCTGTTAAGCAGAAAAATTTGCTTTGCATGAAAATTCTTCCTTGTCAAAAACAGGGTTACAAACCAAATTTTTAGGCAACATATATCGTTTCTGACTTATATTCAGTTGGTTTTTGCTTAGCCTGAAATACACATTGAGTTTTGGCTGGCAACCCGTTATTTATGAACAAGACTTTTTGGTGCTAAGCAAATTTTTGTGCTTAACAGCTCTATGAAATTGGCCCCTGGAATATTGCACACCCACAAGCTCGTTTTTCTTTCAAAATTGCATCTGCCATTTTGTTTCATCAATGCGTGCTAAAACAAAATAATAATCTGATCTTAATGCATAACATCCATATTTTTAGAGAAGGTAACACAGTGTTGTGTGCTATTTCTGCACGAAGTCTGCAGAGGCTCAGACTTGGAAGAATGAGTGAAAGTTGCCAAACTTGAAGAGATCCCTCACCACTTCTTGTCCCACTCTGTTTTCCCGCCTGACGTTGATCAAGCTCTTCACCATCTTCTCCAGCTCGTCCCTGTTAAGTAGGCCGTCCAGGTCCGTGTCAAAGATCTTGAAGAAAACTAGGAATCAAGAAAACAAAATAAACGGGAAAAGTAAAAAAGAATATTTTTTAAAAACTTTCTAAGGCTCATGACTCTTAGTGGTATAATGAAGAACGCTTCTAGAACACCTCAGAATGAGTCAGGCTTCCCAGTAAAAATGCCAAATGATGCAACGGGTAGAATTACTAGAATTACAAAGTTGCTTTCAAATGTCGATTTGCTTAACCAGTTCGCGCCGGATTATTTTAACATCACCAAGCCGATTATTTTTTAACGAAACTCGATCCGAATCAGGTTCAGGCCGCCAGTACCGAGAAGCACACCCACGCATTTCCGGCCTTGCTCGCTGCTGACAGACATTTCCGGCCTTGCTCGCTGCTGACAGACTTTTCCGGCCTTGCTCGTGGCGTGTTTATGTGTCATCCGTTTTAAATCTGGGGAAAACTTTGCGTGTATATTCGTCATCCGGCGCGAACTAGTTAAAGGCCGGTTAAAACTCGGTGCGAAATTGAACGTGAACGCAAATTTGTGTTGTCAGTGCAAGTTAGTGCACTGCAAATTTGCAAAAGTTAAACACATTTGAACTTTCACAGCGAATATTTTGAAGAACATGAAGAACTAGCCTTTGAAACAGACCCCTACAATAGCCCCGTGGCTATCTACAACCTAATTGCCACATAACAAGAGGCGAAAAGTGTCACATAATCCTAGTAATGGATCAAGCCACAATTTTTTTGCAGGAATTCCTCTCAAATATACCAGGCACGCATTTTGGAACAATAATAAAAAAAAGAAAAAAAAAGGTTTTTTTTCATTTTAATGGCATCAATATAAAGAGGAAAAACGAAGAAATCAGAGAAAAAAAAATTATACACAAATACAGGTAGATATATAAGTGATACAAAGCTACAAGCACTGTTCGTAGTAAGTACACTCAGTTAAGTTAAAATAAAATGAGCCTTTTTTTATTCAACTTACATTTCTGCCTCTCCACTCTAGGGCCTCTGCAGCACGCAGACAGACCACAGGCCATCTCCTTCAAGTCAATGTGATTGTCAGCGTTCACATCAAATGCATTGAAAACTCCTATAAAGTGAAACAAAAGACAGGAAGAGATTTTCCTAAGATAAAAGGTTTCCTCTACAAAGAATGCTGCTACATCAGATATGTAGTTGCTTCTATTTCTTTTCTCCAAAATTGCCCCCACCCAACATGGCTTTCGCAACTATTTAAAAAGTAACCAACCAAATTATTGTTTAAAAGCTTACTTAAAGAGATCGTATACGTTTGGTAATTACTCCAAAAATAAATGGCAATAAAAACTTACTTGGTAAGAAGTACAGCAGCTTTGGTTAGTATAATGCATTTTAAAAAAACTTTTCGCTTCGAAGTACTGCGGTTTTTAAAAAAGATATCACTTTTTAGCCCAAAAAATTTGAATCTGAGAAGCGTTACTGCAGTGACGTTTCTCAGATTGTGTATTCCAATGCAGATTTTCGGCAATATCTCAAAATCGCTACCACCTTTTAAAATGAAATTTGTACAGGTTAGTTTTATGGTATATATCTATAACTATATAGGATTGAAACAAACAGTGGGTTCCAATTACCAAACGTATACGATCCCTCTGATGTAAATTTATCAATGACTCTAAACTCCCCGTGAACTTATTTTTTCTGGCAATGCTGTCATTTTGAAGAAAAAAAGTCCAACTATGCTTTTAAGAAAATTTGACAAATGTCCAATAGTAGTTGGTTCAAAATTGAAATCTCAGAATATTATTTTCACGGAATATACAGCATTCAGAGAGCTCAAACTTCGTAAGCCATTCTTTATAAGATTTTTTTAACTTTTGCTGCTTCCAACGATAAAAATGCACAACTGACAAATGGTGTACTAATAATAATAATAATAAATAATAATATCAGGATTTATAAAGTGCTATTCCATCTAGATCATGGCGCTAAGCAATACAAGATAATGTAAACATAGACATATCAAGAGGAAATTGGAAACAAGTGAGTTTTTAAGTGGTTTTTGAATAACTAAATAGTGTCCAGTAATCTGATGTTGGAGGGTAAAGTGTTGGAGGGTAAAGCGTTTCAAAGTTTCGGGCCGGCAATTGTGAAGGCTTTGTCAGTAAAAGTGTTCTTAGATCTCGGCACTGACAACCGCGTCCCATCACAACAGGAACGAAGGTCGGGTCGACCAGATACGTTAAGCTGAATGAGATGGTCAAGGTATTGAGGAGCTAAGTGATGGAGACATAACTTTAAAAAATGCTAATTTTTATTCATACGACCCATTGATTAACAGAATACAAAGTTTACAAATTAACTGCCGACCCCCCAAAAAAGAAGAAGCTTATGTGATAAAAATGTTTGCCATCGCGTGAAATGCCCACTGACCTTCGCATAGCTCTCTGGGCATCGGTGGCGAGATGAGTGGAATGAATGTATCCAGATCGAAGCGTCCCGTCTTAGATTGCGCTTGCAAAGCCCAGTACTTCTTCTCTAACTCTATGATATCTGTCTCCTCCACTATGGAATAACAACAGTTGCTTTAAATTATACAACAGTTGCTATAAAGGCAGAGTTGTATTCGAGTCCCTGTAAGTCCTTTCACAAGTCTAGTTACAAGTCCAGTCACAAGTCCTTTCATAAAGCCAGTCGCAAGTAACTGGTTGAACAATGACAAAGGAATGTTTTTGTTAACAGTTATCTGAATAACTAGTGACTTGACTTGAGACTGAAGGACTTGTGATGAACTTGCAGGGACTTGTGGGGGCTTGCAAGGACTCTAACATAACTCTGCTTTAGAGTATACACCATTTGCTTTTGCTGTAATTGTCTAAAATGGATGGGTTTTAGGGATTCATCTTTTCTAGTAAATATTTGACGCTAACCTGTTTCTAAGTTTTGTGTTAATAAATACTAGACAAATCCAGAAAAAAACATGCTGTTCTTGTAGTCTGGTTCCTTGACTTCCATCGGATAAAATAGAGTAATTTATTGGAGGGCAATTGATGAGTTAGGAAACCAGACTAGTTTGCTTAAACCCATTCACGGATGTTAAACCAGTAATGCAATGAATGTCGACTATTAACTTTACTAAATTGGGGCAGTGTTTTAAAATAGTAAGGTTTTTCCAGCAATTGCCCTATGAACAAAAGACGTCCACAGGATGCGAGAAGAGGTTACGCACTGTGGACTTGCACACGTCCACAATACGTTTCGCCCTCTCTAAAAAAACTAACTTTAGAGGGAAAATGGGGTGAGATTTATCCGTAGAAAAAAGACGAATGAGAACACCTGAGGGGCCCAGAAATCAAAATTTGGGGTTGCAACTAACTTTTAGAAGCGAGAAAAATTAAACATTTAGCCGATGTTTTCTAAACGACACAAATACAAAGGAATGCATGAAAGGTGAGACTGTGTGCTCTTGTATCGGGTTACGACTTAGAAACCGAAACACAAAAGAGAACAAAGAAAACAAAGAATCCTCTTCGAAGGATTCGGTCCTTGATCGTTTGGGTAAGCGCTAGGTAATAGGGTTAGGTTATAGTACAGGAATAAAGGAAAAACACAATAGGGGATCCTCATTCGTTACGTGGTTCACAACTGGGTGGACTTACAGTGTGTGACACCGGCAAGGGTCTGATAAAAAGTGGGCGTGTCACTCTCGTCCGACAACCGCAGCCCCGGTTTGTTGGAGTCCTGCAGTAACCATGCCGACAGTTTCATCACGTGACTGTGCTTCAAGAGCCAGGAACAGAACTGCTCGTATGATGCTCGATCATCCTTAAGGAAAAAAAGGAAGGAAAAAGATGACAAGTTAAAGTCAGCCGAAATAAGGCACTTGGCGTCTGTTACCTTTTCCCTCGATGATAAGAAATGGAAACTTGAGAGGAAATATCCCTTGTTTTTAGATTTTTGGACTGAAATGATCGGTTGTAGGAGCAGGGGAGGGGTGGAAAAGTGGCTGGAGGGTGACCAGGGAAGGGGCCGGGAAGAAGCCGGGACCAGGACCATAGCCTTGGAAGGGCCAGGGCCGTGGCTGTGGAAGGGGCCGTGGAAGGGCCAGGACCATTGCCGTGGAAGGAACCGGGGCCGTGGCTGTGGAGGGGGGCCAGGGCCGGGGCCATGGAAGGGATAGGGGCTGTGGCCATGGGAGGGGCCAGGGCCAGGGCCGTGGGAGGGGCCGGGGCCGTCAGAGGGGCCAGGGGAAGGAGCCAGAGGAAGGGGCTAGGGGAGGAGCCAGAGGAAGGGGCTATGGGAGGGGCCAGAGGGGGATTAAGGAGGGGCCAGAGGGGGATTAAGGAGGGGCCAGAGGGGGATTAAGGAGGGGCCAGAGGGGGATTAAGGAGGGGCCAGAGGGGGATTAAGGAGGGGCCAGAGGGGGATTGGGGAGGGTCTTACTTCTCTGAAAAGCTGGACAACTTCCTGGGGAGGCGGGCTTCCGTCGCAGGTGGAGATAAACTGTTCCAAGTCTTCTTGACTGATGTACATTCCACTGTCATGGCTGGCGCACAGGGCAAAGATGACTGCAGAAAAAAAGTGAACAAGAAACCAACAAACATTTATTAACAATCTAATCAAATTGCTGGTTGATTCAGAAAATCTCTTTCAAGAAAATCTTAAACAGTGCTGAATAATAACATATTTAGGATTATCTATTTTATTGAAATCTATTCATAAAATGGAATTTAGCGTCGGGGTGATGCAAATTAAATATTGGTTTTACCCTAGAATTGTTTTAATAAATGGCAAATGGAATTTGTCTGAATTTGTAAACGGGAGCAGTATTAAAAAAAAGTCCCAATCGTTGGAAATAAATACAAATCTGCATGTAACGAGAACGTCATGTATGTCTTTTCAATGAACAGAACATTTGGATTTCCACATTCAGATGTCGACATCGTCATGTTGTCATTTTTTAAAATTACTATTATCAAAATTTACCTTCATTTTGTTATATGTATTTTACAAAATTGCAATTGAGATGACGTCATGATGAGAGCCACAAAAATGTACATGTACCGGTACATTTTTTAATTTTTTGTGAAATGTACCATGTTTTGTTCGACATCGAGGCAAACATGTTTATGTACCGGTACATAGTCAATTACTGATGAATATGCCCTTTATGCAAGCACAAATGTACATGTACAAAATGTGCATATTGTGCATGTGCTCTATACACTGACTGCTGCTCGTTTCCGGTTTTTAATCAGTAATTCTACCCGTTGCATCATTTGGCATTTTTACTGGGAAGCCTGACTCATTCTGAGGTGTTCTATAGGAGCCTTCTTCATTAGACCACTGGTCAAGCTGGCATGACGCGCACTGACTCCCTACTGTAAAAATGCAAAATGACTCAGAAACGCATCAATGTGGAGTGTGTACAAGTGGCATTATCTGGCTTTATCATTGACATTCTTTATTGATAGCACAGCAAACGCATCTGCATTCATACTATACATGTACCTCCACACATGTACTGGTACGAAGTCTACATGTACATATGTACCGGTACGAAGTTTACATGTACAGACAGGTTTATACACGCAATAATGTGTTTGCCCTTCACTTGCTCATAGTCAGTAAAAGGTTTGCTCATTCAAATACCACATGCGTGTAAGCACATAACATTATAATACACCATCTGTGCGTTGTGCATTTTTTATCGTTTTAATAATTTCGTTTTAATACACCATTGGTAATTGCTTGAATTATCATGAATGGGTGAATTTGAGAGGTTGTATTTTACAGTAAATATTGTTTAACTGACCTGTGTAAAGTTTTACAATCAATGAATGCTGAGAAAAGCAAGAAAAACGGCGTTCGTTTTCAACCAGTGTCAGGTGGTGGTTCTTATGTGGTTTTTTTTTATTTAGTTTTTTTAGCCTGGAGGTCTATTGTTGCCATTGCATTTCTTGATTTTTTTTTTATTTTTTTTGCTGAGATTATTTGCATTTATGGTAAGCAGAACCAAGATAGAGTCCCAAATTTTCTAGAAAAATAAAAATAACATTTGTAACATTGTTTGGATTCAGGCAGTGTCAATTTTAATAAAATTCCACTTACCGCTATACAATTCCCTTGTACCATATTAATAATACCCCCATCCATTTCAATATCTTTGGAACAGTATTTGTAGAATTACACTGTCCTAGCAATAGCCCCCCCCCCCCCCCCCCCCCCCACTCCCCTCTAACAAAATGTTGCATGCCTGTTTATTAAAAATTATAATCTTTTTGGGCTCAGATCATATTAAAGGTGAAGCAGCTTATATCATTAGATTAACCCATTCCAGCCTTGGTTTGCTGGCCTGAAGCGTGAATCCCCAAAAGACCGCAGGCTGATAACTGAAATCAAATAAATGAGCGCAGAAACAAACAAGGCTATGACAGCTAATAGAACGTTTGATGCACACGTACTGAATGCGTGGGCAGCATTTCACTGCGACAAACAATCAGTAAACGTCAAGAAACATTTGGTTGGCATTGCTTAAACTAGCTTTCGGGAAGGAAAGAGAGGGGGGGGGGGGGGGGAGGGGAGGGGGAGGGGGGATCGAGACTAAACTGTTTACAAAAATGTCCCAGAACCCAATTCAAATTTAAGGTTAAAGATAATAATAATAATAATTATAACAGGCATTTATACTGCGCTTTTCCAAAACATGATCAAAGCGCATAACAAAAGAAAGGATAAATTAAAACAAACTAGTCTACTAGAACAAAACGTAAATCTACTACTTAGGAAAAGTTTTAAGTTTACTTAATGTAACAACACAAGTAGAGTCACGGACACTAATTGGGAGACTGTTCCAAAGTTCAGCAGCAGAGTGTGAGAAGGCGTGTTTGCCATAAGATAAACTTGAGTTGTGAGTGTTAAGCCGAGTTCTATCGGAAAGAAGAACGGAGTCCTTGACGATTGCTTTGGTGAAGATGAAACATATCAGAGAGATAAGGTGGAGCAATGTCCTTCAAACATTTAAAAAAACATATAGAAGAGTTTTGAACTGGATGCGTTTCTCCATGGGTAGCCAGTGTAGTTTAGCGAGTAAGGGGGATCCATGAGCTCTCCAACAGTTAACAGTGAGAACAAGTTTGGCAGCTCTGTGTCGAATAACGTTACATCAACTGTTAACTAGGCTTGGACAATATTTTAATAATACTGCATTGTGATGGTATATATTTCACAAACAATACTAGCTGTACCCGATGATTAAATACTGAAAATAATACTGATACATGTTAACTAGTATGGAATTTCATTACTGTAATAATCCCTCTAAAACCCTTAGGAGACATAAACGACGGCTGTACATACTGCCCCAGATACATAATCATTACAATTCTGTGTGTTACGGTATCTAGACAATATGGTGGCAGACGATAACAGTACTAGTGAATCCATCTGTTTCTATATAAATTTTCAGATACCCATAAAGGGTTCAAGTTGTAAACTCCAACCTTTCCAACTCTATCAAATTCCACATACATGTACCACCCTCCATTTTGGTGGATTTTAGCAGATGTGGGCTAAGTCCATCAACAAGTTTTGGGAGAGTTCGGTGACTTTGGAATGCCAGTTCAGAAATAGGGGGTTTTGATGGCAGAATAACCAGCGTCCCTTTCCTATTAACTGCACCAGATTATATTCATGACTGCACAGCAGCCTTTGTCCAGTAGCTGCACTGCACAATGGACCCGAGTGTGCAGCTGTGACACAGGCCATGTTCTAAGACACTGCACAGCTGGCCACGGCATTCCGGATGGTTTAGAGGACCGCAGCTATTGCCGCTCCACACGGCGTTAAGGAGTTAACTTTCAAGATCCGAGACTTACATTTGAGTTTCTCCGTCTGAGTCCCTTTGGCCAGAAGCACCAATCCCGTGAAGAGATCCTTGAAGACCAATCCCTTATTGGTGCCTCCAAAAGCACAATACAGGTGCTGTAGACAGTAAAAACAGGACAACCAAAGAAACAAAACATGTTAATGATAATATACAACCTTTGCAAACATTTTTTAAAAATAACGAACTTAATTATTATGAAATACGGTACATGTACCTTACTTTATGCTGCTCTCACACTGTGGCGAATATTCTTGCGAATAAGAATATTTGAATTTCGCGGTGAATTCGCCCAAAAATTGTGATTGGATAGTGAATATTTTCATCTCGGTCACCCGTCGCTCGTCCTCGGTCGTCCCTCGACCTCTCCTTAAATATCTTACGAATATATTACGAATGCTTGACAACGCTTGCCAATGCTTGCCAATGCTTGCCAATGCTTGCCAATGCCTTACGAATAGCTAACGAACGTTGCGAACGCTTACGCACGCTTTACCAACGTTACCGATGGCTTACCAATGCTTACGAAAATCGACGGCGAATGACCATCTTCACAACATTCGCTGAAATTTAGGAAGTGCTTCTTAAATTGACCGATTTCCGTAAGGAGGTGGAGAATGACTTGTGAACGTTCCGAATTTGTTACCAACACTTACAAAGACACCGGCGAATGTTGCGAAGTTTGAGCGATTGTCAAATATTTCCATTCGTAAGCACATTCGCTAGCATATTCGCCACAGTGTGAGAGCAGCATTACTGTAAAATCATTTGAAACTTTACAAAATGGCACTTGATACATGTAGAGTGCAGATCTCCGCCCGACCACAGAAATACAAAGTGATCCAGAATCCTTATCTGAATCCAGATCAATCTACAAATTGTAAAGAATCATCCTTGACCTATAAGCTATTTACCCACCAAGTTTCATTAAAATGCTAGCAGTTTTTAGATACATATAGACAGACAAACAAACGCCGGAAAAAACATTACATCCTTGGCAGAGGTAATTTCTCCAACGATGGTCAGCAGAAGAAAAACAAAACTTTTTTAATTGTTAGTCCACATTTCGTTTGTGGTCTGATTCCCTGACCTGATAATTCCTCACTGTCTATAAACTACTTTGTAAGCCTCTTTTGTGTGAAATATTTATTCATTCATTTTTTTCCAACTTTCCACACTTTTTACTATTAGGCCAAATAAAAAAAACATGTTTAGCGTCACCGCCTGCTTCCTTTTTTGGGGCCGCCTCCTTTTTTCCTTTTTTTTTTCTTTTTGATTTTTTTAAATAAATTTGACCATTTTGGTATTTTTTGTGTGTTTTTTTGTTTTTTTAAGATAATAAAATTTTAAGATCGTATTTTAGACTTTAGCATCACTGTGTACATGCTGTGGAAATATATTTTTTAGAATAGGAAGGCTAGGGTGTGACGTGTAGTCGTGTACGGTGCATACATGATCGACCCACATGAATTTTGATTTTTAGGGTTGGAAGATAGGGTGTGACATTTTAGCAGCGATTTTGAAGAAAAAAGAAGAAAAAAGAAAGGGCCTCCTCCTTCCTTTTTGAAAAAAAGGCATGACGCTAACCATTTTAATTTTTTTATTCGGCCTTATAGAAAGGTTTTTATGATACTGGTACCCTCATTTTTTGTCCAGTATGCCCGGATATTTGCCGCACAAACATTTATGTACACACAGCAGAGTTGTGTTCTAGCTCTGCTGGCAGAGACTCAAATACAATTCTGCACATTGGCCAGATGGGTTGCCCCCAAATTGTTTCTTTGTAACCCCCCCCTCAACCCACCCAGTTTGCCCCAACTTTATCTGCAAATTATGTTTAATTTAGATTCATACAAAGTTGAAGATAGAGTGTTTGTTATCAGTTCTGTGGACTAAACATTGGTACTTTGGTAGACAAAACATGCCACACTGGATGCATTTATACAGCGGTCATAGTGTTCACCCAATGTCCACCTATACATTCTGCAGTTTGTTGCTCTAATAGCTTCCAAAATATTGCCACCCAAAATATTTGCTTGCCTCTAAAGGCCCCCCCCCCCCCCCCCCCTTTCCCTTCCCAATTTTAGAGGCTGGTGCCCCAACTGCCAATAATTATCATGTTTGCATATAATTATCATATAATTTTCATATAATTATCATGTTTACATATGTAATTACATAAAACAACAAACCTAAAATATATACTACATGTAGTTAATTTGTCTACAGGTGTAATTGTAGGCCTATTCATATCGCGCGAGTGTTTGTGTACGTATGTATGTAACGGTATGGGCAATGTGAATTTTTATGGCTGCATAATGTTGCTCATGGTGTACATTGTACGTATATCTCCACGCAATATGTTATCCGGGATCGGGGAAATCTACTGGTAAATGTATATCGACAGCAATCAGATGATAGTCCATACTACTGTTGTAGCAGAATATATGATTGTGTCATATGATGATAATTAGACTTCATTCATACTGGTCGCAAATAACAACAATTACAATAGCGAGAAAATGACTAGAAGTTTCATTTTTTTAATTTTTTTTTGATGCGGCAGCAAAAAAACAAAACGGATGCGTGCGAGGACAAGAAACTAATAAAGTTTTTTATTTGGCCTAATAATGCAGTTTACCAATTGTGATGCGATCTGTGAAAACCCGCCACATGGTGGCAAAATAAACAAATGAGTTCTTTACATCATCTTAAACTTGAGATCATCCTCTTTCTAATGCTTTTTCAATCAGGTCTCTAGGACCTCTACATCAAAGGTTACGTTAAAATGATCGTCGATTATTGGCGATGCAAAGTTCTGAGAAAACAGCGTTTAACGATAGGGTACCAGAATAGCAATGGAAAATCAGTTACCAAAAAAACAAAACAAAATTATAATATGATTTTATTTTTTTAAGATTTTTTTTTCCTTATTGCTTTTGGGACTTACAACTTGGCAACATCTGGCGGGTTTTTAACAGATCGCATCACAATTATTTATTCAAATTCAAGTAGCTTAAACAAAAAAAATTGATTTTACAATATTTTCCACAGCAACTGACTCAGTGAGTGACTTGATGAAAAGCAGATTTCAAAAAACAATCTCAAAGGGGAAATCGTAACAACTAGTCCCAATCGTCCTTCCCTATCGAATGTCTTAGTCAAGTATATGATACACATCCTCCAGCGCACTGCTTTCAAATAAATCACTGCCTCTCTCCTCAACAATTCCGCAGAGCACAGGCGCTGACCGCGAGACACTTCCTCCCCCCCCCCCCTTCACCTCCTCCCCCCCTCCCCCCTTCACCTCCCCCCCCCCTTCACCTCCTCCCTCCTTAAAGCTTGTAAAGGCATTCCACAGGGATATGATGCTGCGCCATGGCGATGCATAAAAGATTGCCATCTCACACTTCTAGTTCCTAAGCTAATGATGGGGATGGGGGTTGAGGAGAAAGGGGGGGGGGTTGAGAAAGGAGGTTGATTTAATTTACAGTCGGTGTGAACTAGGCTATTCGAGTAAAAGGTACTGCCTCGGTTTTTTAGGAGTGTTTCATGCCCCCCCCCCCCCCCCCCCTTCTTCTTTGTTTCTCCTTTATTTTCTGAAGAGTTTCTTCAGACCGGGGCTTAATGTACCCAGGAGGCAACACGACAGCTTGAAGTTTGCTTCACTCTGCAATATATTCTGGGTTCTTTTCTTCTTTTTCGTGGAATTGCCGGCATGGCCAATTTACAGACGTCACGGTGTTTTTCAGGCACTTGAGATGAATGTGAAGTTAACGAGGTCACGCACAGACGGTTCAGAAGGATCATGTCTGTTTTGCATTTTTTTCAATTGACCTACATACATGTAAAATTAGGGCAATGTGGCAGTACACATACAAGCAAAGAAATATTGACCACAGAAATTACTTGTTGACAAAAAAAGGTAACCTGGCAAAAGTTATCTGCAAAACTGGGGTATGGATTTTGATGGATTCAGGGTGGTTAGGGTTAAAAATGAAAAAAAAAAGTTTTTCGTTTGTTGTATTTAAGGTTGGTACAGAAGTAGACATCTATCAACCATTGTTCAAAACAATAAACTTGTGTACATGTTAAATGTACATGTAGTATACACCATTTGCAGATATCGAAAATATTTACTACCAAATTATTAAGAAATATCTTACTCATCTGAAAGTAAATGTTGATTCTGGGCATCCAGCAAAATGATTGCCCTAGATATCCTGTAATTCTTCCGAAAAATATAATTTTATAACGAAAAATTTGCGATCCTCGGACGGCGAGCACAAAAAAACAAAGATAACATTAGAATAACTGCTCGAAGCCGGTTGAAAAAAAACGCTGTTTTTCGTGCTTTTCTCTTCATCCATGATTGTAAAACTTCAGACAGGTCAGTTAAACGATATTTACTATAAATACAACCCCCCAAATCTACTCATTCGTGATAATTCAAGCAATTACCAATGGTGTATCCTACCTTTAAAAATGAAAAGAACTGTTTTTCGTTTGTTGTATTTAAGGTTGGTACAGTAGTAGACATCTATCAACCATTGTTCAAAACAATAAACTTGTGTACATGTTATTTGTAAGTTTGAATTGTGAAATTCTCTTCTAAAGTGTCTCTTTGTTTAGCGTGACATTGTCCCGATGTACAAAAACCCTGTAGGGTAGGGCTGTACTATGAGTAAGGTCACTGACATTGGAATAGCTACACAGATGTACAATGTATACATGATGCTGTGAATTATGCACATGGCGTTGTCTCATCAAAACTGTCCTAGACAAGGCAGTTACTTCAAAGTCAGTGCACTCGGTACAGTCTCGCTGTTTAAGTTCATCCATACTTCCCCCGTTTTTGCGTTTGTTGAAAACTCAAAATGTTGCCTTCGGGAGGGGTGCATACAAATGCAGTGCATTCTGACCGGCTTTGGTCTTAACGGGAGATCTTGCAAAAGGAGCCCCGGCGATTAAATTTCAAGCCCTGGCGAGTCGTTTAGGACTCGTGGCTCTCTCGTTCTGTTCCATAGCGGGCATAGATGTCGGATTCGTTGATGATACGCTCGGGGTGCATAATTGTTTTTTTGTACTTTTGTTTGTTGAGCGACTGTGCACTGCAAGAACCCATCTGATTTTTTAGAAAATGGCCTTATTTGGCCACCGCATATGCTCATTTAAAGGTAGGATACACCATTTGCAGATATCAAATATATCAAAAAGATTTCAAAAAATATCTTACTTATTTGAAAGTAAATAATGATTGTAGGAATCCAGCAAATTGATTGCGCTTGATATCCTATAATTGTACCGAAAAATTGAATTTTATAAAAATACAATTTGCCGATCGCCGGATGGCAATCGCGAAAAAGAACAACATAAGAGCCACTGCCCGCACTGGTTGAAAACTAATGCCGTTTTTCTTGCTTTCCTTGGCATCCATGATTGTAAAACTTCGAACAGGTCCAACCCCCCAAATCCACGCATTCCTGATAATTCAAGCAATTACCAATGGTGTATCCTACCTTTAAAGGTGTACATTTAACAATTGTTGCCTGCTGTGACATGGTCCATGGCGTTTTGTACACCCGAGGGGGCAAATGGCACCCGAGGCGAAGCCGAGGGTGCCATTTGCCCCCGAGGGTGTACAAAACGCCATGGACCATATCACAGCAGGCAACAATTGTTTTGTTATACCACGGTAATAGATTACAGCAGGCAAGAATTGTTTGTTATGGGTCCGTTCCCGTTGCGGTGCAAAATTGCCGAAGTAGTCGCACTGAATGTTCCGTGTTTTTCTTCGTACTGGCGCTGTCTTGCTCAAAAATCAAATTTCTGATCTCCTCTTTTGAACGAGACAGAAATCGCTTCTTTGGAGGTGACTTAATGCTGTCGTCTGCCGACATTACGGAGAAAATAAGGCAAAATTGGAACAGAAAAAAAGCAGACGAACAGCATAAACGAAAGCCGGTGTAAACAACAATGGCGGTCGTTAGTCGTTGCCGAAAGTGCTAACTTCACTGTTCCCTGTTTACATCGCACAGGAACATACATCAATTTACGTAGTACCAGCTAATATAACACAGCGTTGCTAGACTCTAATATCAGTCGCTTCCATGGTATTTATCACAGAAATGGCCGGCCAGGCTATGCGCTAGCGTGTAAAAAAAGATTCCGCGGCCTGGAAAAAGAAAGTTCATGTACCCCGTGGGGTACATGAACTCATGTACCACGCGTACTCGGCGTACATGCTCATACAGTACATCGGCACACTCGGATACATGCGTTTTTGTGGCATGTCACGTGAACGCTTCTCGACCAATAAAAATTCACAATCTATTGCCGTGGTATAACAAACATGTATGTACCTGTGGGCAGTCATATTATTTTTGTTATTTTAGTGAGAGCATATCAGAAGGACTAATTATATGACAGAGAAATTAGTGTCAATAAATTAATATCTTTAAAACAAGGCTCAAAGAGCTGTCAAGTCTGTATAAGATCAACAAGTTGCACTGGTACTTCAATATCAAAAGTCATTCACCATTGAAAACAGCAGGTATGAAATCTGCATTTAGATGTCAAACCCTAGGTTTCAAACGGGAATATAAAAAAATAATGAATAATTAAAATAAAACAAGAGGCTGCTGGTCTGTGCTGGTATATGTACCCACTCCACAAAAAGGTGTATTTATACATTTGTGTCGCAAAACATGAATTTGAGTTATGGTTGGAAAGCCCACAATGTCAGCTTTCATTTGGTATATAATAGAGCTATGTAGCCCCTCCGGTCTGGAGATACACTGTATGGCATGTTTGCATTGATAACTTCCTTGTACATGTAGTTCAAATTACACAACTGAGAAAACGGGCTTTTAAATAGCCGGCTCTGTTGTACACTGTAACAGAACGATGCACACAAAATGGTCGGTTTTTATAGTTCATTCATCAAAATCAACATTTCTGTGAATGAAACCTGAAACTGTAGGTACATGTATTAAAGATGTCATTCATGACAAAAAATGAAAATCACATTTTGATGAAAATGTTTACCCTCTCAATGTTCAGTAAGCGTAATGCTCAGCGCGACTTGATACACCTTTTTGTGGAGCCGGTTACATGTACATACCCGGTATTTATATCAACGGTTAACAAACTATATGTGACCCAGCACGATCAAATGAGACACTTTGAGGAAAAAATATAATTTGAGATTTTGATTTCATCATTTAAAGCTAAACAAGCTTTAAATGATGAAATCAAAATCTCAAATTTTATTTTTGCCTCAAAGTGTCTAATTTACTCGTGCTGGGTCACATATTACTTTCACATGTGAACGTCTAAAAGGACCATTCAAAATGTTCATGGTTTTAGAATTTTGATTATGTGGATGTGGACGGGTGGGTCAGGAAAATAATAGAAAATATAAATAAATTTTTAAATCAAAGAAGATGAGAAAAAAATATCTTGCATCACATTTTAATTCATTTGTTTTCCAACCCCATAAATAGGTACATGTAGAGTGTGTGACTCTTAATAAATAATAGTGCAGATCACCATGGAGATAATGTTTAATTAATATCAAGCTACTGTACGTACAATTGAACGTACCGGTAGCAGTCGGCCTTGGAAACGGTGCGGGGTACCGGAGCGATATGAAAATCAGATTCCTGTGAAAATCGGGTCCCTTTTTCCTATTAATGGTTAAACCCTCTCACGTGACCGGTACTCTGCTAATTATCATCACTTAGACATGTGCAATAATACGTATACGTATACGTGTACCAATGAGTTTGGATTTCATAGAGTTTGAAATTTACGTTACACTGGGTTTACGATTTTACGTGGTCCTTAAAGGTAGGATACACCATCTGCAGTTATCGAAAAACGCTACTACCAAATTATTACTTACTTATCTTACTTATTTAAAAGTAAATAATTATTGTAGGCATCCCGCAAAAGGATTGCGCTTAATATCCTGTAATTTTTCCGAAAATTTGAATTTTATAAAAACAAATTCACGATGGCTGGACGGCGATCACGAAACCAAGAACAACATAAGTTCCACTGCCTGACGCCGGTTGAAAACAAACGCCATTTTTCTTGCTTTTCTCAGCATCCATGATTATAAAACTACCGACAGGCCAGTTAAACGATATTTACTATAAAACACAACCCCCCAAATCCACCCATTCATAATAATTCAAGCAATTACCAATGGTGTATCCTACCTTTAAAGGTAGTATACACCATTTGCAGATATCGAAAAAATTTACTACCGAATTATTAAGAAATATCTTACTTATTTAAAAGTAAATAATGATTGTAGGCATCCAGCAAAATAAGGGACCTAGATATCCTGTAATTGTTCCAAAAAATTGAATTGTATAAACCAAAATTCATTCTCGCCGTCCGGCGAGCGCGAAAAAACAAAGATAACATAAGAATAACTGCTCGACTCCGGTGGAAAACAAACGCTGTTTTTCATGCTTTTCTCGGCATCCATGAATGTAAAAATTTGGACAGGTCAGTTAAACGATATTTACTATAAAATACAACCCCCCAAATCCACCCATTCCTGATAATTCAACAAATTACCAATGGTGTATACTACCTTTAACTGCCTTTATTCAACACACTGTCACTGAACAAGCTAAATGTATTTGTATTGTATTGAATAGCGATATTCAATATTTTAAGCTCGGAAATTGAGGTGGTTAGTGGGTCAAAACAATTTGGAGAAGAAACAAAATTGTATAAAAAAACACAATTGATGATTTTGAATGGCACCTAATATATTAACCCTAACACCTTTTGGTGATTTACTAGAAACCTTTCTCATCCTTGCAAATCCCAACACCCTTTGCTATTAAACTGTGCACTAAACACAGCTGGACTCTACCAAAAACCTTGTGTTGGAGTTTGGCTGGATGGGGATAGTTAGGGAGGGTTAAATTTGACTGTTTATGCATTAACAAAATTGATAATTTTGAATGCCTTTAATATTTTAACGTTTGACTGTTCATACACATAATAATTCAGAGGGTCGAGGGCTATTTCAACTAGAATTAATGTAATTTCCGGGGCTGGTAGCCCTAACCCAATATCCTTCAATAGACCCCATACTTTAATTTAATTTGCGATCATTTTGATAACCATACCTTGGAAATTCCTAGTTTTTGAGTAAAAATTCAAAAATCGATTTTGTGAAACCATGTGGAATTCTATTCACCTAGATAGAAATTGCCCTGTGGAGACCTACATTGTATTCATGACCTTTGTCTAAATTTGTGTTCATGTCTTCAAAGGGTAGTAATTATAGGGAAAAATGTAATCTACATTTAAATTTGAAACTGAAGCTGTATCAAAACAAATTAAAACACACAGTGCACAATATTGAAGTCAATTAAACACGATTTATGCGCAGAGTTCCTGGATTATTAAAGGGATCGTATACGTTTGGTAATTACTCCAAAAATATATGACAATAAAAACTTACTTGGTAAGAAGTACAGCAGCTTTGGATAGTATAATGGATTTTTAGAAACTTTTCACTTCGAAGTACTGCGGTTATGGAAAAAGATATCACTTTTTATAAAAAAAAAATGGAATCTGAGAAGCGTTACTGCAGTGGCGTTTTTCAGATTGTGTATTATCCAATGCAGATTATTCTTTCTGCGTGGACATAAGATTTTCGGCAATATCTCACAATCACTACCACCTTTTGAAATGAAATTTTTACAGGTTAGTTTTATGGTATATATCTATAACTATATAGGATTGAAACAAACAGTGGGTTCCAATTACCAAACGTATACGATCCCTTTAAACACACATGTCTTGGTAGTTGTGTGCGTTCAGCAAGGTGTGGATATTTCTGTCTGAAGACAGAAAAGGTCAGTGTTTACTGAGAGCATATGATAAAATGGGAGGGGACATAACCAGTGCAAAGTGTGCCGTCGATTTAAGAAAAACACTGTGAGCCATGACCAGAAAGAGATTTTAAAAAATCAATACGTCCACGAAGGAAACCAAACTCGATTAGATACACAATAATTCCCCTGTGGGATTTGAAGGCCAGTGATCAAACAAACAAATCAGTAGCAAGGGAGAGTATGGGGGGGGGGGGGGGGGTGGGGGTGGGGGTGTTACAATTGACTATCAGGAGAGTCTGACGCCGCAATGTTTGCGTTGTTGTAAATCCTGACACCTTGGTTTTTAATGGTAATCTTTAGAGACGTAACTGGATTGGCCGGGGTGTCAGGCGTGTGTAACGAGCGCGCTCCGGCAGGGATTAAGAGGCAATTTAATATGTGTGCAACAACTGGGAAGAGAAAATGAAGGGGGGGGGGGGGGGGGAATAAAAGTGGAATGATCGGTGGGAATTCATAAAAGGTTACAAAAAAAACAACATTTTAACCCTAACCATTCCAAATCCTCCGAAGTCAGGTTACAAATTCAGGATTCAGGTTACATGGAGTTTGGAATTACACTTTGGAATTGCAGGATTCATGTTATGTGTAAGAAAAAAAGGGCAGGAAGTTAGGATTAAAAATTAATATGTTTTTTGGCCAAAATTCTTAAGAAAAAAATGTTTATTATCACAAATTGTTCTTCTTTCACTTCCATTCACAGTGTGTGGTTCAAGTATGCTTGAACAAAATGCTTGTATCATTAAAGGCAAAATTCCCCTAAAATATTTTCCTCATCTGCTCCTCTACAAAAAGCCATGATTTTGGCAACCGGTTGAGAGGGGGGGGGGGGCCCTCAACTACCGTACTTAATTAGGGCACATTCAATCTCATTGGCACACCACCCAAAATGAAAGATAATTCTGCCCCCTTTAATTTGACAGCACATTTTGGGTTGTGATGCCTGTAGTTTGAAGTAATATTTAGTAATTTTTTTCTACTTTTTAGCCTTGTCCACTTTTGTGTGCAATTACTCTTTAATTTCCAGGGGAAGGATTTGTGGTTCGAATTTGACACAGTTGAAGTTGTCTTTGTGGTTGCAACTTCTAAAAAAACAAAGTCGATTTTATTTATTCGTCTGTTATGTCGGGTTCAACAAAAAATTTAGTTCAAAATTGTTATTTTAATTGGAATGTGGAATATGAATTGATCACACATTTGAATAAGTGTTTCCTCATAATCCTCCACTCTTTTCAATTGTTCTCTTTTCTCTCCTATAAAAGTTTAGATCATAAAAATCAATAATTGTGTGTTTACCAGTTTGCCCTGTTTTTATTTACCAGACCCAGGCACGGGATTAATTTTCACAAACATCAACCCCAGCGGGCCCAGGTCGGCAGTCCGTGGGCAGCACACCCACACATGTTAGCTGCAAGCCAGTCACTGACAGATATTTCCGGCCTCGCTCCGAGTTGCTTGTGGCGTGTTTATCATCCGTTTTGTTTTTTGAAAAAAATTGTGTGTATACACGTCCTCCGGCGCGGCGTGTACGAGCCTCCGCCGCGTTATGGGGACAGGCTCTTTTGTTTGGAAAAGACAGACCGAGTAGTGGGGACATTTTCGAGTCCCCAAAGCGCGTTGGGTCTTCAACAGGTAGAACAAAGGAAAATTGGGTTAGGGTATAATGAAAGAAAATGAAGAAGAGGACAAATTAGGGTGATGCTGACAATTTTAGAATTTTAGAGTGTTTGAGATTAGAGAGATTTCAGTTTACACACAAACCATATGGGTTGTCCCCATAACGCAATGTACCAAACGAATGAGTGTGAACTTGTTAAATATCAGCCATGCTTTCAAAAAACAAAATTCAATTTATACTTCTAGTTCAATTTTCTCTCTCTCTCTCTCTTAATAATTTCACAGGGAGTTCGGTGTCATTCATCTTGACAACAACTATTAGCTTTTCAACAATAAAAATACATGCACAGCTGCAAATGATATACTTTAGCTCTAATCATTTGTCACGCTCCAGTAACTGAACAACTACATGTACCTCCTATCAGCTTTCTAATAAGTACATGTAGGATTAGGAATATTAGTCTGCATGCTGCATAACTGTTCTGCCACCAAAAATGACAAATGGTCTTCTTTAAAGGAAACATGCAGTCTAACATTTTCATTACGCAATTTTTGATTTAATTTAATAGATTTATGGGTATTAAATGTGAATAAAAAGCAAAACTGGTTCTAGTGTACGTTTTGTGTGGTAATTTGCCGTCCAAAAATTGACCCCCCCCTTTTTAAATTTCGCGGCCACTAAAAATGAGTGATGTAAACCGATGCAGGACCCGGACAAATTCTCGATAGTCGGTACGCGACGTCTAGGTACGAGACGGGTTTGTGTGGCCACGTACGTACATTGTTGTTTGTTGATGCACCCACAGTGTACGAATCGTGTACGCTTTGTGTACGGTAATCAAATTTCGTTCTCGGTTTTTGGTGATTCCGACGAAAACAGTACTGATTCGTCTGATTCGAATCACATTATTTCTTATTCAGACACGGACTTGAGCGAGGATGTGTATTCCAATGCAGATTATTCTTCCTGCGTGAACATAACCGCTCCAGATTTTCGGCAATATCTCAAAATCGCTACCATTTTAATTTTTTAGACAAAGGCTTTTTTGTTACCTCTCCAAGTTTGGCTGGCATTCCATCACCTAGTACATCCTTCACAAAGACAGGACGGCTCATGTACCCAGCTGGAGTAGAATATCGCTTAAATGCCTCCCGGATACGCTTAAATTCTTCCTCAGCAACTAAAAAGAAAAAGTAAAAGAACAGAAAAAAAATACGAAAGTCATTTTGGAGTGATACAAATTAAAAAAATTCAGCAGCCGATTTCACGAAAAGTGTGTAGCTTGCGCCATTTTCAAAAGTGGCGTAAGGCTTACACAACAAAAATGTTGCGGACCAGTACAGGTAGCTGCGGCATTTCCTTACGGAGCATTTCACGAAACTTGGCTGCGCAACGTTTTAAACAGCGTTTACCACGACTATTTGCGTATATTTGTGTTCTTTCACGAAATTGTTGTATATCAGCTTTGCCCACCATTTTTTGAAATAGTTTTGTCCGACTTTTGCGAAATTCCTTTACTTCAATCATGAAACTGAGAGTGCCTTTCATCAAACTTATTAGTTGAGTAATGACGGGCTCCACGTCAATTACGATTTGCTGGTAAAATAGGTCATTTTCAGTCGCTACACCATATCTTACGCGACCTAAATTGACTGCGCAAGCTACGCCATAATTTGTTGCATAAGCCGCGGACTTACGCACTCTCAAACTTTCTTGAAACTGTCGTAAGCGAAATGGTGTGCAGCAAACAAAAGTGGTGCAGCTTACGCGATATTTTGTGGTGCAAGGAGGCTTGCGCCATTGCGTAAGGTTTCGTGAAATCGGCTGCAGGACTTTCTTATTTGACCAAAACTAAGAAGGGGCACAACTATGCAAATGGGCACAAAACTACACAATCACCCAATTGCGGTAGGTTGTAAACACAATCACCCACCTTTATGATAATTCGTTTGCAATAAAGGGTTTGCATTGACGTCACGCGCACTACGCGTACGCACTAATCGCACTAGCAACCGGGCCGAGCGGCCATTATTGTGGTCAAACAAAGTGCAGGCGGTACATTACAATGATTACGCAACAACCTCATTCATTGGGGGCGCTGTCGTGAAGTGTGACATGCGTGTGACGTCATATGCATGAACTTTATTGGGCGATCTATCGTTCGCACAGCCACTGCTCGATAAGGTGTTTCACGGTAATATGCGCCATCTTGTTCACGGGGCAAATTGAACACGCGTTGCTAGACGCGCGCACATTTTAGAATGAACGCATGATGACTTGGAAGCGCAAAAGTTTTCGATCGAAGCCGCGTACACAGCAACGCGTGTAAATTTGCCCCGTGAACAAGATAGCGCATATTACCGTGAAACACCTTATTGGCACAGCCATCGATCGATTGCGCAAAGCCAAAGCCATTTCTGCGGGACAATCGACTGATCGCACAAAACTATTTGTGGACAATCAACCTATCACATGCATGAAGACCTAAATACACTAATCCACGCAGATCGACCGATCACGCACTAAATTCTCTACACGGCCGGCCTAAACTGTGTGCGCACACACTGAACGGTAAACCCACTGAACTACACATACGTTACACCCCCCCCCCCCCCCCCCGGCCCCCCGCCCGAATCCCAAATGACGAGGTAAACACGGCAACAAACCTCTTTTAATGGCATCTTCGTAGGGGATTATTGAGGGCTTGCTGTCCTTGTTCCCCATGCTGAAGATCGGACGCTGTCCGGGTCCCGCAACTCGATAAATTCGACGTTTTTTTGTCGTTCACACTCGCGATCGACGTGCCCACCACCTCCACAGAGCGGCCGCCATGTTGCTTTCTGATGATGTCACATGACATGGATGTCATTGGGAGGGCAAATAATAAACAAACAAAGCACGAGGCCCGCCGCTGCGCTGTTGTTTGACAATGCATCTGACGCATGTCGTGCCTTATCTTCGGAGGATTAGGGGCTCGGCTTTCGGTTTTAATGTCTGGACTTGATCGCCTACAAACAACATGTGATGGTTCAAGCTGACATGG
>JBAIAA010000141.1:0-192790 GCA_037893245.1 Crossaster papposus | reverse complement strand
GGAACAACGTTGGAGTGAGAAAGGCTCCAGCTTTTAGTTAGAGCGCCCTCGTTCTAGAGATGGAAAGTACGTTTTTGTTATTGTGGCTAAAATCAAGTAAATTTACCATTTGTATTCAATAGTTGTTCTCTACCAAACATTTATTTTAAAATAAACCCATACAAATCAAATTATATCGTTTACAGAGCAATTTATTTCAAACCAATTAATATAGACGTAAGAATTCCAAACTTTTTCAACCGGTCTTATGGTGTAATGGTTAGCACTCTGGACTTTGAATCCAGCGATCCGAGTTCAAATCTCGGTAAGACCTCTTTAGTTTTTTTCCTCCTTTTATCCTTTTAAAAATTATTTAATTGTCTGCGAAACATGACATATAAACATTTGAAGTGGCAAAAATGAGGTTTGTCCTTTTTCTTTTTCTACCTTTTTCATTCTATGGAAGAAATCATTATTTTAGTTGCCCCATGGCCTACAAAAACATTGCAGATTTCCTTATAAGGTCGTACTTCAAGGTAGATGGGAACCACGCAATGAGTCATGTACATGTCAATGTACATGTATTTTTGTAGACCAATAGTCCGCTGCAGTGGCAAAAGAAAACAAAATGCAACTTTGGCAAATACTTTTAATAAATAAATAACTAACAAACTAACTGCATCTGGCTGGTTTTTTATTTCAGAGAGGAGTCTATCGTATACAGTGCTAAAATGTAGTACATGTACACACACACGCAACACGATTTCTTTGTTAGTGAAGAAAAATCTTCACGTTCTTTGTTAGTGAACTCCGCTGACGGAGCTAGTTGTCAGCGGCAAACCATGAGATTATACCACGGCAATTTTGAAAGTCGTCATATTATTAGAACCGAGCTGTGAAAAGTTTGGGTTTAGCAGATTTGCAATGGTATTTTATTTCACTGCAGGGCCATTTCGTCACCGTTTTCACGAAGAAGCGAATTTAGCCTTTTACGGTCTGACAATTAACTTTCAAAAAAATCGCGTGTAAAATTGTGGGTTTTTTTCTTTCGTTTTAGCAGTTTGAAACAACATCCGAAGATGTATACTATACTATGCAAGATTAAGGTATGAGAGGAAAGATTAGATTATTATCTTCTTATGTAGCAACAGTTAATACAAAAAGGTGATTAGTTTTGCAGAATTAATCAATTATAATTAATCAAAGAAAATGGGGGGGGGGGGGGGGGGGATTAAAACAAATTGCAAATTCGCCTCAAAAGTCCATGTATTCCAAATTCGTCCCTTCGTGAAAACACAAAATGGCGCTCTCGAGGATAAAATAGCCCCTGCGTCTGAAATTCGCCTCTTCGTCCCGTTCAATTCAACGAAATCTTTTGCATAACTTTCTGTGCATTCCGGTTATCTGAGAAAACAAGCTGCCAATTACGGTTAATTGTGCATCCAATTACGCAAGCATATAGGCCCTAGTTTTTGTTAAAATTCAACGAAAGTTCAATCTTTTTCATAGTTTGTGCAAAAAAGTTCAGAAACAAAGGCAAATACCTGCCCATTCATATAATCCTGTATTATTTCTTTGTTCAGCTGAGGCTCGGGCGGGAATACAGTTTCGTGCACATGATACTTAAATAAGAGAGGTTTCACCTGCGAACGGATACGGTTAGCTCAACGGATACGTCATCAATTTTCGCGGACTTATGACGTCACAGTTTCTCACTATCCGCTAATCGTATACATGGCACGGATATCTCGCTCGTAAACGTACGCGTACGCGTATCCGTTCGTATGCGAACTTTTCTACTGCAGGGAGATACAAAAATTCCTTGCAAATTATAACAACCTCGGAGAAACTCCCATGAAAAATGCAGAAGACAGTCTGTTAATGCTCATGATTTCTAGCCCCAGAACCTATTACTGTCGCATAATGAACTTGATCTTTCACTGATATAACTTCAGCGGTGGCTCTGAGGGGTGATTCGAGACCGAATGCATTCCCCGATTTCCATAGGAGTCTAGCATTCCTAATATCACACCAGTAGCCGCCAACGTCACGTGAATAAAACGGCCGAAAATGTTCGAAGTTTTCCGAACACGTGCTATTGAAGGTCGAGTATTACGTTGGCGATGTTCGAGTGTTTCCGGGGTTAAGCGGTTGTAAATAAAGCCCATCGATCTAGATTATTTTTAATGATTTGAATAAAATCTAAACTTGCATTGACAAATATCAACACCAGAAAAGAAAAAGAAAATTAACAAAACAAATGCAGGCGATGTACCTTTTGGTGGGAAAAGCCGTTGAGTTGCTGCATCGTCTCAAATTTGCTACGCTGTGTAGTGCGTCATAATCTATTTTTGTGGTCGCCGGAGGCTACACCTGACATACAATTTAGACGTCAGGGGCCAATTTCATAGACGGCTGCTCAGCACAAAAATTTGCTTAGCACAAAAAAGTCTTGCTCATTAAAAAAGGTTACCAGCCAAAATTCTACGTGTTTTTCATGCTAAGCAAAAAACCACCTGATTATCAATCGAAAACGATAAAGACCACGTGAAAATTTGGTCTGCAACCTTGTTTTTGCCAAGGACAAAATTTCATGCTAAGCACATTTTTGTGCTTAGCAGCTCTATGAAATTGGCCCCTGGGTATAAACAAAATTGTCAGGTCAGGGAACCTGACTTTAATATGTGTAAAATCATCGTTGATCAGCATTAAAACACAGAGACACACAAACCAAGGCTCGGGGAACAAATGCTGGACACACACGTTTCTTGTTGGTGCACGTCAAAAATTATATTATCTCGTACTATTCTACAAATTTAATTAAAGGTAAACGACTGGTAAAAACAAATGCAAAATAGCACAAAAACAATTCCACACGTGACATTCTTTAAGGGTAGATGTACTAAGAGTTGTAACTTAACACAATGTCAAGGAATTTTTAACTTTGGTTTTACATTTTGTTGGCAAGCCTTCTACAAACATTTTCTGAAAACGTTTAACGAAAATTCTCAACAATTATGAACGAATTTATGTTTCTGACTGTGTTTTCATAGCTGCTATTCTGTTTGTGCTCTGGGAATTTTTTTCAAAAATATCAAATTAGGTAAATTTGTTTAACACCATAGATATCGTTCAAAAATTATTATGTAAGACAGCTATTACTATTAAGAGTACTTAACATGACATCAATGAAGCTAGGTGCCTTTAGTTTGTAATAAATACAAAATTACAAATTATTAAAATGAGTTTTGGCTTATTTTAGGCAAGAAGTCTAATTATCGGCAAGTGACAATTTTAACAAAAATACGGTAATATTCATATGGCAAAATCGTGCAAATTTGGCAATAAAATTCACGCACAAAAAGATAAATTATTAAAAGTGTTTACCAAAACAAAAGGTTAGTGTCAACAGATAAGGGTTGTTCCACGGGGACCTTAGGAACGAAGAATGAAACTGCAGGAAGTTCGGGTTGGCAGTTGTCGAGGACCTGGTAGTGGTACGAGTTGTCGAGCAAAGAGTCGGCCAGGCAGGACTGGTGTTGCTCAACGGTGGCAAGCTCGTCAAACCACCCGAAGCCGTCAAGGATGTCTGCCCCGGTACCACTGTCCGGACTTCCCGGGGTACAGTCGTCGCGGAGCACGGCGCAAATTTCCTCCACGCTCAAGAGAGGCAGCGGGGAGAACCGACGATCGAGGATATCTTGGAGGGGCGGAGATGAGACTTGAGATGGATACTGGAAGACACTGCCACGGGTGTTGCTGGGGTTGCACTTTTCGGAGAGAGACAGTCCTGGGATGTAGGGACTGCAGTCTGAAGAAAGGCTGCAGTAGTCGGACTCGGGGGTATGGGGCGGTTGAACAAGTCCCTGGTGCAGTGTCGATGATGCGGTTGCCACTCCGGATTTGATCTCAGGCAACATCATCGATATCCTCGCGAGAGGCTTGGCAGTGAGTGGTTCGACTGACTGCCAGGTGCTCTTGGCTTTCTTAGACGATGATGACTTACCGGCTGCCTCAGACTTGTCCTCTTTCCTCTTCTTGAAAGCGGTCTTGGTTGGGTTGCGCTTGCGAGCGTTGGGCTTATCGGGACGCTCGGCGGGCTTCCACCGGAGAGACCAGAGGGGGCAGGTCTTGGGCTTCTTGAGCAGTTGGGAAGCTCCATCATCGGTCTCGGTGTCCAGTCTCTGGAAGCACTTGTGCAGAGCCAGGTTGTGCCGGACCGAGTTCTTCCAGTGTTTGCGATTCTTGGTGTAGAAGGGAAACCGGCTAGATATGTAAATGTAGATATCGTGTAGGGTACCTTGTGTCCCCGGCATGCTGCTCAATGCCATGACTATCAGGTTCATGTAGCTGTGGTCGGGCCGTTCATCGCTGTCCAGAACTGCCGTGGTTATTGCCGATTCCACGGTAGGCTCAGCGGTCTGCGCTGGGTCAGTCAGTAGTATCGGTGTAGACAAGATGCTCTCAAGTATGGAATGGAAGTTGTTGACAGCTGTAGTCATGTTGGACTATACACGTATACTGTGTGAAACTCAACGATGTTTACACAATGCACAATGTATAACGTTGAAGTGGCAATCAAAGCAGATATGGAGATTACAATTCTGACAGTGTTGATTCAAACAGGTCTAGTAATTGACTGAATCGACCGCTAAACACTTCAAGAATAGAGCAGACAAGATCACCAGCACACCTCTTCAAAACTAACAACGACAACATGGCTTACAACCGCGTTCATCCAATCACAGCTCCCCGGAATTTGCTGAATGAATAGACCCTGCGCCACCGGTGCGCTCGTGCGGAAAGGACCTGTCAAATTTCGCGCGCTGACATAGCTGGATGTAATCGACTCTCCAACTTGCAAAGTGATTGGTCGCTTGTTATTTGCATAACAATGTTCCGTACGTGTGGCACACCTGTGGCATCATGACATGGCGCGTGTATATGCGGGAGAACATGGCAATGTTCCAAAGTTACTCCAATTACTGAATACATGTATAATATATTGTGCAATGCAGACGATTCTAAGCAGTATATTTCATCACAATAATTAATAACACATTGTGTAATTATGTAAAAACCGGACTATCAAAACGTACCTTTTAAAAATCGTGATTATTTTTTTTTTAGAAAATTAAATGTTAATTGGAAAAGATTTCCAAAAGTATCGTATACCTTCTCTCTCAGTTACAACTTACTACTTGTTCCTTGCATTAGAGGTAGGATACACCATGGATACACCATTTTGCAGATATCAAAAATATTTACTACCGAATTATTAAGAAATATATTACTCATTTGAAAGTAAATATTGATTCTAGGCATCCAGAAAAATGATTGCGCTAGATATCCTGTAATTATTCGGAAAATATAATTTTGCAAAAAATAGAAGATAACATAAGAATAACTGCTCGAAGCCGGTTAATAAAAAAACGCTGTTTTTCGTGCTTTTAAAAACTGTAAAACGTCGGACAGGTTAGTTAAACGATATTTACTATAAAATACAACCCCCCCCCCAAAAAAAAAAAATCTACTCATTCATGATAATTCAAGCAATTACCAATGGTGTATCCTAAGAAACTCTTAGAAATCAGAAGAAAACGAATGACCAACGTATGTCCAATTTAAAGGCTGTAGCGTATCCAATAGAGCCTAAAAGTTGACCCTGGTGGCGCACTTCCGGACTCCTCAAATAGAAAATAAAATGTCGTGTACAAGTTTTTGAAATTATTGTTGGTAAGAAAATAACCCCTGGCCTTTGTAAAATTGTTGCTAGCATCTCGATATATGAAAACTGAACAAAATATCATGACGTGAAAAAGAAATATCCCTGCCGAAACTTGACCTCTCACTTGACCTCTCGAAAATCTAAAATACACGTGGACTCGTGGAATCGAAGCTTTCGTACAAAGATGAACATTTACGAACTAATTTTGTAGCGGTCATTGGGTAAAAACTTAAATAGAAGACTTAAATGTCTTTTGTGAGACATATATAAACTTGAAGGACTTATTTCTATTTACAAACCAATCTAAAAATGACAGTTAATAAGAATTGTTTAGTGATCCAAACGAGCCTAAATAAAATCTAGAATCCATTGGATTTAGTTAGGTAAATCTTCACGTCGTTTTCATTTTCAAGTATGCGATGTTAAAACAAACGTTAACAAAAACAAAACCTAGGAACGAACATCTTGATGTGAAGGTCGTAGGTACAATTCATTTTAACCCTTTCCCAACAGATCATTTTTATTTTGTAAAATGCCAAGATAATATTTAAACATGAATGTTTCCCGGGGAGAGAGTACGTTTAGAAATAATTCAGTCAAAAATCATAGTAAGAGAAAGGGCAACCCCGTGAATTTATCTCTAAATAATAAAAGATATATCTAAATAATTTAGAGATATCTCTAAAAACAACGTGACTCTAAAATATTGTTGGTACGTCATTACCAAGTTTGAAGGTTGCAAATGTACAATTTTCTTTAAAGAGTGAACTGAATCCATTTTAGCTTTGCGCTGATTTCGATTTTCATATTTTGCTGTGGGTCAATTATAACTCATGTCTACGCCGAGTTTTACTATAACCGTCAATTAAGGCCCTTTGTTCCCCTTCTTATTCATCCATGGTATAACCAGATAATGAAGTGTTGGATATTAGTATTCATGCATCGATCGGGTTAAGAGAATTAGGCGTCGATAATAGGAGCGATGATCAGTCCATTCATAACAGCTTAACAGCCTAACCACACACTGTTGTCTCGTTAATATCGTCTGGCGATTTCTGTACACTTTTCTTTACACCTTTTCACCTGCGTGAACCCTGACCAGTTCGCTATTGTTTGCACGTGTGAGGGGTTTTGCAACTTGCACGCGGGGGACGCAAAAGTGGTCAACCGGTGTTTGGATGTTGGCATTTTGGTCCAGCAAGTTCCATAGTGTCCATTGTCATCACCTCCAACAGATTTCAATAGGGAGGTGAAGTTTGCAACAAATGACAAATTACCAGGAAAACATCTACTGTGTTTGAAAGACAGAGTTTGTCATATGAAGCAATAATTATATGGGACATTCAGAACCCCCCTCCTTTGTGGTGGTCATTGTGCATATGATTTTCCATAAGGTTTTAATAGGAGTGATGATCAGTCCATTCATAACAGCTTAATCCTAACCACGCACTGTTGCCTCGTTAATGTCGTCTGGCGATTTCTGTACACTTTTCTTTACACCTTTTCACCTGCGTGAACCCTGACCAGTTCGCTATTGTCTGCACGTGTGAGGGGTTTTGCAACTTGCACGCGGGGGACGCAAAAGTGGTCAACCAGTGTTTGGATGTTGGCATTTTGGTCCAGGAAATTCTATAGTGTCCATTGTCATCAACTCCAACAGATTTCAATAGGGAGGTGAAGTTTGCAACAAATGACAAATTACCAGGAAAACATCTACTGTGTTTGAAAGACAGGGTTTGTCAAGAAGCAACATAATCTGGTCAGAACCCCCCCCCCCCTCCTTTGTGGTGGTCATTGTGCATGCAGAATGTTGTAGTTTCTTTTGATTTTGTTTAGGGGGGGGGGGGGGGGGGTGGTGGGGGGGGGGGGGGGGGTGGGGGGGGGGTGTAAGGTAACAATAGTCGAGGGAGTGTATAGGTATGGGGGACTAATAGTCCAGGAAAAATAAGTTTTGACCTCAAACAAATTGCAACAAATTGTTTTTCACCACAGTGCACTTCTATAAGGTTCCTAGAATTACATACTAAAAGTCTACAAAAATCCAAGTGGTGGAAATATGTCTAATTTGCATAAATCGTTAATCCCTGCCATGTAATATGTTTATTCCCATATTTGGGTATATATTTTATTTTTATTTTTTGAAAAGTTTATTTTGGTGATTCTACTTACATATCCTTACTTGAATAACATTTGCTAAAGCATATAAGTGACTGAATAATTATGAGAACACAGTAATTATCCAAAATGACAACTTTGTGACCCTATAAATGTGCGCACGTTACACTGTCTCCAGATATCATCATGTAGTCAGTATTGGTGAGCTTCAAATTCACCAAGTTGCTTACTGGCACAGTTATCATATTAAAACCTTATGAAAAATCATATGAACAATAATAACATTGTGATATTTAGCCCAGAAAACAAAAACTGGGGGAAAATGGTGTGTCTATAAATTGGGCTAAAAAGTAGTTAAAGGGTTGCCTAACATGGAAGACTTGAACAAGACGTTCAAGGAAATCCCCAAAATACATTTTAACGTAGATATGATTATTGTAAGCAACAACATTCTTAAATTTGAGGGGTTTCCTTGAACTTGTTCAAGTCTCTCACCTTAGGCAACCCTTCACCTACTTGTCAGCCCAATTTAGGGACACATCATTTTTCCAAGTTTTTGTTTGCTGGGCTAAATATCACAATGTTATCATTGTCCATATGATTTTCCATAAGGTTTTAATAGGAGCGATGATCAGTCCATTCATAACAGCTTAATCCTAACCACGCACTGTTGCCTCGTTAATGTCGTCTGGCGATTTCTGTACACTTTTCTTTACACCTTTTCACCTGCATGAACCCTGACCAGTTCGCTATTGTTTGCACGTGTGAGGGGTTTTGCAACTTGCACACAGGGGACGCAAAAGTGGTCAACCGGTGTTTGGATGTTGGCATTTTGGTCCAGCAAGATCTATACTGCCCATTGTCATCACCTCCAACAGATTTCAATAGGGAGGTGAAGTTTGCAACAAATGACAAATTACCAGGAAAACATCTACTGTGTTTGGAAGACAGGGTTTGTCATATGAAGCAATATAATAGGACGACCAAACCCCCCCCCCTCCCTTTGTGGTGGTCATTGTGCATGCATAATGTTGTAGTTTCTTTCGATTTTTTAAGGGGGGGGGGGGGGGGGGGGGGTGGGGGGGTGTTAGGTAACAATAGTCGAGGGAGTGTATAGGTATGGGGGGCTAAGGGGAAGTCGCTCTGTCCAATTTCTTGCTGGGTATAGACGATGTGCCTGTTTACATCTGTATTCAAATGTGCCCGTCAATATGCGCACGAATCATGTTTTACATAAATTTGGTTAAGAGATGACATCAGAGGTCACATAATTCAAAGGCGATCTAACCTGCGACGTCACTCTTTAAAGGTGTATACACCATTGGTAATTGCTTGAATTATCATGAATAAGTGGATTTGGAGGGGGGTTGTATTTTATAGTAAATATCGTTTAACTAACCTGTCCGAAGTTTTACAATGGTGAATGCCGAAAAAAGCACAAAAACAGCGTTTGTTTTCAACCGGCGTCGAGCAGTTATTCTTATGTTATTTGTGTTTTTTCGCGATCGCCGTCCGGCGATCGCGAATTTTTATTTATATAATTATATATTTTTTAATAATTAAAAGATATCTAGCGAAAATATTTTGCTGAATGCCTAGAATCATTGTTTACTTTCAGATGAGTAAGATATTTCTTAATACTTCGGCAATAATTTTTTTCGATATCTGCAAATGGTGTATCCTACCTTTAAGCATATTTTATGTAAAACACGATGGGTGCGCATCACTGCCGGGCACATTTGAATACAGATGTAAACCCGTGACGTCAGAGGCCGGCACATCGTCTATAGGGTTTGTTGGCGTCCGGTTAACTTATTGGGAAATTATAGGCCTCCTATTGTGCGATTTCAAAAATTGGATTATCGTTCGCCTTCGTTTATGTAATTTGTAAAGCACCAAGCAAAATAATGTGGATTTTTAAAACAATTTTCCTCGTTTGAGCACAACATTTTATCGTACTTTGTATTTCCATAGATTCGGGTAGCCACTTCTATTCCAGCTAGACAGACAATATCTGGGCTCAAAATAACGGTATTGGTATACTGGGGATATTGGGGTTCAAATTCCAATCGAGCCGGAAGTTGTCAATGTCTTCTCTTTAACTCTCACACAGTACCTATCGGGTTATAGGCGCTGGGTAACGACGAAGCGTCTCAGGCCGTGTCCGAAACGGGTGTCTAGAGCTACAGCTACGGCTATTGTCTGCGTCGGCCATTTTGTAGCGCTGTCCGAAATGCCGTCTAGAGCTACAGCTACGGCTACAACGTCACAAAAATCTAGCCGTAAAAGAAGTTGTCTAGCTCAGGCAAAACAAAATGGCGGCAGCACTAACGTTAATTTTGGAGCAAATTTTCGTTAATTTTTTAATGATAGTGCATTGAATTGAAACTAACAGATCGACAAATACGTCAATATCATCAGGTATTTCGACTGGCTGTAAACAAACATTGCGTAACATCTAGCAGACGATAATTGTTGTAAATTCTTACATCGTAATTTTGCAAACACTAATTCAAAGATCGCTTGGGGGCGCAATAACTAGCCATAGGCTCTACCGTAGCCACGTCCGAATTCCATTTGCCTTAGCGCCTACGTAGACGTAGCTGTAGCTGTAGACGTAGACCGTAGCTCTAGACACTCGTTTCGGACACGGCCTCAGTCTGAGAGCCAGCTCCTGGAATCTGTCGTTTCGTTCCATCCCTAACAGGAAAGGGTTTGGCACTTGTATTATGGAAGAGGGTGTCCCTGGAGTATTTCAAGACCGGGTGTAAGCATCCAAGGTGGCAGCAAAGTACTTTAATTTACCAATCTCTCAAGGTACCCCGCCTTGCTACTCACATCCCCTAAATTTATATTTAAGTATAGGCTGAGAAACAACAATTACATCAAAGTCAATTATCTCAGAAAAATAATAAAGTGGGCCCAAAATTATGGATAGATCATTCAAATTATATTAATATGGAGCCAAGCACATGTTTTTTTGTTTCCTCCAATCATTCCCATTCTAAATCCCGTTCTGATATCCGAGAAAAAGTCAACGTGTGGATTGGTCGGACGGGAAACAACACCATCTTTGGAGCATTGTTTTTCAATAGAAACATAAATGGTGCGTGTTTTATTTTTTTACTCGGCCTATACTTTGTTCCTTGAATATACATTTAATTATTTTATTTATTTATTTGCAACCATCTTTAATGAGGGTAACCCATCCAGCAGAAGCTGATCATTTGGGGCCCTCAGTAGAGAGAAGACAATGAGAAGAAGGTACAGTTTTAGAGGTGGGAGGAAAACCCCAGAAGAATATCCTGGGAAAAACCCACGGAGTCAGACAGGGACTGAAAACCCAATCCACATATTGGCCCAGGCGGGGTTCAAACCCGGGTCATAGTGGTGAAAGGCGAGGAAAGAACCGCTACACCAACCCGACTCCCTGATTTTGGGTGATGTGAGTAGCAAGGCGGGGGTACCTTGAGAGATTGGTGAATTACAGTACCTTGCTGCCACCTACACCCGTTCCTATATATAATACTCCAGCGACACCCCCTCTCATTTACAAGTGCCAAACCTTTCCTCCTTTAGGGGTGAAACGAACTAAAACAACCAAGCTTCTTTTTGAACTTGGCTCCCAGACTGTCTAATTTGACATCACTTCCCGATTTCTTTGTTCATTTTGAAACTTAATTATTCACTGTGGCAATATTTGTTACTAATAATATTATTTGACAACACGAAAAATGGACTCGCAAAGAATATCACTTTTAATTAACGGTGTACCTTTATTTACGTCAAACCATTCATATCAGACACACCCCTGTTTTTGTTTTACTCCACGAGCACAGAAAATAAACAACACAATAATGTTCGAGTTAATCAAAATAATCAACAAATATAAAAACAAAAGCTACGGTAATTTCTTAAAAAATTTGATTCGAAGTAACAGTTTTCTGGATATTTTTTTCGAAAGTAGAATTTACATTAGGTTTGATTTTGTATGCACCTTGCATCAAAATCAAACTACATTACACTGTCACGTTGGTGCAAATAACCCAACTTTGTAAAAGGCTCAACTATTAACACAATGTCGCAACAATGCAGCGAAAATAGCTATATAGCTGCTGTTTATTTAAACAAATTCTTCAATTTTCGGGGTTTATTTCGATTGTGAATTAAAACATGTTGATATTGTAGATACAAATTTAATGTATTTTCACAACAGCATACAATGACACTTGAAATTACTATGATTTATCTCTCAACTTATGTCAACTTATTAACAAAAATTAGGTAATCGAAAATAGGCCAGTTTTCATTAACCCCCACAACAATTGTTAAGACACTTTGTAAACAAGCTACTCCGTGAAATTTCAAGGTGGTTTCTCCCCAAACTTTTTTCTTTCATTTATTAACAAATTTATTAACAGAAATGCATCACCTGAATCCGATGTTATAATTTCGTGATGTGCTCGTAAAACATTTGTGTTTTTGTAACACGTAAAGACGGTGTGCCCACAAAGACCAAACCATTTACTTCAAAGAAAAATTGTAAAGTTATGTTACTACACAAATCTAGTCCGATAAACCATTGATACAACATAAGGACCTTATGTAAACAAACGGCACAATATTGAGTATCCAAGCAATGATGGAAGATATTAAGAAGTGTGTCTCAACAATTAACGAACACAAAATATAAAGGCATGCCACACGTAGAATGTGCAACCAACATGGATAATATAGGTATGGTTTGAACGATACACCTTTCCACTTTATAATAAGACACCAAACGGGAAAATTTGATAATTCTTGACAGAGTTATGGGTGATTTCCCAAGAGACGTCAAATTGACCATGGGGCCAAGTTTTCAATTTTAGGCATTAGGACAACAATAGCCCAGCTACTTTTGCCTATGTTTGGATAATTGCCTGGCCTACACTGCAAAAACTGTCTTTAGCGAGTAAACAAAATTCATGTTGGTAAACATGTTTACATACTAAACATGTTTAGCATGAGGAAGGCTATGGAGATGGTGTTTAGCCATTGAACATTGATGTTTAGCTACTGATCATCAACAGCTCATCCACATTCGAACACTTGCACAACGGACAAAGACAAAAGTGTCTAACGACTTGATTTCAAGTCTACACTTGCACAAAATCCAAACAAAATCGAAAAACTTGGCCCCATGGTAAAATTTGACCTATCTTGTGAAATTACTCATAACTCTTTAAACAATTCACCCTTTAATCCCTCAGCCTAATCCTCCTTTTGTTGATTGTTCCTTTGGACTGTGCTTTTATATTTGTGTTTCTTGGTGTAATGTGCATCATGCTGTATGTTGTCCTATATGTTTGTTTCTTGTACACAGCCATTTTGTCTCTGAAGAAAACCTTGTTAAGATCGAAATATTAGGCCCTCTTAACTTATTTGATTTGTATATTTCAGGTCATTCCAGCCAGTAAGCAGTTTGCAGCAGTTTTATCCTTATTCATTAATTATCAGATTTGGACGTTTGAGGTCTCAATTGAAAGTGGAAGTGTGTATCTTTCAAACCATGTCTATATTATCTATATGTTGGTTACATGTTTCACGTGTGACATTCCGTTAGCATTTTTTTGGAGACACACTATATTTCCCTGGTCTAAGTTGTAGTGACCATTTGAAATGTCTTTTAAAACAAATTTATTCTGGACTTTCAAAGGAGAAACCAACGTACTAAGGCGAAAGTTCTCAACATAGTTAACCCGCACTATTATCACCAATACAAATATGAAACACTGGTTACCAGCTGGGAACAGCACTAGGCCCGTCTGAATGACTTGGCTACGGTCGACAGTAAACCCATGTGTTTATGGGAAGTGGCTGCAGAAGTGGCTGCGGCTGTGGCTGCTTGCACAGGTACATGTGTACTACATGTCGTAGCCAAGTACATGTACACTGTAATTCATCCGCTACCCTGCATTTGCTAAGGGTCATCTATGGTCCACACTCCACAGCGCCCCAACACAAAACACTAAAAGTCCTCATTTGTACAGTACCCCTGATTAAACAACGTTCCGTCTACCACATTCATTATCTATATTTATCAACACCTAAACTGTCAAAATTTACACCGGAGAAAATGATACATATTTATGTGATTGTACTGAACCACATCCACCACCACCATCATACATACATACATACAACCACGTTTGTCTATGGTGTAAATCGAGGAGTTTCTTTTGTTCCTCTCGATAATTTCCTTTGTTTGTACTCTCATTGGTTTTGTACACTGTTTCGCATTTTTGTATCACTGTGGAGACATGGCTTTGTTCTCGTGTACAAAATGGTTAGAAAGTCGAGCACGTTTTTCAAAATGCTCCAATTTTAACCATAATTTTTTTCCTGGGTTGAAATTTCGACCCAATATACCCTATTATTATACCCTAACCCAAACCCTAACCCACATCCTAATCCTAGTTTTTGAGTAATTTAAGTAAAATCCAAAAATCTAATTCTTAAAATTCCCAGTGGAGACCTATTCATCTATAGAAATTTACCCTCCGGAGACGTTTTGTCTCCATTGTACACATTGTGTTCATGTCTCCAGAGGGTACCGTATTTCGCACCACGAATCTCAATCGAGGTCGTCCACGAATCTCAATCGAGGTCGTCCTCGATTCTAACCCTAACCCCAATTCACCTTCGTGTCGCCAGGTATGTGTCCTCCATTTACACCATAAACAAACGCATACATACATGTACATACATAAATACATACATATATATGGATGAAACAATCAGTACAAAAATACATTTGTACACTGTTATTACCTACAAAATACATTCATTGCGGGAACTACATGGATTCTAAGAACCTCATTTATTCAGTATCATGTACAATTTTTTCTCTCCTGATAACCTCAACCCAGTGACACTATTGGGGGGGGGGTAGTAGACAATAATGCTAGTCAATAAGATTGATACTTCATGCAAATCCAATGCAAATCTGCTCGTTGGACGAGCGTCTATGATATGCGAGCATATTCGGTAATTAATTATGCAAGCAAGACAGCATCTAGACATCAAGACTGGGATGATAAGGCGGGCAGTAAGAGACATGAGACGAAGATGCCAGCAATGCATTAACAGGAATAGTGGCCATGTGGAGGGTACATCACCTTATATTTGTCAGGTAAGTGTACCACAAAAAGAAAGGGATCAGAAAAAATGATTCATCGACCCAGTCATTGCTTTTTCGATGTGTTTATACCGTAAAATAATTTGTCCTTACAAACACCTGCCTGAGCTTTGTCACACAAGTGAAAACAACTTGTCACAGTGCTAATTTCAGTACCTTTCATAAATGTCTTGTTTGTTCAGTCATTCATGGCAATGACATAATGAACCTTATACCATCGGACAGAGGGCATTCTACTCTTTCAACAGACATTTGTATTTTCCAGAAACATTCAGTAGTTTTGCAATAATATAAATTTTAAAATGGGTATACTTTTTATGTGGACACCCTTTGTATCAGACGTTGGTTTAGTCCTTGCCAAAGACCAACACGATTTAAAGTACAGGGGCCAATTTCATAAAACATGTAAGCACACAAATTTGCTTAGCACAAAAAAAGTCTTGCTCAGTAAAAACAGGTTATCGGCCAAAACTCCACGTGCTTTTTATTCAAAGCAAAAAACAGCTGAATACCAGTCACAAACAATAAACATCAACAGAAATTTTGGTTTGTAACCCTGTTTTTTCCAAGGAAGAATTTTCATGCTAAGCAAATTTTGGTGCTTACACGTTTTATGAAATTGGCCCCAGTTCCCTCGATCGCACAGTAAATCTTTGCGACTGGATTCTTGATGCTCTGTGGTGCAATCCGAGGTGATTTCTGGCCACTTTTCTTTGAAAAAAAAATAATTACGTAACACATGTACATTGATACTAACGATTTCGGGAGTTTAATTTTCTTGGCAATGAAACAAACTTTGCTCAGCAGCCCAAGGTGGTGGGGGAGGACAAACAGACAGACAGACACCCCTACAGATAGACAGATAATTATTCTATCTTCAACTTTTTAAAGCTGTATAAATCATACCCCCATCACATTTTAAAAATTACATTCTAGACATTCTGTCATGTTAACCCTGCGACGTGCCACCAAATTTTTTTCAAAGTAGCTTTGCCGTAAAAAAACAATTACTATTTCATCCTGCGTTAAAAAATCTCATATTACATGTATTCCTAGTTCACAGCAAGCCGAATAACGTGGTAAGTGCCGCTTGAACCCTGGTTGAACCGGTGACCCAGCTTTTTGCAAAGCAAAGGCTGCCTCGCAAGTAACATATTACATTGTGTACATAAAGGGTCTTTAAGGCCTGGATTTTACCGCCAGACCTTCCCAAGCAATCAATCATGCTATTGTTGCCTTGCCTTATTCAACAACACCAGCTGGTTTTGGGGTGTCTAGCCTGTGGGAAAGGGCTGTGTTGGCATATAAAGCCATAAAACCGAACAGCATGGGGGTATTGCACGAAATACAAGCAACTTTTAAAAAAAGTACGGACGCGAGTTCGTGTAAAAAAAAAGGTTGCACGTCACAAGGTTAACAGCGCGACACCCATACAATTACTGTGAATGTACTGTGAATATCTAACAGCGACCTATGTCCATTTTAGGTTTCTAAGAAATGGAAAAGGGGTTTCCCAATAATCTATTGGAGTTAAATTCGTCGTGAATGCTAGTGTTCAAATAATGCTCTGGAATTGCTTGTCATAAACAAGAAATGATACTAAAACAAAAAAAAAATACAAAATACCATAGGATATTTCCCCTTCACATTTAGTTACTTTCTTATGCAGAAATGTCAAGTTAACCGTTGTACAAAAATCAATGTTGAACGTATGGTAAACCTGCCACCACAAGATGAGCTTCAAGTCGCAAATTGCCATTTTGAAGAACAGAAGGCAAAAGCCAAATTTTGAAGGCTTTTGGTCGATTTTTGTTTTGTTTTCATGTGAACCTTAAAAGTATGACACACCATTGAAAAGCTCTTGTTCTGCAGAATGTAGAAATACATATATCTAATTTCTTAATGATTCTGACTTTAAGCTCATTTTGTGGTAACAGGTCACATTTAACTTTACCAAAACAAAAAAAATACACCTAGTTCTTAACTCTGGGTAGAAACAATGCTTCTACACACTCTACTTCAAAGATATCCATCATTGTCTGAAGTTAAAAATCAAACAGAAGAACCACACCCACATACTCTAATAGCAGAACATTTTGCGAAATCAAAAAGTTATCTTCCCTATAAAAGATTTTTTTTTTTCCCAAAATTTGGAAAAAAGACCAACTACTGGAAATAATTTCAGTTGCTTACGGTTTGTTTGACAAACTCCTTATTTAAAACACAGGGTGTCTTAAAAAAAAAAAATGCAACAAAATATAACAAAATACCACACGTAGAATGCGTAACCGACATAGATAATAATATAGGCATGGTTTGAAAGATACACCTTTCCACTTTAAAATGAGACATCAAACGTCCAAACCTGACAATGTTTGACCGAGTTATGAATAATTTTCCAAGAGGGTTAAATTGACCACGGGACAAATTTTGTCGATTTTGTTTGGATACTGTGCAAGTGTAGACTCGAAATCAAGTCGCCATTGAAAAGAACCAGCGCTGAGCCACAATGCCTGCTCTGGTTCATTTTGGTGGCGCCTGCACGAACCAAGCCAAAAGTCTCGAACAACTTGATTTCAAGTCTACACTTGCACAGTATCCAAACAAAATCGACAAAATTGATCCCATGGTCAATTTGACCCCTCTTTGAAAATTATTCATAACTATGTTAAACATTGTCAGATTTTGACATTTGATGTCTCATTTTAAAGTGGAAAGGTGTATCTTTCCATCGATCTGTATTATTATCTGTTCTGGTTCCACATTCTACGTGTGGTCTAAGGGCAAACAAAAAATAAAAAAAAATATGTTTTTGTCCAAACTTTTTGGAAAAAGAGGAATGAGAATTATGCACAATTATATAGCATCGTGTGACATCCTAATAATTTGACTTTACTCCTGCATACTATGCTCTGAAAGACTGCCGATCATGAGAAAAGTGCCGATACGTAAATTTACTCGAATTTTCTTCTGTTTTTTTGTTAATTATAAAAGTATTTTCCTTAAATTTGTTGATGTGGCAGCAAAAAAAGGTGCGTACGAGGACCAGAAACTAATCATTTGTTTTCTTTGGCCCAACATTCTTGTAGTGCATTTTAATTGCATGCGTAAAAGCTGTTATGTACTTTGTACAAATACAAAGTAAATTTAACATCACCCCCCCCCCCCCAAAAAAAACAACACAAAAATAACCCAAAATTTGTCTGAATTTTTTGAATATTCCAAGTATGAAGCAGCAACGAGAAGTCAAATTGTTTTAATTTTTTTTTCTTTTCAGAATAGAAATATTATTCAAACTAATTTCGAAAAAAACCTGGTGATCCTTTTGTTTGTCTGACCGCTTTACTTGGTACGCTGTTTCTTGTTGTTGGTTTTGGTCGAGAGCTTGCGGGTAGACGTCTTACGTTTTCCCTTCTTGACGACCGACTTGTTCTTGATGGAACCACGCTTTCTTTTACTCGTCTGTTTTGAATAAAAACAAGAGAGCAACGGAGATTTGTTTTATATGTGACCTGTTCCAACGAAACCCGGACAAAGTCGCACAATGTGTTTTGTCACAATGTACTCCTGAAGTCATTTCTGGATGGATTTTACCATTTTGAGGTTTTAGGTTTTCCTAAGTCACTCACTATTAATCTACAATCTCCTCAAATTTGAACACAATCCGTCTACCAGAAGTGTGTTTTTTTGTCAATTTTGTGAAACATTTGTGTATAGAAATAATACGCTTTTCTGAACTTCAAAGCTGTTTATCTCATAATTAGGTTGTCAGGGTTTTATCACTAAATCCAGACCCCAGGGAAGATAGGGTGGGGGTACATATGTAAATGATACATCATTTTAAAGCTGAGAACCTAGAGAATTTGAAAAAAGCAAAATCTGAAAAACTAAAAAGTCGACTTTGTCCAGGTTTCGTTGGAACAGGTCACATATGTTGGTGCCAAGTTGTACAAGGTGGTACATGTACTAATAATGCAGTCCTGTGTAATTCCACATATGTGACCGGCTCTACAAAAAGGTGTCTTATGTCGCGAAAAAATGAAATTGAGTTATTTACATGGTAAGAAAGCCCACAACGTAAGCTTTCATTTAGTATATAATAGAGATCCATAGCCCCTCCCATTTTGGAGACACGACGTGTTTACATATTGATTACTTTTTCGGTGTTCAAATTACACAACTGAGAAAACAGGCTTTGAAATAGCCGACTCTGTTGTACTACAACAGAACGATGCACACAAAATGGTAGTTTTTTTCTACTTTATTCATCACAATCAACATTTCTTTGAATGAAACCTTAAACTGTAGGTATTAAAGATTTCATTCATGACACCAAATAAAAATCACATTTTGATGAAATGTTTACCCCCTCAACGTTGAGCGAGCCATTACATGAGTGCACAGCGCGACTTAAGACACCTTTTTGTAGAGCTGGTCACAAATGGCATCTGTTACGTATTCATGAGATCCTGTCACATGGTACCAGACCACCAATCAGTGACAGCAAAAAATGACCGTAGGTCGCGTGTGCGGTTGTTTGTGCGCACACTGCATGACTGGAGTAATCTGTAGCATGCGCGTGATGTCATTTCTAAACGCGCCGATTGGATGAATTACGTCTTCATGAATAATGAACAATGAGATGTCGTATTTAGAAATACATCAGACCAGGGGGGGGCGGAGGGGGGGCCCAACAAAGTGCGCCACCAACGTTGAAATGTATCTCATTCATTCTTCCACGCTCATGAGCCACACATCTCACACAGTAAATACGTAGAGATCGCTACCGCGAAGCTCACCATTGAAACACGTACAAATTTGCTCCGTGTATCGCTCTCCGAATTCAGTGATTCATGCAACGTCCGCAAAGCCAGGTACACAGGCACGATCTACACGAATATTTTTGGGGGCGATGTCATTTTCTGCCATTTTCGTTCGAAAACAACACGATAAAACGCAGGGGGTTCACAGGCAGATCTTTTTAAAAATTCAGTATATCACTGCTACATCCTTTTTTAACGTATCCATAGAAAAAAATGAGTGGGTTCGAAGCACGATTTTTCACAATTTATGGATTATTATTGCCCTTTTTAGGGGAGGTATTTGTTAACGTCGTTTGAGTATTTGTGCACAATCTCCACGCGCATCAACGGTACGTCAACGCTTAATTTTTTTCGACTGCTTTTTTCATTTTCATTACAATTTTTGTCATTGGATGATAAAAATTAAGGTAAATAACAACCTTTTACAACTACAAAAGACAAGATGTTAAGATTGGATGCTAAAAACTCTTTATTTTTCGCTTAAGAAAATTGTTCCCCCCTATTTTGAGAATGGACGGTACATCAGCGTTTCGCAATCACAGTCTCGAAGGGCCCCCCCTCCGCCCCCCCCTGCATCAGACTTTAACCAGTTCGCGCCGGGATTATTTTAACATTACTGAGCCGAGGGGCGGGATTATTTGTAACGAAACCTGATCTGAAGCGTGTTCAGGCCGCCAGTACCGGGAAGCACACCCACGCATTTCCGGCCTTGCTCGCTGCTGACAGAGATTTCCGAACTTGGAACTTGGCGTGTTTATGCGTCATCCGTTTTGAATTTGGGGGAAACTTTGTGTTTATAAACGTCATCCGGCGCGAACTGGTTAAGGAGCAGGGGCCAATTTCATGGAGCTGCTAAGCACAACAACATTGCTCAGTTTGTTGGCAAAAACAGGGTTACAACCCACATTTTCAGATGATGGGTAATGTTTGTAACTGGTATCCAGCTGGTTTTTGAAAGGCACATAGAGTTTTGGCTGGTAACCTGTTTTTACTAAGCAAGATTTGTTTGGTCCTAAGCAAATTTGTGTGCTTAGCAGCTCCATGAAATGAGCCCTAGATTAACTTTTTGGGGCGTAATTAAGGTACACATTCATCCAGAGATTGCCAAAGTTTAGTGTATCTACACCGTATCCTGTGGACACCCACAATAATCAATCAAAGAAAAAAAGACTGAAAAGGTCCCCACAAAAACAATCTATAGGTTAGATTGTCTCCACAAAAAGAATATTTGTGCAAAGTCTATGAAACAGTGCTTAAGTACCGGTACAGGAACAAGATCCGTTGATTCGTTGGGGTTAACTTACCTTCTTTGAGTACAACTTATTCTTGGACTTCTTGGCGACCGTGCCAGCAGAGGGCTCCCTGTTGTCCAACGGTTTGACGCGGTAGATACGCACCAGCCAGTGCTCGGTGGTGTAGGCCTCCTCCAGATGCTTGAAGGAGATGTCCTTGTTGCCGATCTCGGCGTTGCGGGTACGGTCGTAGCCGGCTGGGCTCCTAAAATCAAGCTAGCGGGGGCGAGGAAAATAGAGTAGCCAAAAAACAAAATCTTAAAGTATTCCGGTAAGAATTTTTTTGAAACTTCAGGACACGAAATGGACATTCTGATTTAAAGGTAGGATACACCATTGGTAATTGCTTGAATTATCATTAATGGGTAGATTTGGGGGGTAATATATCATTTAACTGACCTGTCCGAATGCCGAGAAAAGCATGAAAAACAGCGTTTGTTTTCAACCGGCATTGGGCAGTTATTCTTATGTTATCTTTGTTTTTTCGCGAATTGTTTTTATAAAGTTATGTTTTTCGGAATAATTACAGGATATCTAGCGCAATCATTTTGCTGGATGCCTAGAATCATTATTTACTTTCAAATGAGTAAGATATTTCTTAATAATTCGGTAGTAAATATTTTCGATATCTGCAAATGGTGTATACTACCTTTAAGCCAGCTAAATTGTAGATAAGATAAAATCATTTTAAATAAACCCCACACGGAAACTGACTAGTTTCATTGTAATATACTGTATAGTTTGGAACAAATAAAAATGACTGGAGCGGTGCTTGAACCAGCGACCTCAGGATTGCCGTTTCGGTGCTCTACCCACTCAGCTATCCAGCCCTGTGTGGGCGTGAGTGGTTCCCCAAATTTGTCAACATCTTTATTCAGGGAGTGCTAAGACAAAAGCCATAAAAGTTACCCGAATGTCGAAGGTCGAAAAGACAAGCCTCTAGTCAAATTTCTTTGTTCAAATCTGAAAATAAGATTATATCCTGTTTAATATATGTGACCTGCTTCCACGAAAACGGTGTAAGGTTGCGCTATGCTATATTGAGTTATGATTGAAAATAGCTGAATTGACAGTGGAAAATCGATTTTTTAAGGGGGGTTTTGGCATGATCTAATTCCTTTCTTTCGAACTGCCAAGTATTTTTTGCAAAAGATTAGCAGACAAAATCTAAATTTGATTTTGATGAGCGTACCCAAGAAGTAAAATGTAGCGAAATTGATTCTTAACTATTCTTAATTTGATGTGTGTAATGACCGCTGGTTTTGCTCAATATTATTATTTATTTTTTAAATACCCTACCCAATAAATTATATTTTATTTTAAAGCTAAGAATTCAAGGAATTTGGAAATACCAATATCTCAAAATATCAACTTTACTCTGATTTTGTGGGAGCAGGTCACATATATATGTGATCCGTTCCTACGAAACCCAACATAAGTCGCACAGGCTATTTCGAGATACAGCTCATTAAAGTTGAAATGGGGTGAACAATCTGGCGGTCGTGGCGGTCGATTTTAGTTTTTCGTTATTTTTTTATTCTTTAATATGTATACTTTAACCCTCAGTTAGGTTAAACAAAATCAACTTTATTGATGAGAAAGTACAAAAATCATGCATCTATTGAGACAAACTGTCCTAAAAGTGGTAATTTATCTCCCAAATACATCAAAATAAAATCTTCATAAAATTGGAAGTATGTATTGATATAAAGGTGGTTTTGGTACCAAATGAAAGCTGACGATGTGTACTAAATGGAAATAACAATATCTCACAATAACAAAAAAACACTTATGTCTGTTTTTGTGGGAGCAGGTCACATATTTGTTCCTTCTCTTTTAGGTTGGAAGACACACCTGCATTTCGCCAAAGCGGTAGTAGCACATCTTGTACATGAGGCAGTTCAGGAGTATTGGAGAGCCAGAACTGTCCACGCGGAACTCACCGTTGACCGTGAAGTAATCCGATTCCTGAAGGGAGCGATAATTCGTGAAAACAAGTCAAAGTTCAAAGGTTATAGTTAGATGTTCAGTGTGAGGTCCGGGTCACTTGGGCCAGGTTTTGGCGCTGTAACTGTTTTGGCGCTTTAGTTACACTGAAATGACGTCATTGTTCAGACCAAAACGAACCGAGATTTGGGATCGGTTCAGTAAACGATTCAACAATTCAAGATGTCTGAAAGGTAAACAAATAGTAGGTTTTATGTCCTGAAATCCCCCAAAATGTCATGCTTTGGATTTGTTTACTTATCCTATTTCAAACATCTAGTTGAAAAAAAACCAGCCTAATGTCTCACTGTTTCCCCCAAAAAGACGAGGGAAAAAAAAGACATTTTTTTACATCGTACGAGACGGTGTACCTATATATTTTTCCTGTAATTTCCATTCAATGCTCGATGCACATTGTGCGTTTCCCTTAAATTACACAAGGCACCAATGCACAAATGTGGTTTCTTACACGTCCACAAAAGGCGAACACTTTCCGGCTGGAATACTCGTTCAACACAAGAATAACACCAAAATGCCTAGTTTTTAGAGGATGGTTATGTTGATGTTTTTTAATTTTTCTACTTTTAAAAGGTCTTTCCGATTAACATCATATCGCTCAAAATGAATTTTATAGCCTAATTCGGCACTTCTAGAACATAGAGTCCCTTTAACCAGTTCACGCCGGAGGAGGTATATACACGCAAAGTTTTCACCAGATTCAAAACAGACGATGCATAAACTCATCACGAGCAAGGCCGGAAATGTCTGTCAGCAGCGAGCAAGGCCGGAAATGCAAGGACAAGCTTCCCGGTACCATCTACCTGACCCCGCCTTGAATCGAGTTTCGTTAAAAATAATGCCGCGCCTCGGCTTGGTGATGTTAAAATAATCCCGGCCCAAACTGGTTAAGGAACTAGAGTAATTTACAATACAGAAAAGCTAGCAGTGGAGGTACAAATCCTAGTTTCGTCGCAGTGTGCAACACGGTAAATCTTATCATCCGTTACAAATGAAAGCGTCTATGGCCACACTCACTCTAATATCCTTAGGGTGCTCCCCTTCAGCGATACGGACCATCCAGAGAAACTTGTTGATGTCGTCGCCCGAGTAGCCAATCACACCGCCGAATATAACCAGGACATAGTTGACATCCAGGTCCCGCATGATTTTGTAAGCTTCCGTCTCATTGGATGACATGGCCTTGCCAACCTGAAATGTATAACTTATTCATTGCATTTGACCTCCACAAAAATTCCCATTGGGTTCCGTAAAAAAAATTAAAATCTTTAGATATTAAAACCTCGCCCACAGATTCTGTGTCTTGAATGGCCATAAAAAGCACATGGAGTTTTGGCTGGTAACCTGTTTTATTGAGCAAGACATTTTTGTGCTAAGCAAATTTGTGTGCTTAGCAGCTCCATGAAATTGGCCCCAGGTCTACAGTCTGAACTGACTGCCACTGTGCAGGTTTTCAGCACTAGAGGACCCAGATTAAAGGGTAATTCCAGGCTCAATAATATTTTCCCTAGTCTAAAAGAATATATGGTAACATACTGACTCCGCAGAAAATTTGTTTTGATTTGTTATCGAGAACGACTTACGCGCCTATTATATTCACGATTTCTTGCCATTCAGGAGTACAAGGTCGCGTCCATATTGTTCAAAATTCCCGCCTCATCCGGGACATTATGACGTATTGTCTGCACCTCGATGCACATCGCTTTATTGCATGTTGTTCGCACTGGTATCCCACCTTGACGCGGCCAACTACATTATGCATACGTATGCTGTACGGCGCGCGACTATTGCGAGTACATGTATTGCATTTCTGTGCAGAATATCGACTTGACGCGCCAAAGACTATCGTTTATTTTTGTATTTTCTGAGAAGAATAACAAATCTGTGAGCTAGTAATTATGGCATCAGGTCCTTCTTCGTATGATTTTGAGCCCACTTTTCCATGTACAATACACATTATGTTGTACACAAAATCTTTCACTTGCATTCCTCGCGCGTGCAGGGCCGCTAACGATCGGGCTTCGCGTACTGATGGTGCAGACACTATGTCACAATATCCCATATGTACCGATAAACCAGAACAAAATGGCGGCTCGCATGACGGTAAGCGCAGTGCGAGAAAATCTCTGTTTTATATGATTACCGAAACCGATAAAAATGAAATAAAAATCAAGTCACAATGGCAATTGACACTCTTTAACATTATGCCATTATAAACTATGGGTTGAGTTTCCCTTTAATGCACAGAGATGAAGATTCTCCTGGGGCCAATTTCATAAAACGTGTAAGCACCAAAATTTGCTTAGCATGAAAATTCCTTCTTGGAAAAAACAGGGTTACAAACCAAAATGTCAGTTGATGTTTATTGTTTGTGACTGGTATTCAACTGTTTTTTTGCTTTGAATGAAAATACACATGGAGTTTGGGCCGAGAACCTGTTTTTACTGAGCCAGACTTTTTTGTGCTAAGCACATTTTTGTGCTTACATGTTTTATGAAATTGGCCCCTGATCTCACCAATGCTATGTGGCTATTATTCCACGTGTTGTTATCCACCAGCGTGGTCCTATTAGCCATGCCTGCGATCTGATAGCCGTAATCCCACCAGGACATCACACGATCCTTCTCTCCCGTGTTCTGGCTCAGCCAGTAGTACGCCTCTCGGAAGTCGTCTAAGATGTTGCGGGTGCTGCCAAGAAAAATATACACAAATGGGTCGTTTTAGTCAATTTGTATTGATTATAGATAACGTTTTCAGGCTTTCAAAAGTACAAAAGTAGATGTAAAGTAGATGTAGAAGAAAAGTAGAATCAAAATCTTAAAAAAAAAGCAATTTTGTCAAGGTTTAGTTGGAGCAGGTCACATATTTAATTTTTCCCAGACTTGTAAAAAACATTTTACCCAGTTCGCGCCGGGACTATTTTGACATCACCGAGCCGAGGGGCGTGATTATTTTTAGAGAAACTCGATCCGAAGCAGGTTCAGGTCGATAGTACTGAGAAGCACACCCACGCATTTCCGGCCTTGCTCGCTGCTGACAGACATATCCGGCCTTGCTCGTGGCGTGTTTATGCGTCATCCGTTTTAAATCTGGACAAAAAAACTTTGCGTTTGTATACGTCATCGGGCGCGAACTGGTTACCCTTACCCATCGTTGTTGTAGGTAGCTAGCACAATGCTGGGGCTGGAGTAAGCGTTGCTCGTTACCCAGGTACAGTGGACGGCAAACATCATCAGCAGCATCAATATCGCCATGACAACGAAGCCTTTCAGGTTGGTCCCCAGTCCCTCGCTTTCTTTATCCTGGTCCAGCTTGGGCTTACGGATCTTGCCAGCCTGAGAAGTAAAACAACAAATATTAAAACAAAATTGATATTATTTTTAAAACAATCAGATTTGGAGGTTAGCATTGTATATATTTTACAGTTTTGTTTAAATTTTTGCAAATGGTGTATAATATCTTTAACCAGTTTGCGCCGAAGGAATTATATACACTGCAAAGTTTTCCCTAGATTTAAAACGGATGACGCATAAACACGTCACGAACAATGCCGGAAATGCATGGGTGTGCTTCCTGGTACCATCGGCCTGAACCCGCCTCGGATCGAGTTTCGTTAAAAATAATCCCGCGCCTCGGCTCGGTGATGTTAAAAAAATCCCGCCGCGACCTGGTTAACAAGTTTCAAGAATGAAATGAAAACCAAGGAAATGCTAGATTATTTATAAACGCGAAACCTGTCCGCTTAGGGAAATAACCACACCCTTACCCTTTCTTAGAGCAGCAAAAGTAATAACTCACTACTGCTTTATCCTATGTGAAATTAATTGCATATTTTCCCAATTTTGGAAAGGGACTTGTAATTGGACTGTTTGACACACTTTACAATTGTACTCCTTTCCTGTCCATTCCATATAACCATATTTCTTTTAACCAGTTCGCGCCAGATGACGTACATGTATATAAACGCAAAGTTTTCCCCAAATTCAAAACGGAAACGCATAAACACGCCAAGTTCAAGTTTGGAAATGTCTGTCAGCAGCGAGCAAGGCCGGAAATGCGTGGGTGTGCTTCCCGGTACCATCGGCCTGAACCCGCTTCGGATCGAGTTTCGTTAAAAATAATCCCGCCCCTCGGCTCGGTGATGTTAAAATAATCCCGGCGCGAACTGGTTAAACAGATGCGTGACCTCCGACCTTATCATAGAGCTTCCTGTTCTTCCGATCCACCTCCTCCTCATCTTCCTCAGTCTCCTCCCCTTCCTCCTCGTCTTTCTTCTTGCCCCCGGACGCCGTCTCGTTGTCCAGGTACTCTGTCAGAGTCTTGGAGATGGCGATGGAGGCCAAGATGCAGACTACGGGAGTCAGGGTCAGCATGAGACGAACCATGACCCCGGCGAAGTAGACGGCACTGAGAGCGTAGAGGACAACTGTGAATAATAATGAAGCAATTAAAATGGGGTAAAAAATCTGGCGGACATCGATTTATGTTTTTCGTTATTTTTGTATTCTTTATTATGTATACTTTAACCCTCAGTTAAACAAAATCAACGTTATTGATGAGAAAGTACAAAAATCATGCATTTATTGAGGCAAATTGTGTCCTAAAAGTGGTAATTTATCTCCCAAATACGTCTAATTTTCAATAGATTATCAGAAATTGGAAGTACATGTATGTATGGTACAAAGATGGTTTTGGTACCAAATGAAAGCTGAAGATGTGTACTAAATGGAAATGACAATATCTCACTTTAAAACAAAAACACTTATGTCTGGTTTTGTGGGAGCAGGTCACAAATGAAGGCTTTCAAGCAAAACTAGGTGAAAATAGTAAGAGAATAGTAGGCTCAAAAATAAAAAGGTAGGCTACACCATTGGTAATTGCTTGAATTATCAGGAATGGGTGGATTTGGGGGGTTGTACATGTATATTATAGTAAATATCGTTTAACTGACCCGTCTTAATGCCGTGGGAAGCAAGAAAATGGCGGTAATTTTCAACCGGCATCGGGCAGTGGTTCTTATGATGTTCTTGGGTTTTTTTGCGATCGCCGCACAGCGATCGTGAATTTTTTTATAGAAAACTCAATTTTGAAGAACAAATATAGGATTACTAGCGCAATCATTTTGCTGGATGCCTACAATCATTATTTGTGACCCATTCTGCAAAAATGATTTTTTTTCAATTTTACAGTTGGTCAGAAAAAGCAGGAAATAAGCTTTCATTTGATATATGGCACAACTATGTAGTGTAATGCATCGGTCTTTTACAATTATGGGAAATCTGCTTTTCTCAGTTATATTTAAAATGTCTTTGAAGAGAAATGAAGATTTACAATTGTAGTGCATCATCAGATGCTATGGTAAGAGAATGACAAAACCTGTAATAAATTTAATTTAGGGATCAAAACAATCTTTTCAATCGATCAGATCTGAAAATATACGTGTTGGAGAAACCAAAACGCCTTAAAACAAAAATGTTATTTGTGGAAAGAAAAATCTTCTTCGAGACAATAAACAGCCCTTAAAGTAAAAATGTATTTTGCGACATCAGGCTCATTTTTACTTTCAAATAAGCAAGATATTTTTTAATAATTCGGTAGTAATTTTTTTTTATATCTGCAAATGGTGTATCCTCTCTTTAAACCCTCCCAAAAACCATCAGTATTAAGGGAATATACATCATGTGCAAACACCAACAAACTAAATGACCAAATTATCACAAAATACTTATTATTATTACTATTATTATTATTATTATTATTTATTCGGCCAAGAACAGTACATTGACAAAGTTATACAGCTGTACATGAAATTATTGTAAGTATAAAGTAACAATGCGATAAAAAAACCAGAAACAATAAGTTTGAATGATTCAAGAGCAGGGTTCTAGCCACGGTGGGCGGCGCCGGGCGGTACCGCCCGGCACTGCAAATTTTGGGTTTAAATTAGCTGTGCCGGCACAATTTTTTATTTTTTTATTTTTTTTAATTGTTTTAATTTTTTTTTAAATCAAATTATGGGCACAAAAGTTAAAGAGAGGAGATACAAAGTCACGTTAATCATGTTCATGTAATAATTTATTTTATTAACTTAGCGAGACTTTCACAGAAACATGCAAAAATGAACTGGACCCCCGGTTCAAGAGGTAAAGGGGATCAGTGGGGAAGGGGTTATTGGAGAGAAACTGGAAGGAAAATAAGAAGTAAAGTATGGAGTGTTAGGCAGTATTAAAAATATACTGCAAATTTCTTTCCTTTCTAGCTTCAGTCCATTCAGCCTGACCACTTCACTTACTAAAGACCCTCTCATCGTTGATGTCTTTGATGACGAACCAGAGACCAGCTGGGAAGGTGCAGACTAAGATGTGAAGATCAAAGAAGAAGGAGACCCAAGTGGTGGGTTGATGCTCCGAGACGGACGCTATGATGGGTATATGGATCTTGGCATATCTAGTACAGGGCAGCAAAAGAAATAGATTTTTAAAAAAAACCTAACCTTTCCTGAATCAAGCATAAATCAAGCATCATGTAAGCCAATGATTGGCCGAATGCAACAGTTCTACGGTAACTTGTAACAAGGACGCGTCAAATCTTGATACAGCACGCTATGAATGTACGCGTAGAACGTTTGTATCTATACGCGTGCCCTTTTTCAAAATGCGCATGTCATCTGTTAACGCTAGCGCGTTGCTAGGCACGGTGGGCATCAGTAGTCAGCTAGTCTGGTCCCAAAATATGGGTAATAATAACAACACATATTGAAGAGACAGGGTACCATGCATAAGCTAAAATATGGCCCCTGAACATGAAAAACAAAACACTGAAAATATCGCCGAAAGAAAAAGTCACGAAATTTGGTGCATTTTCACAATTCTTCTTGTTAAAAAGGTATTTATTAAAGGGAATAACAGTGCGATCGAATGCTCGGTCCATTACCAACGGTCATCCCCCAATCCGGTCATTATCATGCAGTAATGACCGGGTCCTCGCACTGTTATTCCCTAATTATATATTTTTTACTAAAGTTAAAACTGTTTCTCCTAAGCTCTATTGATTCAGTTCACGACAGAGCGACATTTATTCACTTTGGGGGAAATATTATAGTAAACCTTTCCCCTACCAATATCAATTTACGTTTTAGCATAGTGTTTAAAAACATGGTGAGGAAAGGGTTAACATTGATATAAAAAATTGATATCAGTCGCACACTCACCCAGTATCATATAGTGAATAGAAACGACCACTCCAAGGTGCTATAAAACCTTTACCAAACAAACAACCAATTTAAAAAAATTATAATAATGCAAACAAGAAAAGTTGAAAAAATGAATTTCATTTTAAAGGTAGGATACACCATTGGTAATTGCTTGAATTATCATGAATGAGTGGATTGGGGAGATTGTATTTTATAGTAAATATCGTTTAAATGACCTGTTCGAAGTTTTATTGGAGTTTTATTGTTTTTTGGATGCCGAGAAAAGCACGAAAAACAGCGTTTGTTTTCAACCGGTGTCGAGCAGTTATTCTTATGTTATTTGTGTTTTTTCGAGATCGCCGTCCGGTGATCGCGATCAGGCAAGTTGCCAGCTAGAGACTTAGATACACCCCAGATCAAGTCTAATGTTAGCAGTTAACTTAGCAACCAACTAAGCTTAGCAAAGTTTTATGAATATCACTTAGCTTCCAACTAGGCTTAACTGTCAACTAGAGGCCATTTTAGCAGCCAACTAGGCTTAGCAGGCTTTTATGATTATCGGCCCTGGACTTCCCAACCATGTATATAACTCTATTTTCATTTTCTGCGACATAATATGTGACCTGACATCACAAAATGAGCGTAAAGTCAGCAAAATCAAAAATTAGATATGGGTATATGGGTATTCTTAAATTCTGTTGAAACAGAGCTTTCCAATGGTATATAACACTTGGAGGTTTGATACTCAATTTTTTTTCTTTTTCTTTTTTTAGTCTGGAGTCTTAATACAGAGATTATGAGAAAACGGGCATTTCTTGCGAGAAATTGTGTGAAAGGCATAGAAAGGCACAGTCAAAATTGTCTCCAAAACTTTTTTTTTTTTATCTGATCGTCCTGAAAAATTGGGAATTGATTGTTGGGGATTTAGTATTAAAAAAACCCATATAATCTCAAAATCGACCACCCCTTCAGATTTGACTTTGACTGGCCGTACTGGAAAATCACTGCGTGCGACTTTACGCTCATTTTGTGATGACAGGTCACATATACCTTTTTTCCAGAGCAGGTCACATATATCATTGAGTTTGGTGTTGGGATTATAACTGCTCTCTTAAAAAAAATGTTCGTCCGAATTTACCTGCATACGTGAGTAGAACTACCGACAAGAAGACGGCCCCGGCGGTTCCCATCACGCCAAAGAAGAACAACGCTCGGAACTCCTTCTTGGAAAGAAAATCCTGGACGTATTTCAGGAACGCGTAGGCCTGAAGCAGGGCGAAGGTGCCTGGAATGACGAAAACCGGAAGAGGGTATAAACAGGCAGTCAATCGGAACGTATTTATTAGGCATAACCAAAAAAATGTTATGTTGGCGTAACGGGCCCCAAAAAATAGGGTAGGTAGGTCGGGATTCTTTTTTTTTTTTTTTTTTTTTTTTTCCCCTCCCAGCAATGAAAATGATATGTTGTCTAATTGTTTAAGCCGGTAGTGATACACGATAGCGTGTCCAGGTTCAATATTTTCACAATCCACACACACAACAATGAGAAACGGTCAGAAATGGTTTCAAACGTATTTATAACTAGATTTATATACTTTTTAATCATTAAATTTCGTCCCTTGAAAAAAAAATGTCCAGGGTCGGCCGTATTTTTAGGGTCGGTCGGGTTACGCCAACATAACATTTTTTTTTTTTATGCCTTAGTGCTGGGACAAATCGGAGGTTTTCAAAACCGAATAACCGAATTTGAAAATATCGAATAATCGATCCTCCGAATTCGTTAATCGGTTTACAAAATCCAAAAATGTATTATTTTTTATTTTATTTTTTTATTTTTTTATGAAAGTGATTTTAATGGATTAAGTGACATGGAAGTTGCGTTCTCCAATACGTGCTATCAGCTACTTCAAACAGAACGTCTTTCCGCGTACCAGCTGACTGTATTCATGAGTTTATCTAGTGGCTCGTGTTTATTCACGTAACCATTGAAACGATGACAATGGCGCACAGCCAGCCTTGCTCATTAACTTCGCCGCGCTTTAGCGATCGTCCACGGAACCAATTCAAATCAGAATTCCAAACTGAACAACTTTTTTTTCTTTTCTGCCCAGAAATCGTAAAAAGAGCAGTCCCTTTATTTTTTTTTATTTTTTTTTATTTATTTTTTTCGAATATTCGGTTTCCAAATTCCAAACCGGTTTGTGGAAGCACATTCGAATAACCGAATATTCGGTTTTGAGTCCCAGCACTAGTATTTACTCAAGCTTCTGAGTCTACGTCAAAGTGAAGTTAGTGGAATGTCTTTTTTTTTTAGAGATTAACCTGGCCTAGGCGCGAGATTGTTTTTCACAAACCTCGATCCCACACAGGTTCAGGCCTGCATCTGTGACTAGCACAACCTGATATCCTGGCCTCGCGCGCTCATTCACTAGGGCTTATGTCTAGGTGTCCGTCCATTACAACTATACGTGAGCAGGCTGACAAGAGACGTAGCCGTAGCTCTGGAAGCCTGTTTCGGATTTGGCCCCAGTCAGGTACAAAGTAAACGCTAGGCTAGCCCTATGGGATCATCAACAAAGCGATGATTACCTACCTGCGGCGGCCATGTGCTCGCTAGTTCTAACGGGTTGAAAGCCGACGAAAGGCACCTGCATTGAAAACACGGTGCCTAGGATGTAGAACACACTATAAGCTGCAGAAATAGAAAAGGCAAAGACAATTTAAGAAGAAATTAACAAAATGTCTAGAGAAACGGCCTGTAGTCCTCAGCAAACTGAACAAATGGGACACAACAGACAACATGTTCAAGCAGTGGCCAATTACAGTAACTTGCTACGAGACAGCGATTGACGAGCAGCGGAAGATTACCAGCCAATTGCCTTTTAAATGTGCACCGTTTGTAACTGGTTCTCTGCTATTTTTTGGTTTACACAAAAAGTTGCTATTAACCCTAACCCTGCCAGACGCAGCGCAGTGCATCAGGTAAAAAAGTCTGGTGCACTTTGATGCATTCAGCTGTTCAACACCAGCGCAAAAATAATGATGTCAGCCTAGGCCAAGTTCGATCAAGGAACTACAGTTAACTAGTGGTTAGTTTGTGACGTCATTAGGGCATGCGCACTGAAGTTGAAGTGCGAACGACTCTAGTCGAACTATTGATAACTGCCAAACTGGTCCTCTCTGTACTGTGCTATCAAAGCGGCTATTGGTTACCATCGATGCGACCAACCGCGGTAGGCTGGTCCTGAATAGTCGACTAGACTAGTCCAACCATCGTCGACTAGCCTGAGTTCGATCAGAGTTAGTCAAACTATAGTTAACTATAGTCCTTGATCGAACTTGGCCTCAGTTATGCCTCCAAAGTGGTAATAACTTCTACAGTGAGCCACCAAGAGGCACACGAGAAGAAAGAAACAGATACTTGCCTACATAGATGCGATAAGAAAACCTGCCCATCATCAGTAAGACACACACATGAAGGGGTATGAGGTTGATGATGAAAACATAGCCACCCCAGGCCGATACCTACAAAGAGAGAAAGAGAGGGGAACAAGAGAAAACAAATTCCCTTAACTTTCCCTGACTGAAACAAAACCCCCAAAACACATTTTCCAGTTTATTACTGATTTCCAGAATGGGAACCCTGAAAAAGGCTTTAAAAGAAAACTTTCAAAGAGATTTTGAAAAAAGAGACATTTACTTTACAAATGCATTCTGTCTTTAGACTGTTTATTTCATGCCAATTGTAAGCAGTGAAGGGTGATTTCCGACAAGATCCTATGACAAAATACACAACAATTGACCTTTCCTAATGCTGGACTCCGACCAAAAATCCCCCTGCCAACATACCTAGACATCTTAAACTGCAAAGTGGGGGACGTGGGGAATGCCGGCCATATCAAATCGGGTGTATCAGATGTCAGTCAAATGACTTGCGCTGCAAAGTTGATATATTAATCTAATGTGATATACAAGAGTTCAGTGTAGAGTTCTCTTACCATATAGAAGTAGGATAATGCTGTAGCAGCTGCCCATGACACAGAACCATTCTTGATGGCTTTCAACTAAAAAAGAACAAAAACAAAACCCAAAACAAGAAAAACCATTATCCAAAACGTGCAGTCGTATATATGTGAACAGCGCCAGGAAAATATAAGATAATAAAGTCGCGCTATGCATTTACATGTACATGTACATGTACATGTACCGGTATGTGTAATGGCCCGCTCAACGTTGAGAGGGTGACATTTTAGTAAACACTTTTTGGGGGGTCTTTAACCCTAACCATTAAAAGTCCTCCAACATCAATTGAAAAAATGCAGGAATTTGCAGGATTGAGGGCACTTGGGAGTTGATGCATCGGAGGAATTTGCAGAATTGGGGGCGTTTGGGGTTATGCCACTGGAGGATAATGCAGGATCCAGGTCATAAGGCCTAAACTAATGCCGGATGATTTTGCGGGATTGAGGTTACTTGGGTATTTATCCAAATGAGGAATTTGCAGAATTCAGGGTTGTTTTGGCTTATGCCACTGGAGGAAGATGCAGGATCCAGGTCATAAGGCCTAAACTAATGCCGGATGATTTTGCGGGATTGAGGTTACTTGGGTATTTATCCAAATGGGGAATTTGCAGAATTGAGGGTTGTTTGGGGTTTTGCCACTGGAGGATGATGCAGGATCCAGGTCATAAGGCCTAAACTAATGCCGGATGATTTTGCAGGATTGAGGTTACTTGGGTATTTATCCAAATGAGGAATTTGCAGAATTCAGGGTTGTTTTGGCTTATGCCACTGGAGGAAGATGCAGGATCCAGGTCATAAGGCCTAAACTAATGCCGGATGATTTTGCGGGATTGAGGTTACTTGGGTATTTATCCAAATGAGGAATTTGCAGAATTCAGGGTTGTTTTGGCTTATGCCACTGGAGGAAGATGCAGGATCCAGGTCATAAGGCCTAAACTAATGCCGGATGATTTTGCGGGATTGAGGTTACTTGGGTATTTATCCAAATGAGGAATTTGCAGAATTCAGGGTTGTTTTGGCTTATGCCACTGGAGGAAGATGCAGGATCCAGGTCATAAGGCCTAAACTAATGCCGGATGATTTTGCGGAATTGAGGTTACTTGGGTATTAATCCAAATGAGGAATTTGCAGAATTGAGGGTTGTTTGGGTTTATGCCACTGGAGGAAGAAGCAGGATCCAGGCCTAAACTAATGCCGGATGATTTTGCAATATTGAGTTTACTCAAAATGAGGAATTTGGAGGATAGAGGTTATTTGTTACTTTGTACTTTTACACTGCTTATGCTGTATGCACATTCTCCACACACGTACCAGTAGAAAGATTTAGTCGTCAAGAGGGTAGTTATACGTGTCAATTATAATAATAATTTAAAATAATTTATTGATTTATATTGCGCCCATTCAATACAATGTACACAGGCGCATAACAACAATATAATTACTAAAACATTGGTAATTAAAAATTATTCTCCATACACGTACCAGTAGAAAGCTTCAGTCATCAAGAGGGAAGTTAAACATGTCAATTATAATAATAATGTTTAACCCTAACGCTCCTCAATCCTCCAAAATCCTCATTGCAGTTTTGTAAAAAAATTGAGGATTGAGGATGAATGGTATTTTTTTTAAATAGGATTTTGGAGGATTGAGGCACAATGTTATTTCAAGTGTGGAGGATTTTTGAGGATTGAGGCTGAATGGGGTTTTCAAAAAATGAGGATTTTGGAAAATTGCCTTTTTTTTCAATCCTCTAAGAATCCTCATTGCAGTTTTAAAGAATTTTTGAGGATTGAGGATGAATGATATTTTAAACAAATTAGGATTTTTTAGGATTGAGGCACAATGTTGTTTCAAGTGTGGAGGATTTGAGGATTGAGGCTAAATGGGTTTTTTAAAAATGAGGATTTTGAAGGATTGAGGACGGTTGCTAGCAAAAAGGGCTTAGGGGGTTAATAATTTATTGATTTATATTGCGCCCATTCCATACAATGTACACAGGCGCATAACAACTATATTATTGCTAAAACATTGGTAATTACAAATTATCACAAAATAACCAGTAAATAGCTCAAAAATAGGCACATAAAATATGATAAGACATACACTGTGAACAAGAAACAATATTTATTAAAAACCTTATTATTAAACCACATTATTAAAAAACTTGTTTAAAAAGGTAGTGAGTCTTCAGGACTGATTTAAAAACACCAAGACTAGCAGCGTTCCTAACATGAAATGGAAGTTTATTCCAGAGGTATGGGGCACTATATTCAAAGGCTCGGTCCCCAAGAGTAGCCTTGCCACAACCTACAGAAAAACACCATCACTAGAACTACGAAGACAGTAACGAGATTGGGACTTTATAGAAACAAGCTGACTTAAAAGTAGGGTACACCATTGGTAATTGCTTGAATTATTATGAGTGGGTAGATTTGGGGGTTGAATTTTATAGTAAATATCGTTTAACTGACCTGTCCGAAGTTTTACAATCATGGATGCCGAGTAAAGCACGAAAAACAGCGTTTGTTTTCAATTAGAAAATTACATTTTTTTTAATAATTAAATAAGCCTAGAATCATTATTTACTTTTAGATAAGTAAGATATTTCTTAATAATTCGGTAGTAAATATTTTCGATATCTGCAAATGGTGTATCCTACCTATAAATACTGTGGGGCTAAACTACGGTACGTAAAATATTGTATATTGAAATTCAATTCTAGATCGATCAGGAAGCCAATGTATATCCATAAACAATGGTGTAATATGGCAAAACTCGAATGCATTACAGACAAGTCGAGCACAAGCATTTTGCACTCTCTGGAGTGGGTTAATCTGTGTGTTAGGTAAACCATCAAACAAACTATTACAGTAATCAAGTCTCAGCCCTGATACTTCACGACGGCAACGACGGCAATTGCCATCGATGCCCCTACCGATTGCCGCAATGCCCTTTAAAAATCCAACTTTCCACGGCAATTGTTGCCATGCCCTTTTTTGTTATTGCCGCCGTGCCCTTTCTCCTGAACAAAAATATATTATACGATATTCTGCATGCGACATAAATCTAAAAAAATGACACAGAAAATGAGCTGAAATATAGCGACTGTCAAAACTTGCGATGTCTGTGTGATCTATCTGCAGATCCCACAAAAAAAATTAACGCAACGAACAACTTACCTCTCATACACACATTACACACACGCACACAGAGAGCTTTACCTTACATACGCACTGTGGACATTCCTTTGTCTTCGTGTAGTTAACAAACTTTGACTAAATACTCATTTTTCTCGCTTCCCCAAAACAAATTTACCCTCAAATTTGGATTATGGGCCTCTCAGCTGTCCCTTCTATCTTTTCTATATATAACCCTAACCCGTTTTTCCTCTAGCGCTCTTTTTCGGAAACTGAAAAACGGATTGTGGACGTGTACAAGTCCACACACCGTAACCTCTTCCCGCATCGTGTGGACCTATATTGTTCGGAGGTCCACAGTGCGTATGCAAGACTAACTCATTCGCTCGCAGTTAACACTGGCCCAGACGCGCAGTAGCAGTAGGATGTGAAAATATTATACCGAATGCAGCGCGGTTCCCTGCAATTATGTATACTAATACTGCACGTGAACCAGCGACGCGGTCATTGATATTATTTTCCCACTGCGTGTCCGGTCGATCGAGTGTAGTGTAGAATGGCACGACTGTGGCCACGTGCAGTACGTGCGCGCGGTAGGCCTACTCATAATTACGCGCGGTAGGCCTACTCATAATTACGCACGGCAGGCCTATAACTTGACATGTGTCGGAAGAATAATCCTCCATCTAAGACAGACATCGAGTAAACAGAACGGCCACAAAAGACAACTTTAGCAAAAAAATAAGATGAACTGAAAAACACTTTAGACTTTAGAATTATAGACATTTATTTTTTTGATTTTATATAAATGAGTGGTGTGTATTTATTGTAAGATTGTATTATTTGTGAAATATGTGTTTTTTCAAAAATTGCCTTGGTGCCCTTTGCAAATTTTTGCAATCGCCTTGATGCCCTTTGAAATTTTTGAAAATTGCCTTGGTGCCCTAAATTTTTACAAAAAGTCAAGGCAAAACTGCCTTACCCCTTTCAAGCTGAAGTATCAGGGCTGAAGTCTACTAGAGATAAATGCATGAATCAGTGTCTCGGTACATTCCTTTGATAAATATTTCATAATTTGTCTAATGTTATGCAAATAATAAAAAGCGCTACCGCACACTTTAGTGACATTAGTTTTTTTATTGTCTTAAGCCCTGTTCGCACTGGATTTTTTTTGATAAAACTTACCGAGACGATGGGTACTTTTCCCATTTTAAGTCCAGTGCGGACAGCCTAGGACGTTTTCCTCTCGGTTACTTTTCCCGAGTCCGGTGGTTACTTTTACCGGCCAACTGCTGCCCGGGAAAACTTCCCAGGTAACTTTTCCCTAGACGATAAGTCCAGTGCGAACAGCGCGAGTCGGTAAAAGCGTATCAGGAAAACGTACATCCGGCCCCCTACTGCGATTTCATGCTACACAAGACATCGCGCATGCGCTCTTTGCATTGTTTACGTGCGCGCGCTGATGCATGCATCGCAATGTGATCTTATTCGCCTTCATGAGTCATAATGACAGCTCGGCTAGTTCTCCCGCGGTCTTGGTAAAATTTTCCCGTGTCGAAAGTCCAAGTGCGAACAGTGGTAACATTTGACCATTTTTTATTTTACAATCGTTTCAGTAAAACCGTCCCCAAAAAAAGTCCAGTGCGAACACGGCTATATTGGCATCAAACCATGCACCTAAGTTTCGGGCAAGGGAAACAGGGGAGGGAACGGACTGCCCAACCTGTATGCCGTCCAATGTATCTATATATAATTGCTGACGGGTACCGATTATCAAGAACTCTGTTTTTTATTGTCATTCAAAAATAATCCATTAGTAAGCAACCATTGTCGTACATCATGGATGCAAGCTTCCATGGCAACATAGAGCCAACTCCTGACTACCAGCCTCGTCAGGACTGAATGACCTAGGAAATATTATACATAAAAGCAACAATACAAAACACTACTTCCAGATGGGCTTTGAGCAGCAAAAGCAAATAATTACTGTGATCCGTAGACCTGCTACCCCACATGTTTGCATACCGAGGGTCATGTGTGCAGACCCGTGTTGTAATAGGGCGCTTAGCAGCTGTTTGTTCCATGTTTGGCTGCTGTATAGCTCAATGATAAACCCACTGCAAGATTTTGCAGGATTTAGGCAGTGGTCACCAGCAATAAATATTGGAGAATTTCGCCAGATTCAGGTTACATAGAGTTTTAACACTTTGGAATTGGATATTTTTGTTTTTATGAATCAGGTAATATGTGTATCAAGAAAACTAGGGTAGGGAGATAGGGTTAAACAAGAAGAGAGAACAACAACTGAAACTGCTCTGGAACAAATGTAACATGAACGTGATTGTGTGAAGGAAGAACAAAAACCAAAAAGTGAGACAGTTTAGCAGCATACACGTCTCAATGGTGCACTTTAAGCCTGCAACGGTTACACGGTTACATTTTTCCTGTTCGGTTAACTTTTTTTTTTAAATTTTTTTATATTTCTTTTTCTTCATATAAAAGAAACCCCACCAATTGTCAACTTTGCGTGGGTTTCATTGGAGCAGGTCACAAATAGTACAATTGAATACGTTTTTTATGGACATTTCTGATAGCTTATCTAACATACATGTAATAGCCAATCGGCTTATAAAATTTGATGTAGACAATTAGCAATCGCAGAACTGCGATTATCAACACGTACTACGCGCACACACTAAAATCCTTGATGAAGCAGCGCTAATTAGATATGCAATGCAGGCTTGTGCATTTTTTTTAAATTTGTTTTTAATTTTTTTTTTTTAATTTATTTATTTTTTATTTATTTTTATTTAAACAAAAATGTTAGTAAAGGTTAACCGTTAACCGTAACCGCAAAACAACAGTTACACGGTTAATTTAATATCCGGAAACTGGCAGCCTTAGTGCACTTTGGGTTTGGGTGTCGTGCGTTCAGCGAGGCGGGATTTATCCGCCGAGTCTTGAGATTAACGTCCTTACCCACAAGTAATAGGTGAAGAGAAGAGCAAATATAGCAATGCCTTCGTTGTCATAGGAACCGGCCACTGAGCGGGAGATGTAACCTGGCACTGAAAACGAAAAACAATAACACACGTGTCAAAAGATGACAATGGGAATGGATAATTGGACATTTGACATCTTCTGCATTGACGTTTTTCGGAGGGGGAGGAGGGGGGGGGGGGGGGGGGGGGTGAATATATTACACTTGAAACATACATTAGCGTATGTAATATTGTACTAGTAGCAATAGTTCCCTTTTCAAAAAGGTGGCTAATAGTTGTAGTGAATACCATGTACCATACCATTGTAACCATACCATTGTATGCAGCATGTATGTGTTTACAGGCAAATATGCCTGGACGCGTACCTAATGTAGTGAATACAGGCACTGATACGTAACTTGACTGGGCGTCAGCCCAGTCGAGCATGCGGCAGTCTTGTGAACAGCACCCAGCAGTCAACACCTCGTCTTTATTGCGTACGTGTTCTCGCTGCGACCCCAAGACTTACCGGCCACATGTCGGAATCCTCGGTAAGACAAATGAATACTATATAGTCTTGGGCAATTCCATGCCAAAATCCATTTCAAACTTTTAAAAGCATGCAGTGTATCAAAAATCAAGCCAATACACCTACACGTTTTTTCCCAAGAAATCAATTTGTTGTGCTTAGCAGCTCCATCAAATTGGCAGGGATGTATACAATTGGTGGAAAGCACTAAAATAGCAACACACACTTTTATTAACATTACGACTGCAAAAGGAGTGCATCCACCGCCAAAAAAAACACAAATGCGACGTGGCACCACGAAATGAGCGTAAAGTCGCACATGTATAGCCAAAACGAGTTATTGGCCGAAACGTCCATTTTTCAAGTGGGAGGTCGGTTTAGAGTTGTTAACCTTTTTACACACAAACAAACCTTCTTTATCATATCCCAACCTTTTATAGCTCAATTAAAACTCTAAAGTGTTTTTTGTTGTTGCTGAATTGCACTGAGTGATAGTACATGTATAGTTGGCACGGTTCACAGACTTAAAACTCCGTTTTCTCAAAACAAGGGAGCATGACTTCAGCAATTACAAAGGAGTATAGCGGTGGCTAGGAATAAGCTACAGCAACACACAATACATCATTTGAAAGCTTAGGACTTCATTCTAGATATGCAATAATTCTGTTATTTCTGTTATTTTGCGACATTCCACCCATTTTGTGGTACCAGGTCACAAATATGGATTTACCAATCTGCATCACTATCTCTGGTGTATGCATAAACTGTACTGCACAATACACGTAACACTGAGGCACAGATGGTCAGGTATGAAATTGATGGAGAGAAGATGAACTTAAATGCCAGCCCGCATGCCGGGGTACATTGTCTATGCGTGTTGTCTTAAATAGCATGGCGATCTATTCTTGAGAAATGCTATAGTTCAAGTTCAAGCTCAAGTTCAGTTCAATCACAGAAAAAACATTTAGAATAACGATAGATAAAGCAAAACCCGAGTACATTGTTTCAAAGATGGATGATACTGCGGAGGAGCCTATAAAGAAGCAAAGTTTGTAAGGAATGGGCTCCTGATCATATGCATCTGCATGTACATTGAGCCAAGTAAATGTGGGTTTGTTGGCTAGAAAACAAGTGCACAAGCAAACATGTGTACAAGAAATCAATTGCTCGTAATTGATCCCTGGAATATTGGCTCAATGTATGTACAAAAGTATGCTGCTAACAATGGAAATAACACAAGAAACTGACAAATAACAACAAACAAATGTCCTATGAAGACTGACTCACCAATGGCAATGAAGCAAGCAGCTAATAGCCCAGCTCCTGCACTCCACAGCTCTTTAGTTAGACCATAGGCAGCCAATGCAGTAAACCCACTGAAAGTACACAAACAAAAGTCAAACATGTCATGGAAAATTTAAATTCTGGAGCTGTAAGAATATATGTAAACTGACGTGAATTATCTTCAAATCACTTTGAATTATACCCCCAATACCGTGAGCACAGCGCCCTCAACGTTACAAAATACGGCCTATTCCTATACGACCGATTCCATCGGGGTACAAAGTGTGACATTCAACCATATCTTTAAAAATATCATCACTTGATTTGATTCGGTTTTTTGATGTAACATCGGTATTTGGGTGTGGAATATTTTTGAAGGCTTTAAATCCTGTAACTTATTTGTTAACAAAATTAAGACAACAATTTGGGTGTTTACATCTACATGTATATTGAATACAACATTGACACCGTGTCATTGTTACATCCATATTGAATGCAACAATGACACTGTGTCAATGTTACATGTACCGATACATCCCTTTTTTTTTTTTTTTTTTTACTCCTAATATTTTTTTTTGAGAACTCACTATATGTATTTTTATAAAGATGCAATATGCAACACAGCAACACTTTTGTTGTGGTAGTCAGTGTCTAAACTCCAAATATAGCAGAGATAAAAGAATAGTAGCCGTACGACAGTGTCAGTATTACATCCGCACTTGCACCCTGTTGACTTCTGTGTTATTGCTGTGTCTGCTGTATTTGGACTCTGGCTATATTAAAATAGAGTGCCTTGTACTACATATTTAACCAGTTCTACATTTTTAACCAGTTCTACATATTTAACCAGTTCGCGCCGGATGACGAATATAAACGCAAAGTTTTCCCCAGATTCAAAACGGATGACGCATAAACACCCCCTAAACCTGCTTCGGATTGAGTTTCGTTAAAAAGAATCCCGCGCGTCGGCTTGTTGATGTTAAAATAATACCGGCGAAAACTGGTTAAATGTCCAAAAATTAAGGAAAACATTTATACTGACAGGCTGTGACATGAAAATCCACAGTATTTTGTTAAAATTTACAAAACTTCAATAAAAAAATTCTTCAAAACAGGCAAAAAAAATTATCAACATCTACATGCAATATGTAAAAAAACAAAAACATTAATTCTGCATGTATATGAAAAAAATTTTTTTTTAGTTTTTAAATAATATGTAGACCCTGTCAGTTGCACTGTCTAAAATATTTGACTTTATACCGGTACATAATTTATAACAATTTTAAATGAATTTATTAACCATCTGGCTTCAAAATGTACACCAGTTGTACTTTAGACAGGATATTCTCTCTGTGTGATTATTTCTGAATTAATAACTGACTGGCACAAAGCAAACAAAAGAGAGCCGATATGTTGTGATATTAACAGTGTAAAGTGCACGCGGATGTACATGTACAAAACATGTACATGTACATCTAGCGCAATCATTTTGCTGGATGCCTAGAATCATTATTTACTATCAAATGTGATGCGATCAAGCAAAATCGGTCTGAAGTAGGCCCATGTCATTTTGGGGATTTTCACATACTTTTGTAGCGTACTTCAGGCTCCATTTCAGTGAAAACCCCATGTGAATACGACCTTTGGTTAAAAAATTACAACCATTTGAACACTAGCACGTTAAAAATAAAGAAACTGAGAAAATAAAGTTTTTGTATCACTTCCCTTCTGAATTTTGTTAAAAGAGTATTTTCATGTAAAAGGAAAAATATTTTCCCCATCTGTTTTTGTCAAAAAGTCAATTTGGATTTGTCCACCCCTACGAACATATTTTGGCCCTATCTCAAAACAAGAATTGCCGGGTTTCGACTGATATTGCTTGATCGCATCACAAATAAGTAAGATATTTCGTAATAATTTGGTACATGTAGTGAAAAATGTTCAATATCTGCAAATGGTAAATCTACCGGTAAATCTAGTGAATTGATCACACAAACTGGTATAATGTACATGTAATAGGGTGCTGTACCACTCCTTCGGGCGTGTTAAAAAAGGCACGCCTGAAATTTTCTAGGCGTGTACATTTTCAAGGCGTGTGATTCTGTGGTCCAACCTGAGACTAAAGAATACTTGGCATTTAAAAAAAAATGTTTATCTTGATTAGTTTCTCTTTAACGACATACATTTTTTCCACAAATTATGTAGTATAATTATGCCGTAAATGTATGCCGAGGTGTGCGGTACAGTGGGATTCAGGCGTGCGATTATTAGCACTTTTCAGGAAGCTTTTAGGTGTGCGATGGTGTAGGGGTGCGATCACACGCCTCAAATCAGAAGGACTGCCGTACATGTGCATACCATTACAATGTTCACCTCCTCCCCCATGTGCATACCATTTCAAGGTTCACCCCCCCCCCCCCCATTGTGCATACCATTTCAAGGTTTACAACCCCCCCCCCTCCATTGTGCATACCATTTCAAGGTTGAACACCCCCCCCCAAACAAAAACAAAAAAAATCATAATATTAACATTCTGACAGACTATACATGTACCATTACCTGAAAAGGGGAGCCAGAAACACGCACACATCGCGTATGTGCACAGGTATGTTGAGCAGATGCGCAAACCAATGGATGGCGCCAGATGTCACCATGAGGCCGGGATAAACCTGTAGTTAAAAAAAAATAAATAAATAAATAAATAAATAATAAAAATAATATTAACAATAACATAACAGTGTTGCTATGTAAAATGTTTAACCAGTTCGCGCCAGATGACGTATATAAACGCAACATTTTTCCCAGATTCAAAACGGATGACGCATAAACACGCCAAGTTCAAGTTCGGAAATGTATGTCAGCAGCGGGCAAGGCCGGAAATGCGTGGGTGTGCTTCCCGGCACTATCAGCCTGAACACGCTTCGGATTGAGTTTCGTTAAAAATAATCCCGCCCGTGGGCTCGGCGATGTTAAAATAATCCAGGCGTGAACTGGTTAAGGTGCCCTCACACCACAGCGTATGCTGAAACCCACAATGTACATGTACATACCGGTACATGTATGAGTTGCGTGTAAACGATAATTTTATACGCACCAAACCTAACCTATGAGTTGCGTGTGAGTTGCGTGTGGTTGCGAACTGAACTTATGATCCCCAATATCACCTGCGTACGAGTTGCGTGCGAGTTGCGTGCGAGTTGCGTGCGAGTTGCGTGCGAGTTGCGTGCGAGTTGCGTGCGAGTTGCGTGCAGAACTTACGAGTTGCGCTTGAGTTGCGTTCAAAACTTACGAGTTGCGTTGGACATGCGTGCTAGTTGCGTGCTAGTTGCGAATATCGGTCAAGTGATAAAAACCTATAAAAGCGGAGCCGATTCAGTATTTTCTTCAGTACTGATTTGGTCATCGAAGAGTCAACATGAGGAAAACTGACACCGATCTAAAAAAGGCCCACTATTTATACCATTTCTCAACGAACATGTAGTACGCAACTCACATGCAACTAATACATGTAGGTTAAATACGCACCATAAGGCGAATGGACTTTTTGAGTAGCGGCGTGAATGAGAATAATGATGAATGTGTGGGTTCCCCCAATAAAATAACAGGGATCTGAATGTCAGTTATATAAAATGTTCTTATTCATTAGGCGAAACATGAACGCGAAACATTCATTATTTGTTTTATACAACGCCTGAATAAATCATGGCCATCCAATTGGTCAGAACACGACCGTGCAAATAATGAAAGCTTTATTTACTGTTTTTGTGCTTTTTTGTGCTAAGCAAATTTGTGTGCTTAGCAGCTCTATGAAATTGGCCCCAGGGCGGGCTAAGCAAATGTATTCACTGGCCAAGCTGAAAATAACTGGGAGCAGGTCACCACAAATTTTAAATCTGTGTGGCATTTTGGCTGGTAACTTGCATTTGGCGATTGACTTACAGTGCCACCGACGATCCTGCCCAGTGGATACCAGGCCCTCTCATCAAACCAGTTGAGAAAGTTGTAGAATCCATGGGAAACAAGGTGATGAGTGGAGCGGTAATTGAACCTATGAAATACAGAAAATAAACAATGGGAGTAAACAGTAAGCCAAAATGGTACTTCTCTGAAAGTGAAAGGCAAACATACATGTACATGGAATGTATGTATTCTTTGAACTTTAAACTGGAATTAAAACTGAAAGTTGAAGGTTTCTATTCAACAATATGCTGCAACAAAGTCCAGTGTTTCATTTTGCATAATATTGGGTAGTGTTACAACTGATAAGGTATCACCAACAGATAATATACAACACCTGAATAAATACACGCCATCCGATTGGTGGATCATCGATCGCGTGCATTGAATTATTGCGAACCCGCAACGCCCAAAACGTTCTATCACATGGTTCTATCAAACGGTGCGCGAGCATTGATAGAACAAAACAACTTCTCTAATGAGATATCAGTGTTTACAACATGTTTCTTACATTGATGTAAGCACACATTCGCATTTTTGTATCACTGTGGAGACATGGCTTTGTTCTCGTGTACAAAATGGTTAAAAAGTCGAGCACGTTTTTCAAAATGCTCCCATTTTAACCACAATTATTTTCCTGGGTTGAAATTTCTACCCAATATACCCTACACCCTAACCCACCCACATCCTAACCCTAGTTTTTGAGTAATTTAAGTACAATCGAAAAATCTAATTTGTGAAACTCCCATTGGAGACCTATTCATCTATAGAAATTACCCTTTGAAGACCTTTTCACTCCCATTGTCCCCATTGTGTTCACGTCTCCAGAGGGTACCGTATTTCGCACCACCAGTTTACAAGTTACCAATCAGATGACGAGAATTTATTCAGGCTTTGTATAAAACAAATAATGAATGCTTTACATTCGTGCAATGGAAAGAATAATTTCATTCGGTGACAAGATGGCATATTCAATTCCACTCGGCTTCGCCTCGTGTAATAGAACATGCCATCTGTCACCCCATGAAATTATTCTTACCATCAAACTCATAAACATTCATTATTTGTAATAATGGAACACAAATGAACCGATACTGTATCCCTGACCAATAATGTAAGAGTGACTGATAGTGTAGTCATTTTTACATGTACTACGCTCTCGGTCATTCCGTTAGGATCGGAAAATGTACATGTAATAACAATTGATTGATAGTTTACTTCATTGTACCACTGGTAAACTATCAGTCTTTTTTTCTTCCTTTGACATTATCAGTTGGTGATACATTATCCGTTGGTTACTACATTATCCGTTGTAACAGGTGGTGCTTTGCTCAAAGTAGTAATCCAACTGCAATGTAATATATGTTTCAGTTTAAGCCTGCAAGTTTGCGGTTATAAAATTAACTGTGTAACCGTTGTTTTGCGGTTACGGTTATTAAAGGTAGGATGTAACATTGGTAATTGCTTGAATTATCATGAATGAGTAGATTTGGGGGTTGTATCTTATAGTAAATATCGTTTAACTGACCTGTCCGAAGTTTTACAATCATGGATGCCGAGAAAAGCACAAAAACAGCGATTGTTTTCAACCGGCGTCGAGCAGTTATTCTTATGTTATCTTTGTTATCTTTGTTTTTCGCGATAGCCAAATTTTTCTTTATAAAATTTAATTTTTCGGAATAATTAAAGGATATCTAGCGCAATTATTTTGCTAGATGCCTAGAATCATTGTTTACTTTCAAATGAGTAAGATTTTTCTTAATAATTCGGTAGTAAATATTTTCGATATCTGCAAATGGTGTATCCTACCTTTAACCGTAACCAACACAAAAACACACTAACACACAAAAAAAATACTCAATGCTTTACCTTACATACGCACTGTGGACATTCCTTTGTCTTCGTGTAGTTAACAAACTTTGACTAAATACTCATTTTTCTCGCTTCCCCAAAACAAATTTACCCTCAAATTTGGATTATGGGCCTCTCAGCTGTCCCTTCTATCTTTTCTATATATAACCCTAACCCGTTTTTCCTCTAGCGCTCTTTTTCGGAAACTGAAAAACGGATTGTGGACGTGTGCAAGTCCACACACCGTAACCTCTTCCCGCATCGTGTGGACCTATATTGTTCGGAGGTCCACAGTGCGTATGCAAGACTACATGTAACTCACGCAGTCGTGAACCACATAACGATCGAGGATCGATATTGTGTTTTCCTTTATTCCTATGTTATACCCTAACCCCATTGCCTAGCGCTTGCCCCGACGATCGAGGACCGAATTTTGCCATTCATACTGTCGACCGAAGGGCTTTTGTTCCCTTTGTGCTCTTTTGTGTCTCGACCCTCGATCGTTATGTGGTGCAAGAGCACAAAAACACACAAACAATTTTTAAAAAAAAGCATGGGCCTGCATTGCATATCTAATTAATTAGCGCTGCTTCATCAAGGAATTTAGTGTGTGCGCGTAGTACGTGTTGATAATCGCAGTTCTGCGATTGCTAATTGTCTGCATCAAATTGTATAGGCCGACTGGGTATGCTAGATACAGTACATGTAAGCTATCATAAATGTCTATACAAAATGTAATCAATTGTACTATTTGTGACCTGCTCCAACGAAACCTAGACAAAGTTGACAATTGGTAGAGTTTCTTTTATTAACCAGTTCGCGCCGGGATTATTTTAACATCGCCGAGCCCACGGGCGGGATTATTTTTAACGAAACTCGATCCGAAGCGGGTTCAGGCTGATAGTGCCGGGAAGCACACCCACGCATTTTCGGCCTTGCTCGCTGCTGACATACATTTCCGAACTTGAACTTGGCGTGTTTATCCGTCATCCGTTTTGAATTTGGGGAAATTTTTGCGTTTATATACGTCATCCGGCGCGAACTAGTTAAAAAAAAATTAAAAAAAAAAAAATTAACCGAACAGGAAAAATGTAGCCGTGTAACCGTTTGAACGGTCGGTTAACCGTGTAACCGCTGCAGGCTTATTTCAGTTATTTTTGACGAAGTCCGTATTTAACTCGGATAAAGTACCGGTATGTCTGTTCCGAATGGTTCTCGTGGGTGGCAATAGTGTGTATGTGACCCGGGTATGTTTGATTTTGATCCGCAAGTTCTGTTTTTGCTTTTCTCCAATTTTTTTTTGTACCGGGCGTGCCGGTACCCCCTAAAATCCTGAAAACCTTAAGTGTACAATGTATGTCATGCAGTTTTTGTTGTGTCAAACTTCATTTAATGCTTTAACAACAGCAGGATTTCAAATGCCATTTTCTCAAGACTCAGTTTTTACTCAAGTTCCAGTTACATGTACTTCGTGGTTCTAACGTTTAAACGAGTCCCATCAGTACTTCAGATCACGTTTCCTTTAGTTTAATACAACTTCTGTCGGCAAACATCCATCAAATACATGAAGCCTGCTTCAAGATTGTACATGTACCAGTACATGTGTACCAGTACATTAATCCCAAGGCTCCCCTGTGGCCAACACATTTAGTGTAAAATGGTTGGATATGCCTCATCAACTATTAGCTACAAAATGCTATAGAGAATCCATATTGTGATCAGTGTGGGTTTCTGTGCAATAGTAGCTAGAGCCAATCTCTAGACAGTACATACATACACGTCTACATAGTAGTATAGTATAGTATATTATGATTGTGTGCCAAATTTAGCTAAAAACTATATCATATTTTGCATCAATCTGCCTGACTAACATACAGTAGGTTGAGAGAGAAATAATTCATGGGGAACCTTTTTAACCAACATGGCATTGCTCTGTTTTTTTCTTGCGGAGTTTTTTTAAGCATATGTGACCCAGCACGAGTAAATGAGACGCTTTGAGGCAAAAATAAAAATTGAGATTTTGATTTCATCATTTAAAGCTAAACAAACTTTAAATGATGAAATCAAAATCTCAATTTTTATTTTTGCCTCAAAGTGTCTCATTTACTCGCGCTGGGTCACTGTGGGGGACATACCCATACAGGTAGTTTGTATTTAACTTCAGAGATTTCAGAATGTCATTTTGTTTTTGTAGAATTGTTTTTGTGGAATAAAAAAAGCCATACCTTTTAATGACCTTCGGGGAAAAGAGCATTTTTTGTGTAAAATTTAATTTTTATTTTATTTTAACATACATATATAGTATATAAGCGTAAATATTTGATTAGCACCAAGGTCTTAGCCAGCCAGCCGTGTAGGCCGTGTTTTACACGGCCACATTCGAAATAATGCGGTTGATTTTCAGTTACCACGGCCCAAGATTCAACACGCCGGCCGTGCACTTTTTGTTATGTTAAAACGCTTGTTATATTTCTGCTGTCGGTGTATTTTGTTTATTTACTTACAATTGCTATTTTCGAAAGCAAAACTCCGCTGTTTTTGCCCCAATAATATGCCCGATAAATCAACAAGGCTTTGCGTGCTGGTACGGTGATACTGATATATATATAGTGGCAGAAAACCATGTGCTTGCCCGCCCCATGCAAGCATGCAAGCCATGCATAATACACGCAGCATTGTTGGAATGGTTCCCGCCGCACGCTTCAATATACAAAGTTAACCAGTTCGCGCCGGGATTATTTTAACAACGCCGAGCCGACGGGCGGGATTATTTTTAACGAAACTTGATCCGAAGCGTGTTCAGTCTGATAGTGCCGGGAAGCACACCCACGCATTTCCGGCCTTGCGCGCTGCTGACATACATTTCCGAACTTGAACTTGGCGTGTTTATGCGTCATCCGTTTTGAATTTTTGGAAATGTTTGCGTTTATATACGTCATCCGGCGCGAACTGGTTAAGGACTGAAACCAGTCCATGGCCGACACGCATGTATTTTTTCGTTACACGAACGAGAACACGTACTGGTCGAATTTGACATCGTAAGACGTAAAAATGCCCGGCAAACAAACGTCGATGAAGAAAGTCATTTCCTGCAGGTTAATTCTCAGATCATGTTCACCCTTTTCTGTGTTTGTATTTTCTGTTTTAATGTATTTATTTCGAGGTAGTAACGCTCGTCCTTGAGCGATACAGCGCAGCGTGTTTTTGCAAAATGTTTTACCGCGGCATTTTTCCTGCGATGCGGTGCGTTGTTGTCTATATAATGGAGATCAATGGTTGTTGCACACGCTTGTTGTGGTCAGATCATGGAGCTATATCGGCGTCCATCATGTGAATAAGCCTACTACATTCTCCATTTTAAAAAAAAGGTTATCAACCTTAAACCTTTATCATGCTTTTAAAATAACTCGGGCAGTTTTGTTGTCACCGGTGAGGGGCAGTTTTGATAGCTTTCGTGACGGATGCAAATTAAATCTTCCCGCAAGATCAGCGATTACGACAAGCAGTGTGGGCTGTAGTGCCGTGCCGCGCCGTGCTGTGACGCGTTAGGGAAATTTTCCCGCACGCGCGCTTTCGTTTAGTCGTACAATGCAGTTGCGTAACCTCGGTGGAATAAGTTAAGCTACTTTTCACTGCGCAGTGCCGGCGTAAATTTCTCGTCTGAACGCAAGTATATTTTGGATTAAGAAATTCTTATCTACTGGCCTCGATGTACAAATAAAAAGGTGTTAAAAAAACCTGAGCCTGTTTATTTACGAAACCCTAGTCATAACAAAATTAATATATATATTCCTAAGGTTAATTATGAAATTGTCTTTGTTTTCATAGAAAAAAAGAAGAAAGGGTACTTAAAGACTTATTTGTCTGAACTCCTAAACAATTTCCAACCGATTTCAGGAATAAATAAGCAAGAATAAAATCGAGGTGGTACCAAATCTCGATGGCGGACCCCAGGATACCAAAACTGAACCATGAATATTTGAAATACCTTAAATTAAGACCCCAAAACAAAGGCATAATTCTCATCGAAAATGGGTATGATTATTTGTTGTCCTGCATTGTCCCTAAAATGCACGAGCTGAGGTTTTATCCTAAAATAGATGTGAAAATTACAACTAATGAAAAAGAGAAGTTGTAAGAAGGACATGATGGTTTCTTTTTTATGGGATGGTTTCTTTTTGATGTGGGTAATTATCCACCAATAATTCTTGGGAAATGGTGACTTGTTACGTTTTTGTTATAGTCCTAATGGCTCTAGCCTCTGGACATACAGACTTGTCACAGAGTCACCATGGTATTTAGTGAATAAGTCATGACCAGTCTTTCCAAATGGTTCTGGAGTTAAAATGTATCTAGTTTTTCCTCTGTGCCATGTTTAGTTATTGCACTTTAGTTATTTATGTATAGTAGGGTATGACTGAAATAAAGACAAAGTAACTTATAAGAAATGTCAAAATTGTGCTTCCTTTCTTCCTATCGGTGTTCTTATTTTTTTTACAGGTTTATGACCAATTGACCGTTCCGTAGTGTGAGTAAATATTGGTAAATATTAATGGTAAATATTAGATTTAAAAATAAAATTGTATAAAAATCAGGCTTCATATTGCCACAACATTAACAAAAAATAGGTAGAAATTGGCCTCAGATTGCGCCAGAGAGCACCTAAGAAACCAAAAAATTGTTGGGCCCTTAAGCGGGCCCTCAACCCCGACCGCAGGGACTTCGCGCTAAGCGCTCGTGATGTGCGCTTTGCGCACATGCTCCACAGTTACATGTACTCAAATTGTTACACACCCAACTTTTTGTTTTACACACCCAATTTACAAAATCCTGCCTAAGACCTTGATTAGCACTAAAATAGTTTTGCTCAGTCAAAATAGGTTACCAGACAAAAGCAAAAGCCAGCTGAATACCAGTCCCAAACAATAAACATCGCCTGAAAGTTTGATTTTTAACCCTGTTTTTCCCCCAAGGGGGAATATTTGTATGCTAAGCAAATTTGTGTGCTTACATACATGTACATGTACATGTTTTATGAAATTGGCCCCTGGTTTTAAGGACAGACGGACTGCGGATTTACAGATAATTTGACTCAAATTGGCCTCAGTGCAGCACAGGACTTCCCCGCCTTATACTACATGTAGAGACTGTCACAAGCAATATAGGTACAGTACAGTTTAATACGTACCGGTATACGCACAGTACACACGTACAGCAGTGCAATTTTGTGACCAACAGGTTACAATCAGTGCTACAGTAGGGTCCTCAATTAGCCCAGGTTGGACTCCTCCGTTGTGTACAGCGCGACGGAGTCCAGGGTGTCAATGTATCCTGCCATAGCGAAATTTTTTTTCATATTTTTACCCGATGAAGGAAGCCAAAATCTCGCTTATGTATTCCTTGTGTCTGGAACTACAGATCGTCATGGGTTATTAAAAGTTAATGTGTCTTTAAGCAACTTATTTACAGAAAATAAATTTCAAATCCACACTTTTGGAAGTGAACATCATGTACGAACTCTCTGCAATTCCTACATGCTCGCGCGGGTACCCGGCAGCCGCGCCGGCCTACAACTGATCGAGCCAGACGCGTGCACGATACCCGCGCACGCATTGTAGGGATTGTAGAGAGTTCGTACATGATGTTCACTTCCAAAAGCTTGGATTTGAAATTTATTTTCTGTAAATAAGTTGCCTAAAGACACATTAACTTTTAATAACCCATGACGATCTGTAGTTCCAGACACAAGGAATACATAAGCGAGATTTTGGCTTTCTTTATCAGGTTAAAATATGAAAAAAAAAATTGCTATGGCAGGATACCTTGAAACCCTGGACGTCAGTCGTAATGCAATGAAGAACTTCGTCCAACCTGGGCTAGGTCCTCAATGTACATGTATGGAATACTCTTCATGTGTGTACGTTTACCAGTACGTTTCATGTATGTGGGCAGGTATTTATTTGAATCTTACTTTTTATCAAAATATTAACCCTAACCACCCTGAGTCCATCAAAATCCATTTCCTGTTTTGGAGGATTTTAGCGGATTCAGGATACCTCCAGTGTGATGGATTGAGGATTTTAAGCCTAGCGTTACTGCAGGAGTGTGATGGATTCAGGATACAGAAATTCAGGTGATGGACTGTGATGGACTCTATGGAGAAACGCACTGCAATTTTTTGTATGCCACCTACAAGTAGGTATCCTGAATCTGTCACAGTCCATCAAACTTTTGCTGGTGGAGTATGATGGACTTGGGATCTCTCCAGAATGCATACTGGTGGAGTCTGATGGACTCAGGACACCAGCAGTTTTTGCAAACCAAAATTGGTGGACTGTGGCGGATTCAGGATACTTTCTAGTAAAAGCCGTGAGGGGGTTAGGGATAAGTCAAGATGTGCACTACCAATCATGTAATGGCCTGCTCAACATCGAGAGGGTAAACATTTCATAAAAATGTTTGTTGTTGTTGTCATGAATGACATCTTTAATACCTACATGTACATGTACAGTTTCAGGTTTCTTTTAAAGAAATGTTGACAGAGCCGGCTATTTCAAAGCCTGTTTTCTCAGTTGTGTAATTTGAACTTCAAGGAAGTAATCAATATGTAAACATGTCATATCTCCAAAATGGGAGGGGCTATGGAGCTCCATTACTGATATACCAAATGAAAGCTTTCACTGTGGGCGTTTCAACCATGTATACAACTCAATTTCACTATTTCGCGACATAATACACCTTTTTGTAGAGCCGGTCACAAATGGTACCGGTATGTAGTATAACAGCCCTTTAAAAGGAATATACTTGTATACAACTCTTGCAAACATGACCAACTAGTACTGTACTGGTACGGTAGTCTGAAGCGTCCTGTAAAATAATGGCACCTGGTGTGCTGACATTTTCAAGTAAAGTGGTATTTTTGTATTAAAGGTACGGTACATGTAACGGTAGAATACACGATTGGTAATTGCTTGAATTATCTGGAATGGGTGGATTTGGGAGAGTTGTATTTTATAGTAAATATGTATTGTTTAACTGACCTGTCCAAAGTTTTACAATCATGGATGCTCAAAAAAAAAGCAAGAAAAAAACGGCGTTCGTTTTCAACCGGCGTCGGGCATTAGTATTCATGTTGTTCCTGTTTTTTAGCAATCGTTATTTTTTGTATAATTTTTAATTGTTCAAAATAATTACAGGATATCTAGCACAATCCTTTTGCTGGATGCCAACAATAATTATTTACCTTCAAATAAAAGTAAGATATTTCCTAATAATTCGGTAGTACAAATTTTTGATATATATCTGCAAATGGTATCGTACCTTTAACCAGTTCGCGCCGGGATTATTTTAACATCGCCGAGCCCACGGGCGGGATTATTTTTAACGAAACTCGATCCGAAGCGCGTTCAGGCCGATAGTGCCGGGAAGCACACCCACGCATTTCCGGCCTTGCCCGCTGCTGACATACATTTCCGAACTTGAACTTGGCGTGTTTATGCGTCATCCGTTTTGAATCTGGGGAAATTTTTGCGTTTATATACGTCATCCGGCGCGAACTGGTTAAGATTGGTATCAGGGTATCTCAATTTTTGTCAGGATCGCCGAACCCAAAACGTCAAATAAGTCAGTGTAACAATATTAACCCCCTAAATCCATCCCTTTCTAAAAATTACAGCAAAAGCAAATGATGTACCTACATGTACCGGTATCAGTACATGTATTCCCTTTAAGCCTCAATATAAATGATCCAAGGGGAGGAGAAGAACAAAATGAATGCGTACAATGTAAAGTATGTATTTTGTTTTGGCAATGGATAAGAGAGCAAACAAAAGTTCATGATATCATAGAACACACCGAGACGAAAACATGGAACTACATGTACAGTACATGTACTGGTAGGCAGGGCTATGGCCCGAACATAGGACAGCAGGGGCCAATTTCACGGAGCTGCTAAGCACAAAAATGTGCTTAGCATGAAAATTTGTCCTTGGTAAAAACAAGGTTACAGACAAATTCACGTGATTTTTATTGTTTTTGATTGATAATCAGCTGGTTTTTTGCTTAGAATGAAAAACACGTAGAATTTTGGCTTATAACTTGTTTTTTAATGAGCAAGACTTTTTTGTGCTAAGCAAACTTTTGTGCTTAGCAGCTCCGTGAAATTGGCCCCTGATGAACAAAGCTATGCACAGAATAGAGACCAAGGAAAGACGTGTTTAAGTAGTCGGGGAAGACAGAAAACAAGATGGAGTAAGGAAATTGTTAAGTTTGCGGGCATAACACATGTGTATGTGGATGAGAACGGGGGATGACAGGACCAAGTGGGTTCAACTTGTGGAGGCCTTCGCCTTGTAGTGGGCAGATTATCATAATAACATTATCTTATTACATGTACCTAGTTTGCATTGGAAGACGTGTACATGTACGTACACGTAAAGTTTGTCTGGAATTTAAAATGGATGACGGACATACACGTCAATCATGAGCAATGCCAGGAAAATTCTGTTAGCGACCAGCTCGCAAAAAGTGAGGCCAGATAAATCAGGATGGGCTACCCACAGATGTCAACATGTACCCGGTCTCAGATCGATGTTCGTGAAAAACAATCGGCCCAGCGCGAACTGGTTAATGTTATAAACAGAAGTATATATTTGTGTTCATGTCAGGGACAGTTCCTGCTTTTCTCTCTCGCATCACAGAGTCCTATGCATCTGAAAATATTAAATTTCACAGCTCATTAACTGCAAGTTTTCGTACTACATGTATACCATTTGAAAGAAAAATGATAATATGGTAAAAGACTATATGATGCAATGCCTGAATGGTTTTTAATTAAACCTTCAAAAACATCTGATCACTAAGGCTCGTTTCCATGTGCGTTATCATTCGGTTCATTGTCAATGTCAATGTCAATCATTCTTGTCCTGTACAACATATACAAACATGTTCACTGTATACTGTATGCAGTTTGTGCACAGTTTCCAATTTACATTGTACATTGTACTTGCATGTACCGTACATTGTACATGTACATGTAGGCTTATTTTTATGAGTAAAATGTAAGCGGTAAAAAAAAAGTACTTTATGTACACCATAAAGCTTTTGCTGTAATTTTTAAAAATGGATCGTGAATTTGGAGTTAGGCAACCTAAAAAAAAGTATCTTGTTTCTCATCGGCGGCCGGGCTTGTTAAAACTCAAGTTGAAGAGGTTTTTATAAACACTGGTAACCTGACCCAACAGCGGGCTGTGTGAACTCTACTAATAGTAACGTAAGTGGTTATGTACCAGAAACCAGGAAAATCAATAAATCTAGGCTGGTATCAGGGGGCGCGCGCAACAAACATGATGGGAGCTAAGGCGAGTACAGTGTGAACGATCGTCTGTGTGTGCCTCTTTAATTAAAAAAAATATCCTTACATGTACATGTACCGTACATAAAATATTGGTATACAAAATTGTTATTCTATAAAATATAAAATACCCGGAAGAACCATTTTGTCACAAGGGTTCTGATGATATTTTTTTGTTACTTTAACCCTAACCCCCTAGGCCTTACTTTGGGCTAAAGAACTGCGTACTACAGAATACTACTTAGTATTTTGTAGCATTGGGTTTCTCCGTGACTGATGATTGGGTGTGTACTGACAGAGTACAGATACTGCCAACTACAAAGTATAGTGGCAATACAGGTCAGTAATACTTACCTGGCAAAAAATGCAGTAGTCCAGCCTTGACCCAATGTGTCCCAAGTGACAATTTTTGCTGTAGAGTTTGGAACACCTTACACAGCATACATGGGTCATGCACACTCAGCAAGCAGAGGGACCCAATGCTAAAAAGTACTACGAGTACGTACGAGTGCAATAAGGGGTGAAGTACCAAATACTAAAAATTACTACAGGCATTGCACACAAGTCAGTGAGAGTACTGCATACTACTTTTTACTACTAGTAGTAAAAAGTAGCATTAGGTAGGGTTAGGGTTAAAGATTGGAAGCTTGTGTTTTTTCCCCTCATTAATATTTTAAACTAAGTCACAAAATATGAATCAAAAGAATTCCATATCAGTACATAATCCATGTACTTGTGTACAAAACCTATCGGCCACAACAGGGAAAGAGGGCGCCTCTGTCGTTCAGTGCGACAAGCTTTTCACGCTGCGCCTGCGCAGACTTGATACGCCATTTTGTTTTGCGTTTATCGCAAATTTTTTGCAAAATTTATAACGCAGATTTAGAGACAAATTACACCCGACGAAACCACATAAAAGTCCTAATTTCAGCAAAATATCGATGCGCTATAATGAATGAACCGGTTTTTTTTGCACTGATGGACGTATGGCCTATTACTAGCACAGAGTGTACTCTAGTGCGGGGCCATAGACTAGGGCTACGGGAGCCCCATAGTTGTAATGAATGATAGCCTTTGGCTGGTTTGCAGTTAATTCTCGCGGTTGGACATCCGGGAACTTCGTTTATCTTCCCATTGTTTATGCACTTAGCGCAAAGGGAAAAATTTGAGGTTAAACGCATGTTGTTATGGACGGCTCGCCCCTTCGTGACGTCATGGCGACCGCGAGAATCCTAGCACGCCCGCTCTACTGGAGTTAATGAGCACGGCGTGAGAGTAGTTAGTTTGTTTAATCTCCGGGTCGTTCGACCTCCTTCCTTTTAAATATAGCTCCATGGATGGTTCACTCATTCGGTTATCAATGGCTGTTAATTCTGTCAAATTTTGTCAGTGAGTGTCACTGTCACTGTCACCTGTCACTGTCAGTGACAAATAAATAATCCAAAAAATTCAGGCCTTCTTATTAAAATTAATACAAAATTAGGCCTCTAGAGTAGACTACCTGATAAATTACGAAATATATACAACGATGAAATCAAAAATATAAAGAGCCTTTCTATTTTCTTACCAAGGATCAAACTCATGAATGATGCTCTCAAAGCGTATCACGGCAAACAGACGGGAGCTGAACGCAGCGAGACAAGCCAGAAAAAGAATCAGGAAAGTCAACAACCCCTCAATCGCTCTGGACGGCGTGGACGGAAACCTCAGCTGCTCATTCTCGGGAGACTCCACCAGTTCCACCTCCTCTCGATCTCCGGAATCCTGATTCTTGGTGGATTTCTGGACATGTTTGTGGCGGCTACCGGGACTCTTTGAGGCCATTTGGAGCTGATTTTGACCCCGTTTTCCAGTGTTGGCAGCGTCGTATTGTCCACTGTGTTCCGCCATTTTGGTGTTCCGCGCACACATGGATATTGTCTCGGCCACAGTAAAGAAAATTAATAATAACTAAATCATTAAAAAACAAATCTAAGTTTTAAATGTACAGAACAAAATAATAATTTTAAAAACGGTAGAATAATATTGTATCCATATAAACGTACAATATTTTTAATTTGCATTTTAAGTAACTTATAATTATAGAATATTACACTCATGCGTGATCGAGGCTGTATTGGCTAGACCAATCAAATGTGTTATCGTGTGAGCTGAGCGTTGCTAGCTGCAGGTCAGTGGCTGCAGGTGGTGCGGCGGCGCGTGGCTAAATAATGTATTCGGTCGTTATTTTAAATGAACTGAACATAATTTTATTTAATATGATAAGAATATTGTTTTATTTATAGCTATTATTTGTCTATCTGGCATTGTAAATATGCCTGCGGGCATTCGCGATAGGTGGGGTTGATGGTTTTTCCTGAACTTTCGGGCAGATTCATGAATTATTCAGTACATGTAGTTGCATTGATCACTGTACAAGTAGGTTCTAGTTAAAAATACTCCAAAGATATAAATTTGACTAGGAAAAACGAGGTGACCTACAGCAGGATTCGAACCAGAGATCTTTGATCCTTCCCACTATCCACTACACTACGTATAGCAGCTCGGCTGTAACTAGTTAACTAAATAACAACAATGCTCAGTGTACTATATTACATTTACTAGGGCCAATATTTTAGAGGGTAGACCAAGACCCATCGCACGTGACTTTTAACTTTCTCTATTGCTATTTTATTTTCTGCAGACCCCTGGCGTCATGATTATTCAGTAATTTTAACAATGAAGCTAATATATTGTTATTGCTCATTTAACTAGTTACACGTAGCCCAGAGCCTGCCGAGTCGTACATAAAGCGCTTAAAAAAACGGCTTCTGTCTATGTCGACCTCTCACGGTAGTTTAGTGGATAATTGGTTAGATCGAATGCGTGGGGTTAAAATTCGGTCTCTGGTCATTTTTCATTGATTGTTTTTGGTCTCTAAGAATTTAAGGGAAAGTAAGGATCTGAGAACCTACATGGAAAGTGTCTTCCGGCACTCAGTGTGATGTAGATACGCCCATTTATGCTAAGTGGCATCATTCGTTGGTCCGCCTGCCGGCCAGCCAGCCGGTATTTCTATCTGGCGCCCTCTCACGATCGTTTGTTTTCCCGGAAAATTGGCGGGAATACTAAAGGTCCATGTTCGAATAGTGCTCTTTCGTTTTAAACGGTTTCATACGACATAATAGACGGTATACGTCTCGTATCTAATCAAAAGCTGTGCAAAACAATACGGCCCTCCCACCTGGGCCCCGTCTAATCGTTGGCCAGATGACGACCGTCGTTCATTAGGCTTATAGTAAGCAAAGATAATGTTACATATTCAGAATGAATTGATTTATTTAAATTTATTAAACTCCATGACTAATGACTGCAACATCTATAGTTGACAAAATTGCTAATTTGCGGTGCTATACTAGTACTAGTGATTAACAAATAACCACTCAACTTGCTTCCAAGCCTGACGGTGGGTGCAAAGGCTTAATATTCCTCCCCTCTTTCTTTTTGTAATGTAAATGAGCCAACTCCAACCGCTCTTTTTGATGTGGTAGGGCTACCTAAATTATTATAAGCGAACACTTATGTTCTTTTTATAATTTTTCAACAAAGCTCCCTGCCTCAATACAGAGAGCTTAATCGTCATTTAGGTGACTGATTGATACTACAATATTCACAACTTGAAACAGGCACAAACGAAGCGGAAATTTTGCGGTTTCATTAGTGGCTTTTAGCTTTATTGAACTAGGAACAAATATAGTTAATATTTTATTTAGTTACTATGGGGATTTCGGTAATGATCGCCACGTAATGTTTACAATTTTTTTTTACAATTGTGCCTGCATACGAATATTATAAAGACCGCAATTACTGTGTAAGTGTATTGTGTTTTCGGGGGGGAAATATAATAGAAGTAAATATATTTTCTTTTATTTTAAAGCTACAAAATTGGTCAAAGTGTTAAATAGGATGTTTAACATCAAGGCATATTGTGTTGAAGTTTTGCTCAATTAATATTACATTTTCTGTTTATGGGAAAACAGACAACATAATGCACATGTTTGGGTCTTGTGAGTTTTCTTTACTGACACAATGGTTCCAAACCATTTTTGGTGAAATTAATTAACACGAGTTTAATGTACATGTATAAAGGAACGAGCTTGTCAAAAATGACAATGTTTTACAATATCGATATTTTTTGTGTGCAGATATCGAAAAAACTTACTACCGAATTATTAAGAAATATCTTGCTTATTTAAAAGTATATAATGATTGTAGGCACCCAGCAAAATAATTGCGCTATATATCCTGTAATTGGACGGCGATCGCGAAAAAAACAACAACAACATAAGAGCAACTGCCCAACGCCGGTTGAAAACGAATGAATTCTGTTTTGCTTTTCTTGCTTTTCTTAGCATCCATGATTGTATAACTTTGGACAGGTCAGTTAAACGATATTTACTATAAATACAATACACCCCCCCCCCCCCTAATCAACCCGATCGTGATAATTCAAGCAATTACCAATGGTGTATCCTATACCTTTAAAATATCTCACTCAATAATTCTGGCTTGCTTCTAGGAGCTAAACCTGTGTAATGTCTTAACATTAATGTTGTAAGGGGCAGGCATCTCAATACATCATATGTAATTGCATTTTTCATTTTCACGAAGAGACGCGCTTGTTGTGCACCAAATCATATTTTTCGAAATGTCGTAAAAGTAAAACGGACATCTTTGCAGTTTAGACTCGCTCCAAATTACACGGCGCTAAGTAAGTAAAATGTTTTCACAAAGAGGCGGGTATTTTTGCTGATAATTTTTGCAATTATTTCAAAACGTTTACATGCCCGTCTTTTTCTGAAACCGGTGACGTATTAATGCAAATAAGTTTGAAGGAATTTCCATGTGAACAAAGAAATAATTAGCAAGGCGGTACTTCCGGACGACCTCCGGACCAGCGCTCTACTAACTGTGCTATCTTACCATAGTATTTTGGCGGTCTCCCATAATATTGTCGGTATCTTTGTTCGAGGGCGCTATAGTCTGAAGTCATAAACACCAGAATTCGGTGTGGCCAGGGATCACGCTCAATGTTACGATACAACCTGGGAAGCGACATTGTGGAGATCACTCAATAAGGATATGACAGTTTATCTTTATTACATAAATAAACCACGGGAAACTGACTATAGGTAACAGGCCCGTACGCAGGATTTTTTATGGGGGGGTGCGAATTTGTACTGATGGGACCAAAAATGAAACCAAAAATTTTCTGGCCAGTATCGTTATTTTTACATCAAAATACCATTAGTTACCCCGGAAAATGTGGACCTTTTGGTAATTTGGGGGGCAAATTTGTACTGATGGGACCAAAAATGGGACCAAAATTTTTCGTGTGCCTGCAGTACAGTTATTTCTACATCAAAATACCATTATTTATCCGGAAAATGTGGACCTTTTAGTAATTTGGGGGGGGGGGGGGGGGGGGGGGGTGCGTACGCACCCGTCGCACCCCCCCCTGCGTACGGGCCTGGGTAAATTTGCATTAACTTCAGTGTAAACAAAGAAATTGAGAAGGCGGGACTCGAACCAGCAACCTCCGGAATACTAGACCGGCGCTCTACCCACTGAGCTATATTGCCCTATGTTAGCGAGCTCCTAAATTGTCAGTATTTCTGGTCGCAGTGGTTACAGTCATTAGGTAATGATGATATTGCATGGCATACAAAGTCGAATATTAAGCTGGAAACTCATTGCTGTAACTTATAGGCAACTGAGGTTATGCCATGGCTTATCTCGGCTATAGCTTTTTTTTCAAAACCTGTGCGCACTAAAGTTGGAATAACCTCTGTGCGTCTTGGTCCAAGGGATCGTATACGTTTGGTAATTACTTCAAAAGTTAATGGCAATACAAACATACTTGATAAGAAGTACAGCAGCTTTGGTAGTATAATGCATTTTTAGAAACCTTTCACCTCGAAGTACTGCGGTTATGAAAAAAGATATCACTTTTTATCTCCAAACATTTGAATCTGAGAAGCGTTACTGCAGTGACGTTTCTCATACTGTGTATTCCAATGCAGATTATTCTTTCTGCTAGGACATAACCGCTCCAGATTTTCGGCAGTATCTCAACATTACGCTACCACCTTTTGAAAATAAATGTTTACAGGTTAGTTTTATGGTATATCTATAACTATATAGGATTGAAACAAACAGTGGGTTCCAATTACCAAACGTATACGATCCCTTTAATTAAGACTTCTAAAGGGTTTTTTCCTTCGATTCTCTTCATCGATTTCCTCCACTACCCCTGATGGTATAAAGATAATAATGCTTTTCCAAGAACCATACATGTTTAATCAGGTTAACAATGCCATAGTGACACGTACTTTCTAAGAAGAACTATAGAGGAATGGTTAGACTATAGAGCTTTTACAGTTAGATTTAGTGCTGTATGAGCAAGGTTATAACAGAAGTAACAATGACGCGGAAAGATATGGGGCCAATTTCATAAAACATGTAAGCACAAAAATGTGCTTAGCACAAAAAAGTCTTGCTCATTAAAAACAGGTTATCGGCCCAAACTCCATGTGTTTTTTCATTCAAGCAAAAAAGAGCAGAATACCAGTCACAAACAATAAACATCAACTGAAATTTTGATTTGTAACCCTGTATTTTACAAGGAAGAATTTTCATGCTAAGCAAATTTTGGTGCTTACACGTTTTATGAAATTGGCCCATGATCGTGTAACCATAGATTTACAACTTGTAGGCCTTTTGTATGTAGGTATAGTACCCATTATAACACGTACATGTACACGCAGACCAGAAACTAGTGTAGAAACTACTGTGTTAACATGGTTGTTTATGGGAACACGTTTCTAAGACATCCGAGTTCACTCTGCTTGCGACAGCAAACTAAAAAGTTGGTTATCGCCATCTATATAATAATACGCTACTCTCTGTCTGTGTGTCTGTGCGCGCTTTTTCGTCCCCTTCCCGGGGTCGTGCGGCGTTCAAACTCGGTGGGTGGGTCCGGCTCGGTCCCCGCAAGAACCAGTTTGCATTCGCTAGAGCGTACGAGGTCAAAGGTCATCTAGGGGTCACCTTTTTGAAGTCTGTGCGCGCTTTTTCGTCCCCTTCCCGGGGTCGTGCGGCGTTCAAACTCGGTGGGTGGGTCCGGCTCGGTCCCCGCAAGAACCAGTTTGCATTCGCTAGAGCGTACGAGGTCAAAGGTCATCTAGGGGTCACCTTTTTGAAGTTGGTCGGATCGTGCTTAAACTCGGTGATCGCAATGCTCGATGCGAGGTGAGCGTGGCAAAAATAAAACGGGTTAGCGTTTTTCGGGTCTTCCGGGGTCAAAGGTCGTCTAAGGGTCGAATTTTCAAAGTTTGTCCTATCGGGCTTAAACTCGGGGACGGGAAGCCCGAATGCAAGTTGAGCGTGGAAAAAAGCGTTTGTCGGGTCAAAGGTCATCTAGGGGTCAACTTTTTGAAGTTGGTCCGATCGGGCTTAAACTCGGGGACGGGAAGCCCGAATGCGAGTCGAAGTTGGAAAAAAAAACGTTTGTCGGGTCAAAGGTCATCTAAGGGTCGAATTTTCAAAGTTGGTCCGATCGGGCTTAAACTCGGGGACGGGAAGCCCGAATGCGAGTCGAAGTTGGAAAAAAAACGTTTGTCGGGTCAAAGGTCATCTAAGGGTCGAATTTTCAAAGTTTGTCCGATCGGGCTTCAACTCGGGGACGGGAAGCCCGAATGCGAGTCGAACTTGAAAAAAAAAGCGTTTGTCGGGTCAAAGGTCATCTAAGGGTCGAATTTTCACAGTTTGTCCGATCGGGCTTAAACTCGGGGACGGGAAGCCCGAATGCGAGTCGAACTTGGAATGATAGCGTCAACATGTATCCACAATCCCCATCCATCCAGGGAAGTAGCTACAAACCCGAGAACCGACAAACCCCGGGTGACCGCCTAGTAGAGATATATTTATTTAATATCTCTATGGTTATCGCACACAACAACCGCAGGGCATACAGGACCATCACCCCATAGAGAAAGGAAATGATCGCCCCAAGCCAGAACTCATGAGAGGTCATTACCCCGCGACGTGAACAACACTTTTATCTGAAGAGGAAATTCGTTTGGAGTTTGGAGCGAATTATATTGCCCTTCAAAGGTAGAATGTTCGTTTCGGAATAGTTAGTGGGTAGATAGTCTGAGTCTCATACGTTGTTAACAAAGCCATCTCCGAACCAATAATTATGTTAGGGTTATGTGATGTCATTTCCAGCAAGAATTGTTGACAAAGCTGCTGATTGGTTGATAGGTGTCAGTTGACCCTGTTTCTCTCGATTGTTCACTGATCTCTATACTTGTTTGGAGGTCAAGAGGCAGTTTCGTGCACAATTATAATGTTATAGACGCCTGTGGAACAATATTCCATAGACCGTTTTCTTCATCGAATAGTCGAATTAGGAAGAGTATTTTTGTTGTTTGCCAGACGAAGAGTGTACAGTGCATGGTTTGTATAGGAACAAAAATCAAACGATTTATCTCAACGCGAACAAGAATAATACTCGGGATAATCCTACTATTGATGCATCTCACACCTCTGATTTAGTGTAAAACTTAGTGAAAGAGGGGATTAGTCTGACTTAATCTGAGCGAGGATTGTGTATATAGTATTTGTGTTCATGTTCTGTGGTGTAATCCAGTTTTAGCCGGAAGAGCTGTCAAGATGGAAGCCTTCCGTTTATTGACGCTATAGCAAATCCATGCGGCCTTTAAATTATTGTTAATGGTTTCCATATTAAGTAATCTTTAAAGAGGGTAGTCCTTTTCAGTTAACAAAATGCTTTCCAAAGGAGCCCTCTAATTATAAGAATTACTGATCACTATACCATTTCATAAATAAATTATTTTAAACAATTTGAAATATTATAGAGCCTATTTAAAAATTGATAGATTAAGAAACACATAGATTAAAAATGAATACAAACATGTAAAGAGTTTAAACCGGTTGAATCATTTAAACCAAACAAATATTGCACTTTTAAACAACACAAATGATGCACAAAGTGCAGATACAGATGTATGCTTGGGTCTAATCATGCTACCATGCAGCAGATATAGCCACACAGTACATGCAAGTCAAACTCGGGAAGTGCAGCATTAGTCATCAAAAATAAAAAAGACAACAATCTATAATGCCCAAGCATGTAATAAAACAAATACAAAATATACATGACAAATGCGGAGAGTAACAACATTATCACATCCAATTCAGACATTATGAAGCAATATATGGGACGGAGAGAACCTCCCCCCCCCTCCTTTGTGGCGGTCATTGCGCTTGCGGAAAGTTGTGGTTTCTTTTGAAGTTTTTAGGGGGGTGCATTAGGTAACAATAGTCTAGAGAGTGTACAGGTATGGGGAACTAATATAAGGGGGAGTCGCTCGGTCCCATTATCTTGCCGGGTATAAATTCAGCCGTCTCATGTGGCTTTTTATTTTTGTATAGGTAAAATATCACAATGAAGAGGCTATGGAATTGTAAAAAAACGACGGACCACCCTGGCTCAATGTTCGCATTGCTGATCGACGTTAATGGTTTTTACAGGTTAGGTTATAGAACAGAGAGAACAAATTGTGCACGTCTATATGGTAAAGTCTTCGTATTGCCCCATTTGGAGGTAATATTATTATTGTTATTACAAACTTATTTTTATAATTTTGTTGGTTATTATTTTATTTCTTGCCGAGCCTCTTTTTTTCTCAGGGTTTATTGCACTGTCAAATACAAACGTATTTATATTTGTGCCACGGTTTTATATTCTCTCAGCAGGATAAAGCAACTAAAATACAACGCCCAGGTTTTTGAGACATATATTTACATCACAAACAAAAACCTCGTATTGTTGTTGGAAATAAAAATGGGGCCTGGAACCGTGAAATTGATTTGTAAATACCCTATCTGGGGTCATTGGCTTCCATTACAATCAACCTTTGTAAGTCTGTCAGAAGACAACAAACCGGTTGATTGATTTTGCTGTCAGTAACAATTTTTGCTTCCAGAGCTTGATTTCTTTCTCTTTTATTTATTTGGACATTTTTTGATTATGTTCTTCTTTGGTTATTTCCTGCAAAACAATAATAGGGACGGCCGCCAAGACACGACTCAAAGGCGGCATGGGGGAGGAAAGGAGACTTCCTATTGGTCGACCGATTGCATAAACCACGCCCACTGATGTTTCCTGTGCCGTCATTGGCTGAAGCAATGTCACGGTAAAAAGTTTTTTCTTTGTGGGTGCACGCCGCGCCACGCCGCGAGCGAGAGAGGACGGGGTCTATTATTGTAAGCGTGTGTGTACATGTATAATGTGTGGCAGTACAGTGCATAACATGCATGCCGCGCTCGCTGGCCGAATATGTGTATACGTACGTGGACTTATTTCCTGTACTTGTTTGCTCAAAGTTGAGTATATTTGTCCAGAAAACAGGAAATTGTAGGGGTGATGAGTCGTTTTAATTGTCCTGTTTATAACATCTCTAGCTCTCCGATTTGCTCCAGGCAAAGTATGTAGATCATGTAAATGTGTTCGACCGTAACGACAGGCTTACACTGCCGCTGTACGATAATGTGGCTGATTCGGAGCTCGCGAGCGGAACTTCTTGATTTGTTTTGACCAGAAAACAGGTAACTTTTTCTCATGTGTGCATAACTTTCTAGTGAGCAGTTAGCCGAATTTAAGAGTTGGGTTGAATGTGTACCAACCTTGCAAATGCTGTGCAGAATTGCAAACAAAAGATGTTAACATAATTAATAAGGTTTTCTGTTTGTGTATTACGTAATGGTTTCTCCCTTTTTGAAAAGAGAGCTCTTATTATATAAGAAGAGGTAAAACATGGGTGAAGCCCAGATAATTCATCTTTAACATGTATAGACCAGTATGCGCTTTCCAAGATATTTTGTCAAGTATTTGGCCTGTTTTGGGCAACGTTTGTGTTCCCAATTTAGTTCTTTATGTGCACTAGGCTGAGATTCGAGAAGTCGTTGGGGCGTAGAACGACAAACAAAATCCAAAAATTGAAAAAAGGAGTGAAAATACCCCAATTATTCCAATTATAACCCTAACCTAGGTTAGGGTTATATTTGGAAAAGTGAAGAGGAACACTTATACATGTAGTTATACATGGGAATCACTTTCATAAATGTGGGTTGATAACATGTTCATGGTGTGAGGAAAATTAGTATTTTAGTGAAATTAGGTCCACAGAAACAGGATTCCTAAAGGTAGGATTGGTAATTGGTTGAAATATAATGAATGGGTGGATTGGGGGAGGGGGTGTATTTTATAGTAAATCAATGTTGTTTAAAGGTAGTATACACCATTTGCAGATATCGAAAATATTTACTACCGAATTATTAAGAAATATCCTACTCATCTGAAAGTAAATGTTGATTCTGGGCATCCAGCAAAATGATTGCGCTAGATATCCTGTAATTATTCCAAAAAATATAATTTTATAATGAATAATTCGCGATCGCCGGACGGCGATCGCGAAAAAACAAAGATAACATAAGAATAACTGCCTGACGCCGGTTGAAAAAAACCCGCTGTTTTTCGTGCTTTTCTCAGCATCCATGATTGTAAAACTTCGGACAGCTCAGTTAAACGATATTTACAATAAAATACAACCCCCCAAAGCTACCAATTCATGATAATTCAAGCAATTACCAATGGTGTATCCTACCTTTAACTGACCTATCCGAAGTTGGATATCATGGATCATGGATGCAAATAATTTGAACATAAACATGTATATGTCCTCACCACTGCCAGCAGCGTATTTGTTGCGTTATCAGTAGTGATGCCAGTGTATTCAATTTACAATACAAAAAAAACTTTCATTTTCTACAAGTATACTCGTACACTTGGCAGAATCCGGTACACCTGTTACTACGAGTATACTCGTACTCGTAGTCGGCATTCAACGTGTTAAAGTTTACATTATGGATGAACTGGACGCATCTCGGTTTCTTCCACTCATGCAGTGCTAAAATAATCTCCAAGTCCAAAGACTTATCATTTTTCCATCGCTTCTATAAACATTTCCATTTTTTATCAGCTCGCTCATGAATACAAAAATGGCCTGGGGTTGTTTTCTATAGCGATGATGCCAATGGCCATGAGATAATGGGATCTGGGGCTCACAGAAACATGTTAAGTGTTCCTGAAACTCTGCTTGGTGTATAAATATTTATTTTGGAGAACAATTATTTTTTTCTGGGTTAGTGCTGCCCTGTGATTTTTTTTTCTCAAAAACAAATGATTGTGGGAAATATCTCGATGTGGCATTGTCAGGAGGGTTTGGTGGATAAACAAGATTCATGCAAAGTTCAACTATTTGTTGCAATAGAAGTGTCACAATCTTTTCACACTACACTATCTCATCATGTCCAGTAAGTGACAATATACAAAGGCACACCATTCACAAAAATCCGTGTATAAAATAAAATGCAACAAAATATAACGGAATACCCCACGTAGAATGTATAACTAACATCGATAATATCTAGATATGGTTTCAAAGATACTGGTTTCCACTTTAAAGGTAGGATAAACCATTTGCAGATATCGAAAATATTTACTACAGAATTATTAAGAATTATCTTAGTCATTTGAAATTAAATAATGAATCTAGGCATCCAGAAAAATGATTGCACTAAATATCCTGTAATTATTCAAAACAATTAAATTTAATTTAAAAAAATTGCGATCGCCGTCCGGCGATTGTGAAAAAAACAAAGATAACATAAGAATAACTGCTCGACGCTGGTTGAAAACAAATTAAATGCTGTTTTTTCGTACTTTTCTCGGCATCCATTATTGTAAAACTTCGGACAGATCAGTTAACCAGTTCGCGCCGGGATTATTTTAACATCGCCGAGCCCACGGGCGGGATTATTTTTAACGAAACTCAATCCGAAGCGTGTTCAGGCTGATAGTGACGGGAAGCACACCCACGCATTTTCGGCCTTGCCCGCTGCTGACATACATTTCCGAACTTGAACTTGGCGTGTTTATGCGTCATCCGTTTTGAATCTGGGGAAATTTTTGCGTTTAAATACGTCATCCGGTGCGAACTGGTTAAACGATGTTCACTATAAAATACAACCCCCCAAATCTACCCATTCATGATAATTCAAACAATTACCAATGGTGTATCCTACATGTACCTTTAAAATGAGACATAAAATGACAAAATCTGTCAATGGGGGGTCAAAGAGGGGTCAAATTGACCATAGGACCAAGTTTTTCGATTTTGTTTGGACACTGTGCAAGTGTAGATTTGAAATCAAGTTGTTAGACATTGTCGTCTTTGCCGGTCTGTGCAGGCGCCAACGAAATGAACCAGTGCTGAGCCACCTGCACGGACAAAGAAAAAAGTGTGTAACGACTTGACTTCAAGTCTACACTTGCACAGTGTCCAAACAAAATTAAAAAACTTGGTCCCATGGTCAATTTGACCCCTCTTGGGAAATTATTCATAACTCTGTCAAACATTGTCAGATTTTGACGTTTAATGTCTCATTTTAAAGGTAGGATACACCATTGGTAATTGCTCGCATTATCATGAATAGGTAGTTTTGGGTGGGTTTTATTTTATAGTAAAAATCGTTTAACTGACCTGTCCGAAGTTTTACAACCATGGGTGCCGAGAAAAACACTAAAAACAGCGTTTGTTTTCAACCGGCGTCGAGCAGTTATTCTTATGTTATCTTTGTTTTTTCGCGATCGCCGTCCGGCGATCACAAATATTTCTTTATAAAATTATACGTTTCGGAATAATTACAGGATATCATAGCGCAATCATTTTGATGAATGCCTAGAATCATTATTTACTTTCAAATAAGTAAGATATTTCTTAATAATTCGGCAGTAAATATTTTCGATATCTGCAAATGCGGTATACTACCTTTAAAGTAGAAACCAGTATCTTTGAAACCATATCTATATTATCGATGTTAGCTATACATTCTACGTGTGGTATTACGTTATATTTTGTTGCAATATTTTTTAGACACCCTGTACATATTGATTGACCCTATATTTATATTGGTGCCACTACTAGAGATGTTGGAAAAGAGCTGGAGGCTGGAGCCAATTCCATAAAAGCATTCTAAGCCTAGTTGGTTGCTAACTTCCTTTCTATCTCTAGTTCCTTGCTAAATCTATTCCATAAAACCATTATACGCTTAGCAAGGTTCCTAGTTGCTTGCCAAAATTAGAATAGGTTTGGGGTATGTCTAAATCCTTAGCACCATTCTAATCTTTAATCTTTTGGGAATTTGTATTGACATCCTTATGCGCAGAGTCAATAGGATAACCTTAAACTCCTCATAGCGTTCTGCAAGGAACAGATTTTTCTGGGTCGAGTAATTAGGCTTCTTTCCCCTTTTTTGAGTTGAAACACCCTCTGAATTAGCCATTTCTGAAACATGTGCTTCTAAGGCTGATACAAATGTACATACCCTAAATAGGGTACAGATTAATGCATTGACAATACAACCCACAGCATGACCTGATTTGAACTCTTTCCCTATTGTTAACTCAAACTGACCATGTACTTAATAGTAAGAATGTTTCATAGAATGGTGTTATGGAATGCGATTTAGTTGATTGCTAGCAAAAACCAACTAGGCATTTGGAATCTTGCTTAAACCTAGTAATATACTAAGTTAGAATGCTTTTATGGAATTGGGCCCTGCACTGCAGACAGACTAGACAGGTGCAATGAACGGCGTAATCTGCCCACACTGATGTCATTTCCTTTCGCAAATAGCCAACGCAAAATACAATCGGTCAGTAAATTGAGCTTTCCTATGGTCAGACAGACAGACAGACAGACAGACAGTGAAGGCCTTTACTTATACTATAGATGTCACATTACATTACAGCGTATTATCAAAGACCCCCTAGGCTGATGATATGAAATATTGAATATGTTTACACATGCTTGAAACGATCTTGTTCCAGTGCATTTATTGAAAAGGTTTGGCCACATTAACACCAAGTAAAGGTATTCTATAGCCAATTTGTCTACTCAAGGGAGCCCCAATTGTCTGGATAACAAACCCAGACTTGGAATTCTGCGGAGATTTAGTCATTTCCTACTGTGTAGGCCTACATGTAACTCTTACTCTTGTTGAGTATCTTAGGTAAACTGTCTGAGGTTTTGTCTGAATCATAAAAAAAAAAAAAATACCTTTGCTGAGAGAGATTTACGATGTCATATAAATGAAAAGAAAAAAATTTACAAGAATTATGTGCACCTTTTCACACCATTGTACTCGGATTTCAGAAAAAAATATTCTTTCTCTTTTAGTATCCCGCAATTTCAGAATAATATAGTCTTCGGTTATTTTAAAGTTGGCATTCAAGATATCGGTACCCTACATTTTGTAAGCTATAACTTGCACTCACGTTGCCAATCTGAATTTGCATGCACCTGATGGGAACAATTTAAAATAAAATGTTAATAACATATATTTATTTGATTTGTATATTTCAGGTCATTCCAGCCACTAAGCAGTTTGCAGAAGTTTAATCTTACATGAAAACAAAATAGTCAGTATATACAGCAAAAAGATTATACAATACAAATATTCAGGTAATGAACTTGCATTCTGGACAGCCCTAAAAACAGCATTTTCCTAATGTCCTAGCTACATGTATGTACATGTTTTAACAATTTCCTCCTGCGATTGCGTTACAGTGTACACTTTGCAACATGGCTTCAACTTGTACATTACATACATTTCTGGATAAGGGTTCTGTAATGTTTACATCTTGTTAACAGGTCTGTGTACGTGCACTGTGGGACTCGGAACTACTTCTTGAGATATGCCGGCGTTTCGTTTACGGAGGAGAATGGTTCTTCTCTTTGGGCTTCTCGTCTGCTCACTTGTCATTGTACAATTCTTTAACCTCAGCCTTGGCTCCTTTGAGCGAACAGCTAAAAGTTTCTCGAACCTGCCGGTACCGGTAGGCCTGTCGACTTCTCATGACCCATGGAGTTTTGAAACGCTGAAAAAGGACCGAGCAAGAATCGACAAAAGGAAGAATAAATCACTGAAGGACTTTGGAGTAGGAGTACTGGAGTATGCTGGGCATGGGCAAGACGAAGGCGACCACAAGATGGCAATCAAAAAGGAATCCCCGGAAAGCACCCCGAGACTAACCACTCGACCTTTAAGACGCTTTTCCAAAGTTTCCCCGGCTGTTCTTGAGGAAGAAAAATGCCCAGGCTGCTATGGCACGACCCTGTGCGACAAATTCTATGCTGGCAATATCACCCTGGACATGGAGACCCCCGGACAGGCCAAGCGGAAGGGGGTTTACTTTGGCCACATGGAGGGACAGCGGATAGTAGGCAAGCACCTCGCCGATTCCAGCGAGTTCAAACGAATGGATCATTTTGTCTGTCAGAACAGCAGCCGTCGGATCCGCCCTAATCAGTCGTGCGACGTGAGCTGGGACATTCTCCACTCGCATTTAGCGAGCAAGATGGCGTTAGACGTCGAGTACATCCGGAAGGATGCACACAAAGTGGCACAGAAAACTCCATCATCTCTAGGGTAAGATCTAAGATTTAGTTTTATCCATTTTGCATTATGGTTTTCTTGTATAATTTCAATTTTTAGTGGAAAATATTTTCTCTTGAACAATAAAAACTGAACAAAATATTTTGGGAAAATGGTTGTTGCGTGTATTTGGGTCACTTGTTACAAATCAACATCTGGCCTGCTATTAAAACAGTGTTAGCAAACAGATTTGTATTGAAACTCTGCCCATTCTTGTTCTTTGGATAGTAAACTGAAATTCAAATAGTAATCAAATTTAGTATGGCAGATTCAATTCTCATTAGAGCTTCAAAAGTGAGTGCATACACATATTGTTTAACATGTACGTGTACAGTAGTATAAAACAATTAAAAACAGGTCTAAAAATACAGCAAAAGATCTACCGTATTTAGGCCATTAGTTTAGATCTTCGATGTACCATGGATGTTAAAAAAAAAATTAAACAAATGGCCATGACTATAATATCACTGACCTTAAAAATGTGTTTTTTTACTTCGTGGTGAAGGTTTCAACATGTTTACCCGTTATATCAGGAAAACCACCTGTGATAAAATAATCACACTTCCTCTTTGAGGTAGTTAAGCATGGTTTTATGGTTTGGGGTTTTCTTATAGCAGGAAATAAAAACTAACTGAAATGTCCCCGAGTTTTCCTTAAATGTTCATAGATGACATACTGACATGCATCAAAACATAAAGCCCTTTATAAAGCCCTTTCTCGGCTTGCCCTGAACTTGCGACTTTTTTTGTATTCATCACTGCCGAAGCAAATATTGTTGTTGCAGGAAAACTTTATTCTTCCAGTTTTAGTGATTTTGCCCAATTTGATTTGCACAGGGTTGTTCAGACAACATACTTTGGCACTTTGCAAATCCAGTGTCCCTTTTTTCCAGGATCCCTGTGGACCCTCCACAGATGTGTGTTGAAGAAATCTGTGAGGATTGTCAAGGAAAGTGCGACGTTATATATAACATTGAAGATTTGGCCTGAGATTTGGCCAAAGATTTGGCCCAATGTACACAGCCACTTTACATCTGCTAATGTCATTTACTTGCGAACTGGCTCTTCCAGAGTTTAAGGTTATCAAGGCAGTGTGGTTGCAATATACTGGTAGGTCCTTGTGGAGACGTCATAAATTATGAGAAATATTCTCATGGGGTGAGCTTATTTTCTGGCTGAAAAACAAGTGGAATTTTGCCATGGTGCTATAAAAATATTTTTTTTATAGCTCCAATAGTCGATATAGTCCACTGAGTCAACGAAGCATTTTGGCAACATCAATATACCCCTGGTATATTTACGTCTACCTACTGCTGTGTATGCCATAGATGTCAATGTCATGTGTGTATACCTGTCCTCTAGCAGGTAACTGTTGGCGTAAATACAACCAATGTCCTCAGGGCAATTAAACCGCTGTTCCTGACAGGTTAACGAGTCATCTGTGGATAGTAAACCATTTGATTATTATTGACCTGTTCGTCATCCGTTTTAAATCTAAAATTTGTTTTTTCGTGTAACTTACACATCTTCCAGCTCGTTAAAGTTTCAATAAAGTTGCTTAAAGGTAGTACACCATTGGTAATTGCTTGAATCGGCATGAATGGGTGGATTTGTGGGGGTTGTATTTTATAGTAAATATCGTTTTACTAACCTGTCCGAAGTTTTACAATCATGAATACCTAAAAAAGCGGCGTCGAGCAGTTATTCTTATGTTATTTGTGTTTTTTTGCGATCGCCGTCCGCGAATTTTTCTTTATCAAATTATATTTTTCAGAATAATTAATCTAGCGCAATCATCTTGCTGGATGCCTAGAATCATTATTTACTTTCAGATGAGTAAGATATTTCTTAATAATTCGGTATTAAATTTTTTCGATATCTGCAAATGTTGTATTCTACCTTTAAAGTTTTTGTTTTCTTTTTCTTTTCTTTTCTTTTTTAATTTTTTTTGGGGTGGGGGGGTGGGTGGGGGGGGGGGGGGGGGGGGGGGGGGGTGGGTGGGTTATGTACTTAACCACCCCTGTGTATTCCCGACTGCACAGTCCAATACCGGTGACACCTTTTCTATGATCTGGTCTGAGCAGTTTGTAGAGTTCGGCGCACTTTTGAAGTCATTGCCTAACCAAACCAAAGGCTAGTACTCACACAAAGCAAATTGTGTTCGTCCAGGAACACATTTCTTGTTTTTCCTACAGATTTTATGGTTTGGGTGGGGGGAAGAAAGGAATTTTCTGAATGTGGGTCAGCATATTTTTTACCGTTATCACCTTTGAAATGTGAACAAATCTGGTGAACAATGCAAACAATATGTACATTCCTCTTATAATGCCATATTTGACAGAAATGAAAAGGCTATATTTTTATTGGTATACACCTTGAGGCAAAAAAGATGAATGGAGGTCTATTTTTTATTTTCTATTTTCTATCAACAAATTTATTGTTGCTCACAGACAAGAACCTTTAGGCAAAATATGTAGACTTTTTTCAATATTGTAAAAATTGAATACAAATTTGTATACATAACAGAGTGAATTGCAGGACACTTACAAAATACTGTTTAAAGGTACAATGTAGGATACACCATTGATAAATTTATGAATTTTCAGGAATTTGGTAGATTGAGAGGGTTGTATTTTATAGTAAATATTGTTTAACTGACCCGTCCAAAGTTTTACAATCGTGGATGCCGAGACAAGAACGAAGAACAGCATTCGTTTTCAACTGGCAGTTGTTCTTGTTCTTGAGTTAAAAAAAACAACAAAAATTCGGAACAATTACAGAATATCTAGCACAATCATTTTTCTACATGCCTGAAATAATTTTTTTCTTTCAAATAAGTAAGATATTTCTTAATAATTTGGTACATATGTAGTAAAATTTTTTGGATATCTGCAAATGGTCTGTCCTACCTTTAAAGGTAGGATACACCATTGGTAATTGTTTGAATTATCATGAATGTCTAGATTTGGGGGGTTGTATTTTATAGTAAATATTGTTTAACTGACCTTTCCAAAGTTTAACAATCACGGATGCCGAGAAAAGCACGAAAAACAGCGTTTGTTTTCAACCGGCGTCGAGCAGTTATTCTTATGTTATCTTTGTTTTTTCTTTATACAATTCAATTTTTCGGGAATAATTACAGGATATCTAGCGCAATCATTTTGCTATGCATAGAATCATTATTTACTTTCAAATGAGTAAGATATTCGGTAGTAAATATTTTCGATATCTGCAAATGGTGTGTCCTACCGTACCTATAATAAAGTACAAGTGTATCTAGCCAACAGTATTTCCTGCTTCTTGATTGACACATTGATTGGCAATGTCACCTGTTGCTTTTTGTGTATGCCTGATTTCTATGGTTAACCACACCAAACACCACTGGGGAAAACTGAGCCAGACAAAACATGTGGTAATGAAATCTCAGCTTCACATCTGATACTACCTTACCTGATTATAATCTCCTGAAAACAAATAAAGCAAACAGGCCATTTCAATGGGGAAAATGGGTCTCTGCACTGTCAGCACATTCATGAATACAGTATTTGAACTTTGATTGATTAGAAACCTAATTAAAGGTAGTATACACCTTTAGCAGATATCAAACAGTTTCACTACCGAATTATTAATAAATATCTTCATTTTTTGAGATTAAATAATGATTCTAGCCATCCAGCAAAAGTTGTTCCGAAATATTAAATTGTACTATAAAAGAAAAAATTACGATTGCTGGACGGCGATTTCTTAAAAAAATACCAAAAATACAAAACGCCAGTTGAAAACGAAAACCATTTTTCTTGCTTTTTTCTCGGCATCCATGATTGTAAAACTTTAGACAGGTCAGTAAAACGATTCATATACAACCCTCCCCAATCCACCCATTCCTGATTACCAACATTTGGTGTACATCCTATCGCCAGGGATTTCCAAACCAACCTCTGTCCACAAGAGAAGAGAAATATAATTTAACTCGATGAACAGTGTACTCTTATTTTTGATAATCTTTGCCCCGCAAAAGGCCCCAGTTGTAGAACAATTTTGTTGTTTGGGGGTTCTTTAACAGTTGTTTTCAAAATGTTTTCGATTTTAAGGACAGTGATAAAACAAATTACAAATTGCTGTTGACTTTGCTGATGAGCGTTTCCTGTGCATGACCATTACCAATTACCAAGGATGTGGACAACAATGGATCTTGGCCCAAACTTATTATTTTGTAAACAAGCTGATGCAAAGGAAATCAATCCGACTATGGAACAAGAATACAGAGCTGCAGTTTGCTTGGTTGAGTACATTATATCTCCAATTAAAGGTACGGTAGTATGCACCATTTGCAAACATAAAAACAATTTTTAACGATTGCCAGCCAGCAATATTTATAAAAACCTGACTATTTTATACAAACACCCCCAATTTACTGAATTTATCTGAAAGAAGTCAAGGAACCAGACTGCAAGAACAGCACTTTTTTAATGTTTTGTTCAGCTTGTATGAACACAAAACGTTAAACAGGTCGGTATCACAATATTTAGCATAAAATATGAATCCCCTATTCATTTTCGAAAATTACAGCAAAAGCAAATGTGACTATAGATGATGACCTTTAAAGGTATTGGTACACAGTTTGCAGAAATCAAACGTTTTTATTGTTCAAATTTTTAAGAAAATATCTTACTTATTTGAAAGTACATAATGATTGTACCGGTAGGCATCATTCAAAATTAATGCGCTAGATATCCTATAAATGTTCCGAAAAATATAATTGTTTTTGGACGGCGATCGCGAAAAAACCCCAAGAATGACATAAGAATTAACCACTTCCCGACGCCAGTTGAAAATGAACACTGTTTTTTTTGCTTTCCTCGGCATTTATATTTACTTTAAAATACAACCCTCTCAATCCACCAAATCCACCCATTCGTGATAATTCAAGCAATTACCAATGGTGTAATCTACAAGTGGATGTTACGCTCGGTTCAGACAGGCGTTCCACAGTCGCGCCGAACCAAATTGAAATCAAGTCGCTCCTGAGTCGCTCTAACAACTCCAGCAGTCGATCGTTCTCCGTCTGGCGCACCTTGTCGCCCTTATTCGTTTCAGACATTGGACTAAATTCACTCATTTGGTTCGACGCGACTGTGGAACGCCTGTCCAAACCGAGCGTTAGAGCGCTTGGGCAATCCTGCCTGTAATCCATATTACTTCCAGTAAAGCTTGTCTGCCAACCAACCCACAGTAAAAGTAATTGACAAGAGATTTGAAGTATTACTTACCCCACAGGGAATACTTAGGAAACTCTATGGACAGACACTTGAATGCCATAACAAAGAGGGACAGGGGAAAGAAAGGGCCTGGGGTGTAGGGGGGAAAGAAGGGGGAAGTATCTGTCATCCTCCATCTGTAGCAATTATATAAATAACAGAACCACAATAGTGTTCCCCCTTCCCCCCATCCCTGCTCTTATTCATGAGCTAACAAAAGGCTAACAGTATAATAAGGCAGGCCTTCCATTTGGTAATGGTGAATGATGATGAAGGCATTGTCTTGTTTCCTCTTTTCCAGAACTTTAAAATGTTCCTCCACCTCCTCCCCCCCCCCCCCCCCATTCCTGCTCTTATTTATGAGCTAATTACTAAAAGGCTAACAGTATAATAAGGTGGGCCTTCCTTTGGTAATGGTGAATGATGATGATGAAGGCATTGTCTTGTTTCCTCCTTTCCAGAACAGACTAGGAAACTCCTTAAGCCTTGAGGGCATTGCTGGCCCTGCTGTATGGCTTCTTATTAAACCTTCCTAATCCTTATGACCGGATGCCATGCATGTATTGTGCCTATAGTTAAAGCAGGGTCAGGCCAATTTGTTCGCAAGCAAAATGTAAAAACATTTGAGAACAGTTTATCTAGAACATGATTTCTTTTGTAAGAAATTACAGAAAACAAATTCATTTCAAGCTTTTCAGAGGTAGGATACACCATTTTGCAGATATCAAACATTTTTACTACTAAATTATTAAAACATTTCTTACTTATTTGAAAGTAAATAATAATCCTAGGCATCCAGCAAAAGGATTAGAAAATCTGTAATTGTTAGCAAAAAAATGAATTTTATAAAACAAATCACGATTGGCGATAAAAATGGCAAAGAAAAAACTGCCTGACGTCGTTTTTCTTGATTTTTTCTTTTTCTCGGCATCACTGATACGACACGCGTGAAGTTGTTTGCGTCTGTTCTACTCGCACGTGCGTTGCATTTAGAGTACACTTTCAAAATTAAATCTATCTATTTTTATTATGTTCTACAACATGCACATAAATTCAAAATGTCTGCGCGCAGAATAAAGAGTCAGCGCTCTAGTAATTTAATGAAGCTCTATGGTACTGTAGGTCCAGACAGTCTTTTATTGCTTGAAAGAAGACATTGTTAAAAGTGATTACAACATGTGCTAGTTGTATCCGTTTTAACAGCCTTGAAAGGTGTACTTGGACCCTGACAATGATTGTCATGACAACTTTCAGATCCGCTGAAAGCATTTTTACATTCAACCTGACTGTTTTGTTGTTGTTGCTGTTGTTGTTAAAAAGCCTGCAGGAAAAAACCTTGTTTTTGTTTTGTTTGTGGTTTAAATAGCTTGTAATATTACAACAGTGGCGGGCAAGGTTTGGAGCTCGAAGCATGAAATGAATCAATTGTGTTCCTTAAACCAACAAGGGTTTGCAACAGTGGTTATTCTTTACACCGATCTATTGCGCTCTACCTGAGTAATATAATACATCATGTACTGTACCTGATCGAGGTTTGTGAGTAGTACATGTATCTCTTTGTGGGTAGACCTTGTGGGAATTGCTGGATGTACACGATTTTTGATTTTGTGTGTGTTTGTGTCGATACTTGTATTGATTTGTGTACATTGTGCCTGACCTGGATTTGGAATTGTTTTTTTCCAGGTCACAATGTTTGAATTTGTGTGTTTGTAACATTTGCAGACTTAAAGGTAGTACCGGTACAGTATACACCATTTGCAGATATCGAAAATATTTACTACCGAATTATTAAGAAATATCCTACTCATCTGAAAGTAAATGTTGATTCTGGGCATCCAGCAAAATGATTGCGCTAGATATCCTGTAATTATTCCGAAAAATTGAATTTTATAATAAAAAATTCGCGATCGCCGGATGGCGATCGCGAAAAAAACAAAGATAACACAAGAATAAACCCCCGCTGTTTTTCGTGCTTTTCTCAGCATCCATGATTCTAAAACTTCGGACAGCTCAGTTAAAGATGTTTACTATAAAATACAACCCCCCAAATCTACTCATACATGATAATTCAAGCAATGACCAATGGTGTATACTACCTTTAACAACAAAAATAAAAAAATACCGAATTATCATCATTTATTAAATACCTTACATTGCAGTGCTACGGTGTGCTGTCATTTTCATGAAAGGTTTAAATTTTGCAGCGATTTCCAATGATGGTTGGCTGTATGACCATCGTTTGAAAAAAACTATTTTCAAATACTGCTACTGCCCACACATTATCCAATTTAGTTAGTCCACATTTTGTTTGCGATTAATTACATACTGTACTCTATATTAATCGTGAATAGGTGCAATTCAGCAGCTACATGTTTGTAGTCTGGTTAGGTTCCAGAACTAACAATTTCCGGACCTATAAATTGCTCTGTTCTGCCTGAAATGGGTTCAGGGAACCAGACTAAAAGTAAACTATTTACTCTATTATACCCAGCACGATATGTGGCAGAGGGGTACCCCCCTCTTATCCCTATACTTTATACGCACTCAACACTATTGTAACCTAACCCATCCCCCCTTGAAACCTAAAAGGAATTCCTGAGATTCCGGGAACACAATGGTCAACACAAAAGAGGGGGGGTTTTCTCTGCCACATATCGTGCTTCATATGTACTCTATGACCGAAGAACATGGCAGTCAGAATTGTCCACTAAAATTGTTGCTTTTGAGTGGAAGCAAACCAAAGTAAAGACAAACATTTGTCTTTTTAAAATTAAACTTTTCAAATTTTCAAGCATGTCATGTACATGTATGTAATTTAGTAGAACCTTTGATGGGAGTTCAGAATCCTTCAATTTGCACACACCCTAGTCATGGAGGTTAAAAGTGTTGACACATTGTTAATCAATGTCAAAACTGGAAACCAGGGGCCAATTTCATAGAGCTGCTAAGCACAACAATTTGCTTAGCATGACAATTTGTCCTTGGCAAAAACAAGGTTACAGACCAAATTTTCACCTGATCTTTATTGTTCTGGATTGATAATCAGCCTTTTTTGTGCTTAGCATGAAAAACACGTATAATTTTGGCTGGTAACCTGGGGCCAATTTCACGGAGCTGCTAAGCACAAAAATTTGCTAAGCATGAAAATTTGTCCTTGGTAAAAACAAGGTTACAGATCAAATTTTCACGTGATCTTTATTGTTTTTGATTGATAATCAGATTTTTTTTTTTTTAGCACTAAAAAAACGTAGGTTTTTGGCTGATAACTTGTTTTTAATGAGCAATATTTTTTGTGTGCTAAGCAAACTTTTGTGCTTAGCAGCTCTATGAAATTGGCCCCTGGGTGAATGGTTAAAGTTGGCCTTCTTGTTTGCAGTGTGGTATACATGGAGAAAATTGGATGACCTACAATAATTGCAAGGTGCCTGCCAAGTCATTTGTGTGATTGGATTATCAACATATTTTTTTCTCTTCATTGGCTAACAAAAGCATATATTCGGAGGTCACACATTTTTGTGTGGATTACTGGGGCCTTATTCTTTTAATTCTGAAACTGATTAAAGGTAGGATACACCATTGGTAATTGCTTAAATTATCATGAATGGTTGGATTTTTGGGAGGTTGTATTATGTAGATTATATCATTTTAACTGACCTGTCCGAAGTTTTACAATCATGGATGCTGAAAAAAAAAAAAAAAAATGGCGTTCAAAAATAGGCAGTGGTTTTCATTTTGTTCTTGTTTTTAGCGATCGTGATTTTGTTTTATATTAAATTTGTTGGAACAATTACAGGATATCTAGCGCAATTATTTTGCCGGATGCCTACAATAATTATTTACTTTCAAATAAGTAAGATATTTCTTAATAATTCTGCAGTAAACTAAATCTGCATATAATGTATACTTGTATCCTACCTTTAAGTATTGATATCAACAAAACTGTGGCATGCATTTGTTTAGTACTGTATTTTTGTCTGTTGTTAAAGGTATGATACACCATTTGCAGATATTGAAAATATTACTGCAGAATTATTAAGAAATATCTTACTTATTTGAAAGAAAATAATGATTGTAGGCATCCAGAAAAAGGATTGCGATAGATATGTCCTGTAATTTTTTTATATTTTTTTTTAATCTGATTATTATTATTATTATTATTATTTTTTTTTTTTTTTAAATATATATTTTTAAATATATATACAGTATAAAAAAATAATGTTTGGGTTAATTTATTATATTTACCTTTACTTGGTCTGAACTTTATTTAACGTATTATTTAATTTAATTTCACTTTTCTTTTTATAATTATAATTACAATCTTGTTATATAATTGTTTCTTGTATCCCATTCAGCTTGGAGAACCCCTCGACAGGAACAATGTTTCTTTTGGGTAATCCTTCGGGAGCTGAATGGTATTTTGTCTTTGTCTTGGTTATTATGTTTTGTACATTGCATCTAAAGCTTTTATTTTATGTTTTCTTTGTAATTTTGGTCCGTGCATTTGTTGATGTTTCCCGAGAAATAAAATAGAGAATAGAGAGAATAGAGAATAGAGAAAAAGAACCTGATAATTCTATTACCAATGGTGTATTCTACCAAAAAAGGAGATCTACCGGTAATAACGTTCGTGAAAGAAATGCTGACAAAGTAACAATGGATTTAGCAATGAATTTTCATTGTTAGGGCCTTTTCAAAACCTTTGCTTTGCCTTCAGACTTGGCTTTGCCTCCGACTTCCGAATCACTGGGAAGCAAACTTTGGAGTTCACATCAACCGATTGGATCGAGTTCTCACAGTTCGGGGCCTCAAATTGCTTAATTAAAGGGATCGTATACGTTTGGGAATTGGAACCCATTGTTAGTTTCAATCATATATAATTATAGATATATACCATAAAACTAACCTGTAAACATTTCATTTCCAAAGATGGTAGCGATTTTGAGATATTGCCGAAAAATCTGGAGGAGCTTTGTCCACGCAGGAAGAAAAATCTGCATTGGAATACACAATCTGAGAAACGTCACTGCAGTAATTAACGCTTCTCAGATTCACATTTTGGGGGATAAGGAGTGATATCTTTTTTTATAACCGCAGTACTTTGAAGTGAAAAGTTTCTAAAAATGCATTATACTATCCAAAGCTGCTGTACTTCTTACCAAGTAAGTTTTTATTGCCATTAATTTATGGAGTAATTACCAAACGTATACGATCCCTTTAAGCCGAAGACGAAGACGAAGCCAGGGATTCGAAAAGGCTCAAAGTGGACCGTGTTTCTTTTGTTAGATGTTCGTAGTGAGATATGACACAATAGATCTCTGTTTATACCAACAACAATATGAACCACTCACAACTAGCTTAATAGTGTGGGAACTTTTGCAGATGTCAAATCCCATAAAGTGAGCACCGTAGAATGGATTGTCAAAAGTATGTGAAAACTGAAGTGTAAGACAGAAAAAGTTCTATTATCACCATGTAAACATATTATCAGGGACACCGCACTCAGTTTTGGTAAATAAAGTGCGAGACAGGCAGCTTGAACAAAGTTTGCAAACTGATTTGAAAATTTGAAATTAAACTCAATCCAGTTCTAAGATAGAAATGCTCAGTCAAAAGAAAATTAGATGACTGCTAAAATATCCAAGATAGGTACATGTATGTAGCTTTAGGTAAAACAGGACTTGGGCCCTACAAATTAAGGTTCACGTTGAAACAAAAACAAAATCGACGACCCCTTTATCAAATTTTGCCATTTTGCCCTCTGTTCTGCAAAATGGCAATTTCCAACTTGAAGCTCATTCCGTGGTGACAGGTCAGAAACCAGGCATGCTGTAAAATGGCTTTGGAATAATTTTCAAGAGACTTTGGGTGTCCAGAGGGAACATCGAAGGAGTCGGATTTCTCCAGGAAGTAAACCCTGACCAAAAAGGCAAAATGGTCTCAATCTGCTTCATCCCTTGAGACCACATATTTGGAAAGTGCCTACAGGAAGTAGCATTCTGACATTGGATCGCAGAGTAGATTTGCAGAAACTTTACCATTTGAAAGTAATTGTATAGGTTTAGAGGACAGTCATAAATTGTATTCAGTTGTCATGGAGAATGAGAACCATTCAAAGGTAAAAGCAAAAATGGAATTTTAAGAGCCAGCCGTGTGAAGCTTACCAGATGTTTGATTTTTTATTTCCATGGGGGAAATAAATAAATCAATCAATAAATAACCATAAAATATGATTTAGATTCTTATTTCCTTCCCTGTTTTTTTCTTCCTCTCTTCCATCAGCTTGGCGTTGTGTGCCAGTGAGAGGTTCTTGGAGCAGCTAAAGGACCTGTATGGTCTCAACAGGTGGATCAGGGACTGTTCACCAGAGATTGCCACCCTCATGACTTCACTGATTCTGAACCCGGAGGGCCTGCTGCTCAAGGTATCAATACAATGTAGTTGTGCTCAGATACCTGTTTCATATGGTTAAAAAGGTAGGATACACCATTTGTAATTGCTTGAATTATCATGAATAGGTAGATTTTGGGGGTTGTATTTCATAGTAAATATCGTTTTAAACTGACCTGTCCGAAGTTTTACAATCATGGATGCCGAGAAAAGCACGAAAAACAGCGTTTGTTTTTTAACCGGCGTCGAGCAGTTATTCCTATGCTATTTGTGTTTTTTTCGCGATCGCCGTCTGAATTATTAAGAAATGTCTTACTATTTTGAAAGTAAATAATGATTCTAGGCATCCAGCAAAATGATTGCGCCAGATATCCTGTAATAATTCCGAAAAATATAATTTTATAACAAAAATTTGCGATCCCCGCCTAAACAAAGATAACATAAGAATAACTGCCCAATGCCGGTTGAAAACAAAAGCTGTTTTTCGTGCTTTTCTCGGCATCCATGAATGATTGTAAAACTTTTGACAGGTCAGTTAAATGATATTTACTATGAAATACAATCCCCCAAATCTACCCATTAATGATAATTAAAGCAATTACCAATAGTGTATCCTACCTTTAAATAATAAAAAATAAAATTGTAACCTTTTTTAAAATCAAATTCTATGAAATTATAGGATTTACAGAAATTGATTAGATTTTGGGTTAGTATTTTATAGGAAATATATATATTTTTATAACGAACCTTCAAAAATTTGCATCAAATGTTCGGATTAACAAAGCTTATTTCATTTTTGGACTAATGAACCCCCGCTGAAGGGGTACTAGTGCTTGTGTCGGGTCTCCACGCTCCACAGGGTACCATACTTATAAACATAGTGGGGTGCCCAGAAAATCGGTCTTTTCAAATCGGTCTTTTCAAATCACTATTAATTTGAAGGTAAAGGTCTATAAAGAACAATTTCAGTTCAAGTGTCAAACCCTGATAATCACATTTTCCAAGATGGCCCCATCAAAAATTGTGAATTATTGTTATTATTAATATACATTTTGTTTTAGCATACTCCCTTTTACTAGTACCTACACTATGGACATTGTAAAAAGAATATTAAAAGTGTTATCTAGAAACATATAGCTAGACCATGGCTAGACCCAATAGAAATGCTGTCTTCCCATTTAAATTAATGAATTGAATTAATTGAATTGTGTTAATATATTTAATGTACTGAGCTCTGTTGTGGATAATATCACTGGCAGCCTTAATTGGCCGAAGTGTGAAATTGAATACAGCAGAGCCTAATAATTAAGGTCAGTTTGAGGTCATTGGCCAGATTGGAACTGGTCCTTCATGTATTATGATGCCCCTGAGAGGAGAAAGGGGGACAGACCTAATTTATGGTCACCTACAAGTAATAGAGTGAATAATGAAGCCCTAGGGGATGTTGTATTGGCAATTGAAACCCCTGCTCTACCCATATAGTCACACTGCCTCTGGGCATAACCCCCAACCTATACCCTCCACCCAATATTATAATGTGTTCCCTTGCCTTTTATCCTTGGAAGCAAAAAACATGCTGAGAAATAATAACCAAATTATACCCTGGCTATAGTGAATGACTTTATAGAGTCTGGGTGAAAAAAGAAAACACTGTGTCAACATAAATATGCCAATCAAAGGTGGAATGAGTGGGAGTTTTTGGGACTCCGCTGGCCCAGTTTGAGAAACCGTTTGCAAAGGTCTTTGTTCACCTTTGCTATTCTGATATAGCAGTGCGGGATTACATTCCTGATCCTTTTTGACAGATAGGCTGTCAGGCAAAATCACTTATAAACCATGCCTGAACTGAGTTCGTAATCCAGTTCTAGCCTCCACCTAGTTGTGGGGACAGGTTCTTTTGTTTTGAAAAAACAGACCGAGTAGTGGGGACATTTTAGAGTCCCCATAGCGCGTTGCAAAGTGTCTTCAGTAAAGGGGTCAATAGGTAAAATTTGGTTAGGGTATACATATAATGAAAGAAAATGTAGAAGACGACAAATTATAGGCCTATAGGGTGATGTTGACAATTTTAGAATTTGAGAGGGTTCTGAGTTTGAGTTTAGAGAGATTTTATTTAGCACACAAACCCTATAGCCTGTCCCCATAACGCAATGTACAAAAAGAATTGGGGCTAGCTCTTGCTCTATGGTTATACACAGGAGTGTTTGAAAACTGTTTGTGGAATGTGTAAAGGGGTAGGGGTGCACACCTACTGTACATGTATGTTCCGACGCCCCTACTGTATGTTCTGACACCCCTATGTTTCGACACCCCTATGTTTCGACACCCCTATGTTTCGACACCCCTATGTTTCGACACCCCTATGTTTCAACTACTCAGCCTATGCTCCAACAACCCCGTGTCCCTCTGATTCGACGCCCCTGTGTTTCGACACCCCTACCGGTAAAATTCAACTATTCAGATATGTTCAATCCGAACACCCCTGTGTTCCCACATCCCTCTTATTCCACGCCCCTGTGTTCCATCACCCCTACATGTAATTCTGACACCTCTATGTTTTGACACCTCTTTGTTCTGACACCCCTATGTTCTGACACCCCTATGTTTCAACTGCTCATACTAATACTATGTTTCAACGCCCCTGGATGTTCCAACACCCTTATGTTCCAACACCCTTATGTTCCAACACCCTTATGTTCCAACACCCTTATGTTCCAACACCCTTATGTTCCAACACCCTTATGTTCCAACACCCTTATGTTCCAACACCCTTATGTTCCAACACTCTTATGTTCCAACACCCGTGAGTCGCCATGCAGCAACCTAGCATTATATGGGAGAGCTAGGAGCCGGTTAGGGGTAGAGTGGGTGGAGAGTGGTTGGAGAGTGGGTGGAGAGTGGGTGGAGGGAGTGGGGAAGATGAGGAGGGAGTCTGGGCAAATGAGACTTGGCGAAAGATGAGTAATGATTATCTGTCTATACCCTTGTGTAATATGCTTATGATGTGTCCCTCGGCCTGTCAATCAGTATTTAGAACTGTACAAATCCAAATTCACATCCAGTTTTTGCACCTTTCTAAAATCAATGTCTGCTGGCCAAATTCAAATCCTCGTTTTGCACGTACCTTATTTCCAAATTCACTTCTTGGATTAAATCGTAAAATCAAAATTCACATGGGATTCTTTTATAGAGACCTGTGTGAATGTGGATTTTTACGGCTTAATCCCAGATGTGAATTTGGAACGTAGAGGATGCAATTTCGGACAGCATACCAGACGTACCGTACCTGTACACTAAGGTGCGAAAACTAGATTTGGAGCATTTCGATGTAATGTTCGAAATCCTTTCTTGTTTAAAATCACATCCTGCTATAAATGACTGTGTCTGCGTTTGAATGTCAAATCGCATGCCATTGCCCTTTCCTAGTGAATATGAGCAGTACATGTTGGTCTAGCTGTAATTGACCTACAGATACAGACATAATGTGTATAGACACAAGACATGACTCAATGGTTGTCACCATCATGCCAGGCAATGGAAGGATGATCTGGTATAAATCTCCTATAATCGGGCTCTGATTGCCATGTCCTGAACATCTAGATTGACATGACCTATCTGGTTGCACTCGGTATACGGTTGCAAACTTGTAACTGTTCACAGATCAGTTCCTACTGAGTAGCTACATGTACAAGGTGGGAAGCTGCTTGCCTGCTTCGCGGGAGGACAGGCTAAGTCCCCTATGAAATCACCATTTTGCATTATTATTTCATGTACGTGGTAGACTATTTTCAATTGCTGTTATCCAATTGTTGAAATGTTATGTACGGCTGTTGAAATAATCGTACGGCATTGTGTACTCGTGTCACAAGCAAGGCCGGAAATATCTGTCAGTCACTGGTCGCAGCGAGCGAAACCATAAATATCAGGATGTGTTGCCCACAGATGCGGGCCTGTACTACCCGTCGAGGTTCGTGAAAAACAATCCCATGCCTGGGCCCAGCCAGTATCAGAATAATCCTGGCGCGAACTTGTTATAAAAGAGTCTGCGAAGAGGCTATCCGATCCCCTGGTATCCATGTATCACATAAACGAGGAATGGGGGGTGTGTGATACCAGCAAAGTTGTTTGTGACCCTGATCTCATATGGGACTTTTTCGCTTTGATGAAAAAGTGTAATTTTTTTGTTAAAGCCTTCTTTTTAACATTTAAACTAACTAAGCTGAACCCCTGTTTCCTTTAGCGAGCTTCCAGTGCGAAATTGAAAACATGCTATGTGTGCCTCGAAGTGAAAAATAGAACACTCAATTAGTGGCTATATACATCCAGGGACTGCAGATTGTACGTGGTTGTATACGTAAGTGTGTGTTGCACGAAAGACATCCAGGCAATACCGGTATTTACCTTGTCAGGAAATGGACATGGACATACATGTACATGTACAGAGTATGTACATGTACTGCTGATTTTGTGAGATTTCAAGTATGTTCAAAAGGTATGTTTCCAATATGTACCGTAGTTATCCGGTCAACTTCAAATGTTTTCATATATCCAGTATGCAGGCACTCCTTCTGCAGCAACAGCTGGATGATGTTCTATACATTAGGAGAGTCAAGATATAATCAAGGTTTCCCTTATTTCCAGGAAGTTCAAACTACTTGTCTTCCTGTACGTATTCCTCAAGGTGATGAAGTTACATGTCTGTGTGTATGGCATTGATAGCTACATGTATGTTTACTGGTATGAAGAACTTGCCTGAATAATTATAATGTATGATGAGGAAAGCAGATAAACACGACAATACATTGGAAAGGAAATGGCCTGAGTGGTTAAGATAATTAGGGGAGGCAGCTCAAATATAACTGGAAATTGTGCACTCGTGTCTTTCAGTTTTTCTGTTTGAATCCTGTGTTTCAACCTTTGCAAGTGGAGCAGCAATCGTTTCCGATCATTTAACCCTCTCTATACGGACTGTTAGGGTTAAAGAAGGTTTTGCAGCAGGGACTTGCAATTCAAACTTCCTAATTCTATTATTGCACCATGTCAGAAATGCTAAAAGAGAAATACGGTACCCTGTGGAGACGTGAACACAATGGGGACAATGGGAATAAATATGGCTCCAGATGGTTATTTATATAGGTGTAAAGGTCTCCACAAGGTAGATAGATGGATTGACTCAAAGTTACTCTAAAACTAGACTACCCTACATGTAGTTAGGCCAAAAAAACAAAAAAAAAACATCTTTAGCGTCACCGCCCGCTTCCTTTTTGGGGGCCGCCTCCTTTTTTTTTTTTTTTTTTTTTTTTTTTAAATGATAAATTTGACCATTAATTTTGGAAAAAAAATAAATAAAAAAAATTAAGATAATACCATTTTAACATCGTATTTAGCATCACTGTGTAGGCCTACATGCTCTGGAAATATAATTTTTTTTCTAATAGGAAGGCTAGGGTGTGATGTGTAGTCGTGTAAGGTGCATACTTGATCGACCCACATGAATTTTTATTTTTAATCGTGGGTGAACCATGTTTTAATTTTAAATTGGAAGATAGGGTGTGACATGTTTACTGCATGACTCAAATTAAGATGTGTCAGGCGGCCATTTTGAAGAAAAAAATACTCCTCCTTCCTTTAAAAAAAAAGGCATGACGCTAAACATGTTTTTTTTTTGCATTAGTGTTTGGGTTAGGGTATAATATGTGACCTGTTCCAACGAAACCCGGACAAAGTCGCACAATGTGTTTTGTCACAATGTACTCCTGAAGTCATTTCTGGATGGATTTTACCATTTGAGGTTTTAGGTTTTCCTAAGTCACTCACTATTAATCTACAATCTCCTCAAATTTGAACAAAATCCGTCTACCAGAAGTGTGTTTTTTTGTCAATTTTGTGAAACATTTGTGTATAGAAATAATACGCTTTTCTGAACTTCAAAACTGTTTATCTCATAATTAGGTTGTCAGGGTTTTATCACTAAATCCAGACCCCAGGGAAGATAGGGTGGGCGTACATATGTAAATGATACATCATTTTAAAGCTGAGAACCTAGAAAATTTAAAAAAAGCAAAATCTGAAAAACTAAAAAGTTGACTTTGTCCGGGTTTCGTTGGAACAGGTCACATATAGCATATATTGGGTCAAAATTTCAACCCAGGATATAAATTGTGGTTTTCTAATCATTTTGTACACGAGAACAAAGCAATGTCTCCACAAGGATACAAAAAAGTGAATGTATACCAGTAGTGTATGATTAAATGTTGAGAACCATGTTCAGAATTGTATTTATTCACAAAAGGTTGAAACTGTTAGCTGGCTGTAGCCCACGGGCTTAAATTTACTTGGCATTCTGATTATGTCTGGCTTCTGTGATCCTTCTGTGAAAACTTGGGATAAAGGATGAACTTTTTGCTCTCTAAATTCCAAAGAGTGAAACTAGGGACTAGACATTTTGGAATGAAAACTACTCTGATTTTAGATTGAAAAACACTGGAAAATGCATAATTTCAGTGGAATTAGATAAGATTTCGATCTATTTCACTCTAAAACATCTGCGGCCAATTTCATAGAGCTGCTAAGCACAATAATTTGCTTAGCATGAAAATTTGTCATTGGCAAAAACAAGGTTACAGACCAAATTTTTACGTGATCTTTATTGTTTTTGATTGATAATCAGCTGACTTTTGGCTTAGAATGAAAAACCAGTAGAATTTTGGCTGGTAACCTGTTTTAATAAGCAAGATGTTTTTGTGCTAAGCAAATTTTTGTGCTTAGCAGCTCTATGAAATTTGCCCCTGGGCCCTCAAGTTGCAGACTGTTGGAGTGAATTTTAACTTGAATGAAGTGAATTGTCACTCTTTGGAAATAAGAGAGTGAATGCGTAACCATTATGTCCACTTAGTATAGTGTATCCTTTTTTTCATTGTAGTTTTTCCAGCAGTATGTTCCCGAACTCCAGAAGTATTTCCCAGCCTATCTGGGTGAGTGCGGCCGCATGATTGTGGTGGCAGAAGCCGGGGCACCCCTGAGCGAATACCTGGATGCATCCTGGGACGTCCGGGCTGACCTGACGCGACAGATCCTGCAGATGATCTACGACTTCCAAAATGCTAGCCGAGATTGGATGGTCATGTTTGCAGACTTCAGATACGAGAACTTTGCGGTAACGGCCGACGGGCGAGTACAGCTGCTGGATCTTGAAGATATAATGATCATAGACAAGAGGGAAATCGTTGCAGGTAAATTTTGAAGATTTGTATTTCGCCAGTTAGGAAAACGCAGGATATCCGTAACATCACTGATGTCTGTAGCATTGATCAAAATGATAGACAGATGCCTTTATATGGAAGCGGAAGGGGGGGAGGGAGTGGTTGTTATTTTCAGTACGTTCCTCACTGCACTGGATTACGTGCATGACTGCACATCGGCCTTTGTCCAGCAGGTGCACTGCACAATGAACCTGAGTGTGCAGCTGTGACACAGGCCGCTTCCTGGTATCATAGGTTTAGGAAATAACGATATCAATTCCTAACTTTTTGTTCTAGTTAATATTAAGAAATGTTTCCGTGCATTCAAATTTGTACAATGTGAATATTCAGTTTCACAAATTAACACAGTATCGAAAAAATCCTGTCCTTTCAGCTAAGAAACACCCATCAGCATGCAACGAGGAGTGCTTTGTCAGTTTCAGCAAGAGCCTCCACCAGAGCGGAGGGCAGGATTGCGGGCTCGTTCCCCACTACTCTCAGGTGATGCCTCTGCTTGCCTGCCACAAGCTCCTCTCAGACCTGGAGTCTACCAAGCACCTGCGCCACTTCTATGACGAGACTGACAAGCAAGTATCAACAGGTACGGTCAACTCAGTGCAGTGGTTCTGGATTTCTATAAGGCTGTGGCTGAATGACTAGGCTACGGCTTGTTGTGCGGTTACACGTGCCCTCATGAAAGCGGCTGCAGCCATAACAACGTAATATTATTTTCCCCCTTTTTCTATTCCCGGTAGAAATTCATTCCAGCATCATACTTTTGAAAGAAAACCATTGACAGAGAAAGTTTGTGCCCTTTTTTAAGCACTCGTATTCCAGATTCAATCAAGTCTTTAGATGTTTAGTTTTCCTTTTGGATGTTTTCAAATTTCAGACACGGTATACCCTTAACTTTGTAAAAGACCTACATGTAAGAAACATTGAAGACTGAGAATTAAAGCTTAGATCAATGGCATTAAACAGTTCGCATCAGAGGGCATGTACACATATGCAAGGTTTTAACAGAATTCAAAACGGAAAGCACAATGATCAATGTCAAAATAATACCGGTGCCAACTACTTCAATGTAGTTAAAAGGTTTATTTGGCACTGCAAATTCTAAATTCCCAGGTTTCAACTCTGCATTTGTTTGCTTGTCTTGCCAGTGGGTCTGCTGCATGACATACCAGATATTCTGGAGCCCAATATGTCCAACCTGCTCTACAGCTGCGTGTTCGAGTCCATGCCCGGTCAGAGGATCCAGTCAGCCAGCATACTGAAGAGAATCCTTGAGGCGACTGGAAGAGGATTCATGAGAAGCTGAAGATGAGAAGACCGTGTCTTTATAATCAACAAGGGCATGTTGGTAATAAGTGGTTTCGTTTGATGAAGTAAGAATGTCCTGGATCCTTCAATAAGCAGTGCATGCCCCAGTTGTAAAACAAAAAACCAATATGCTTCAATCGAAGGACACTAGCTTTACTGCCACTGGGTATACACTCTACGATATATAATAGTCCCCGGTCAGATTCGACCCAGAATCAGGGTCCTGTGGGGCTTGACACTTTTCCTGGTCAAAATGAGAGGAGGAAATTAGGTGGAGGCCGGGAACGAGGGATGAGGGAGTAGGCAAAGAAGTGAAAGAAGTGTTATTTTGACCTGAAAAAGTGGCATCCTGACCCGGAAAAGGGGTCAGCCCCCTTGGAACCTGGATTCTTGGTTAGTTTAAGGCCGTGTCCGAAACAAGTGTCTAGAGCTACGGTCTACGTCTACAGCTACGTCTACGTAGGTGCTAAGGCAAATGGAATTCGGACGCGGCTACGGAATTGCGCCCCCAAGCGATGCTGGAATTAGTGTTTGCAAAATTACGATGTAAGAATTTACAACAATTATCATCTGCTAGATGTTACGCAATGTTCGTTTACAGCCGGTCTGAATACCTGATGATATTGACGTATTTGTCGATCTGTTAGTTTCAATTCAATGCACTATCATTGAAAAATAAAGAAAATTTGCTCCAAAATTAACGTTAGTGCTGCCGCCATTTTGTTTTGCCTGAGCGAGACAACTTCTTTTATGACTAGATTTTTGTGACGTTGTAGCCGTAGCTGTAGCTCTAGACGGCATTTTGGACAGCGCTACAAAATGGCCGCCGTAGACAATAGACCTAGCCGTAGCTCTAGACACCCGTTTCGGACACGGCCTTCCTCTGGACTTTTTAGAGTGTATATTTTATGCACGGATGATACGGGTATCTGCACACTACGTGCATAGGGGATGTGGGTTGAGATGAAGCAAAACGGTGTCGTCTACAGGACCTGTGCAGAGTTTGTAAAAATCCTTTGAGTGAGCTTGGTGATGTATTTCACTGCTGAACTGTGCAATTACCCGCTGTTTTTTTGGTTTTATTTGTATGATTTTATAGCGAGGCCAAACAAAATTAATGTGTAGGTTGAAATTGGTTGTACAATGTAGAATGGTTGGTAAAATAACAGCCTTTAATTATTTCAAGGTCCAACAGGAAAATAATAAACAAAAGTTATGCTGTCCAAAGTACTGATGAGTTTAAAGAAGAGACCCCAAATATGAACAATTCAACCAACATACAGATTTAGACTAATTTTATGTATTTATTTATTATTATTATTATATTTTTTTTTTTCTTTTGGGGGGGGGGGGGGGGGGGGGGCGGTACTTGGACTGTATTACCTGTGGAGATGAGGTACCTGAGGTGTTTGTCAATGCTTGATCATCGCAAGCCTACTGAGTTGTGATCAGTGGGTCACACTGGTTTTGGCAGTGTGGTGACCAATTTGTGCTGGAAGCACAATCCGTTCCAGTCTTGAGTCGCACATCAGACACTCCCAGAGTGATGAATTAGTACCTCCCTCCAGGATGTTTTGAAGAAATTAAATGACTTAGTGTTGACTTCCTGCTTACTTTCTGCATCCTATTGCGTTATTCATGGTCGCTACTTGGCAACTTCCTAAAGACAAATGTACATTGACAATATGCCTATAATGTAACCAGATAAGAAACTTGAAAAACCAAGAAGCATTATTTCCCGTGGCGGCATGAAATGCATAGTAGGCTTTGCTCGCTATGTTGGTTGGTGAGTAGGTGGAAGGGTAGGTGGAAGGCCGGGTAGGTGGGTGATGGTCATTTTACTTGGCCCCTTCTATCCGCGACACTGCACAATTTGGAACTACATGTACCAGTGCCAGCTGTTTCTGTGTATTGTAGTGCACTACTTAAAGCGCGCATCTGTACAGTCAATACTAGACCGATAAACCGGTCTCACCCTGGGCTCTCTCGGCACGACACCATGCAGACTAGACAAAACCCTGAACAAGTCGTAGACTGCGCAATGGGCCACTGGCCAAACGAGAGCACATGGGATTCCTAGGCGCAGAGGATATCCTATTGCCGTAACCGGTGCTAACACGTTATACCCGCCGTGGCCTGGATCTTACGCATAACATCTTTACAGATATGCTTTTTTCTTGGTCATGCCCGCTCGCCTTCATCTCCAAGGGATGACAATGATAAGGTGACTGCCGAGTGCTCTGCTGGTCTACCGAAGGGATCTCAAGAGGTCTCACCGTTGCCTCAAGAACTATTCAAATGTCTTCCAAGCATTTATCTTTTTAAAAAAAATTAATAAACTGTCTGTGTATAAAAAAGTGTAGTTATTATAAACGACAATTGTGTGCAATGAATGTGAAATGCCTCGTTTGGATGCATAAACTGTAAATGGTGCTTTCTATATTTCTATCTTTTTTTAACATTGCATTTTTAGACGGTGTTTTTTAATTTTTTTAATACGCTATCGAAATGAGGCCAGGGTCACCATGGTGCTGCACATGCATGTATTTAAAAAAAAACATTGGTAAGTAACTAGAACTTTGCAATCCGTCTATTTCACAGACTAGCAGGTACAGCAAACAGCATAATTAACCCTAGCTGAAAAAAATGCTTTGAATCAGAAATCTCAGTGTGCGCGCGCAACATCACATCCGCGCCCTGAAAAAGTGCTATAAGGTTTGCCCTTAGTCTTGGTTGCAAGACGTCCTATAATCGCGGTATGCAGCGCGCGTAGGCCGCCAATGCAGGCATACGCCGTGGATGAGACCTTCGAATAGGTCATCTTTGCTAACTCGGACAATCGCTTGACAAATTTCAAGCAGAATTGTGTCACATTTGCATGCATAATTGCAGGACGTAACATAAACCAATGAGTCAGCGATTATGCATATTACGTCATGCAAATATTTACGCAACTTCACAAGTGCATGTAAATGTGACACAATTCAACTCGAAATTTTTCGAGTGATGTGAGTTAGCCAAGACGATCTATTCGAAGGTCATGGCGTGCTCTACGGCGTACGTTAGAGGGCGATGGAATAGGACGTCTTGCATCAACGACTAAATGTTAGCAGACATTTCACTGTGGTATCACAAGTTTTCTGCTAAACTAAAGCAGGGCCATGAAATTGGCCCTTGCTGCAGAGAAAATAGACAACAAACTTCAACAAAGTCCGAGCTTCACGTTTCCTTGATCACTTATATGGAGATTCCATTCCTTATTTGTTATTGCCAGTTTCTATTTGCTGTGGATGAGATTTGCTGCGGGTTTTTAAAATGGGAAAAAGACATACCACCATTATATCCACCATTCCATACCAAAAGTTGTGTTCAAGTGTCAACTTTATTGACTTGGAACTTGTAACATAATATTTTAGCATTTACAAATACAATGAACAAAGTACCAATAAGATTGAAATGATTAAAATATCGTCACTGATTAATTCAAGTTAAACCTTACATCTAAAATAGAGTTCAACATTTTAAAATGAACAAAGAAATTGCCAAAGTCTGACTAGCTAGAACCTACGACCTCCGGAATACCGAGCCGTACAAAGATACTCACAATTTGTAAGACCGCCAACATAGGGCAAGATAGCTCAATTAGTAGACCGCCGGTCTGGTATTCCGGAGGTCGAACGTTCGAGGCCCGCCTTGCCAATTTCTAGGTTCCCTTGGAAATTTATGCAAATTTACCTAGTCAATTTCCCATGTGGTTTATTTGTATGTCACTTCCTGAAATCCAGTTACTTGCTTCTCATCATGTTTTTAATTTATTTTGTGGATTTTTAATACACAAATTACAAATGATTTTTATTTATGTATAAATTTGCTACTCAAACAGTACTGCAATTCATATTTGTTTTGTTAATTTCATGTGCACAGCAGTGTGATGGATGATTTCAATAATAATGATTGGAGAGTTTTTAATTTTATTTTACGCAGTGGCTATCGTTGCGACAGTTGACTATCTGATTTCCCGACTTACCCAGCCTGACATTGACAATACTATGGACCTTTCACTCTTGGAATCCGACTTAATAGTCTGTTTCCAAGGGTGAAAGGTCATTGTCAATGTGAGGTCGAGCAAGTTGAGGAATCGATCGTCGACTATCGTAACGATAATCACTGAGTTTATTTGTACATTGTATGTAAGCAGTAGATAGTGGTGCGGTAGAAAATATTTCGAATATAAGATATACAAATACATTTTTTTTTTTTTGTCTACAATACAAGTACATGTACCAAGATGAAGGACTTAATGTGCATTTGCAAATATAAATGAAATCGAAAAAGATGTTGGCGTTTACTGTCATTTATTACCTCCGCCAGAAAGGTTTTGTTTTTGCCGGCGTTTTTTATGTGTTTGTCAGCAGGTTTGTAAAAAAACCACCACATTACTGGAGGGATTTTAACGAAACTTGGCGGCGCGGGTAGATAGCTTATGGTTGAAAAAGTTTTCTATTATTTTCAGATTGATCTAGATCAAATCTATGGCACTTGACTATTAGCAGATCTTTAACATTTAGCAGATAATAATAATAATATAACGGTTTTTATATAGCGCTTTACACAGATTAATACAATTATCAAAACGATTGAAGTAACAGAAAATGTGACCTGCTCCCACGAAATCAGAGTAAAGTTGACATTTTGCGATATTGGTATTTCCAGGTTTCTTGAATTCTTAACTTTAAAATGATATATAATTTATTGGGCAGGGTATTTAACAAATGTCTAATATTGAGCAAAACCAGCGGTCATTACACACATCAAATTATGAATAGTTAAGAATTAATTTCGCTACATTTTACATCTTGGGTACGCTCTGTAAAATCAAATTTAGATTTTTTTCTGCTAAGTAATATTTTGCAAAAAATACTTGGTATAGTTCGAAAGAAAACAACACCCCAAAACGACTCCCCACTTTCAAATCGGCTATTTTCAATCATAACTCAATATAGCATAGCACGACTTTATTCCGTTTTCGTAGGAGCAGGTCACAAATGTTATAAAATACTAAATATAAGTCTTCAACATACATTTTATGTCCTGTTCAGTTATCGCATTTTGCTGGACTGTTATTAGCGCCCCCACGGTTTGCCATTTTATGCAGGCAGCGTTTTCTGTTTCTATTTAAGGCGGTGGTTGGTAGTGTGTGCGCTCACATGTGCCCATTTTGGACACGACCAACCAGTATATTTTGCCTTCATTGATGTAGCTTGGGAAACCTCGGCTCTACATAGGAGTGCTTTTACAATAATTGGTCACCATTCGAATTGTGGAGAAGTCTGTCATGGGGCTTACTGCACTTTTAAAAAGAAGTTTAAAAAGTTGTAAACCAGTTAAACAACTCGGGTTGTTCATAATTATGGTCGTGCTTTCATGGTTCGTAGACGCATTTAAATTTGCTTTTCTGAGAAAGTTTGTTTTTCCTTCTTTTTCCGTTTAAACATCAACATCGCTTAAAATCTTAAAGGTGCATAAGCAGGATGTCAACTTTTTAGCGAAGTTGATAACAAGTTTTAGAAAACAGAACAAAATGATGCACAATTTTTGAAATCTCGTAATGAATGGATTATGTTTCTGTGTAATACACACCTTGGACAGGATTGTGCCTTATAGGCTAAATAATTTAAAAAGTTGAACACCAAAGATCTGCGAACTACACTTTCGTTTGTGTCATAAAACGGATTTTACTCGTTGCAGCCAAGAACCTCGAAGCGCATACTGCAGTGGTCGTACCACTTCGTAGGCAGGATACGCAGGAACCGGGTCTGTAAAGCCGCTTGGAAAGTGGTAGTCACGTAGGTGTTTCTGTCCGAGTTTCCAGGGAACTGACATATCAAATATAAACAATATAATATGGATTATAATTATAGGCTTATCAAAGTAACGTCCAACCGATGGGGTGTTCAATTTCTTTTGTACGGGATTTATTAGCCTTTTTAATGTTAAAGGTAAGATACACCATTGGAAATTGCTCGAATTATCATGAATAGGTAGATTTAGGGGGTTGTATTTTATAGCCAATAGGTGAAATTTTACAATCATGGATTCCGAAAAAACCCCGGAAAACAGCATTTTAGACAGGGCACAGACCAGGAAAAACTAAGGGTTTTTCCTGTCAAGGTTTTCTCAACGGTTTCATCATCCTGAACCTCAACCATTTGATATTAGCTTGGGGGCCACCCTGATTTTTGCCCCTAATTCAAAATGGCCGCCAAAATCCAAAATGGCCGCTAAAATTACATAAATTATATATATACTGCTAATTACGTTTAATATCAATTTTGTTTTTAGTGATTCTGTCATCTTGAATGTACCCCCATTGAATTTAGCTCCAGAGCCACCCAGAATTTGGCCTCAAATCCAAGATGGCCGCCAAAATCTAAAATGGCTGCCAAAATTACATAAAATACATAGGCCTATATACTGCTATTCACGTTTAATATCAACGTGTTTTTTTGTGATTCTGACATCTTGAATGTACACCCATTGAATTTAGCTCCAGAGCCACGCAGAATTTGGCCTCAAATCCAAGATGGCCGCCAAAATCTAAAATGGCTGCCAAAATAACATAAAATATACTGCTAATTACGTTTAATATCAACGGTTTTTTTGGGTGATTCTGTCATCTTGAATGTACACCCATTAAATTTAGCTCCAGAGCCACCCATAATTTGGCCTCAAATCTAAGATGGCAGCCAAAATCTAAAATGGCTGCCAACATTACCCTAATCAGGTTTATACTGCTTCTTGTTTTTTTCCTGTCAGGTTTTTTTCAGTGATTTTGTCATTCTAAGCCCAAGGCCATTAAGATTAGTCTGGGGAATACCCAGGATTTATCGTCTAATCCAAGATGGCTGTCAAAATGGTTGCCCAAATGGCTGCTAAAATGGCTGCTAAAATGGCCACCAAAAGCATCATACTTAAATTTAAAGTACATCTTCGTTTTGTCCTGTTAAAGTTCACTAAAGTTGGTTTCATTGTGGCGTCCTGAACCTAGGTTCAGGACGCCACAATGAAACCAAAATAGGGAACTTTAACAGGACAAAACAAAGATGTACTCTGCTTTTGATGGCCATTTTGACAGCCATTTTGACAGCCATTTTGGCAGCCATTTTGGCAGCCATTTTGGCAGCCATTTTGGCAGCCATTTTGGCAGCCATTTTGGCAGCCATTTTGACAGCCATTTTGACAGCCATTTTGACAGCCATTTTGACAGCCATTTTGACAGCCATTTTGACAGCCATTTTGACAGCCATCTTGGATTAGACGATAAATCCTGGGTATTCCCTAGACTAATTTTAAAGACGGAATCACTGAAAAAAACTCTGACAGAAAAAAACAAGAAGCAGTATAAACCTGAATAGGGTAATTTTGACAGCCATTTTAGACTTTGGCGGCCATCTTGGATTTGAGGCAAAATTTTGGGTGGCTCTGGAGCTAAAAATCAATGGGTGTACCTTCAAGATGACAGAATCACACAAAAAACAGTTGATCATAATTAGCAGTATATATGTATTTTATGTTATTTTGGCAGCCATTTTAGATTTTGGCGGCCATCTTGGATTTAAGGCCAAATTCTGGGTGGCTCTGGAGCTAAATTCAATGGGTGTACATTCAAGATGACAGGATCACACAAAAAACGTTGATATTAAACGTATTTAGCAGTATATTTTATGTAATTTTGGCAGCCATTTTATATTTGGGCGGCCATCTTGGATTTAAGGCCAAATTCTGGGTGGCTCTGGAGCTAAATTCAATAGGTGTACATTCAAGATGACAGGATTACACAAAACCCGTTGATATTGAACGTAATTAGCAGTATATATGTATTTTATGTAATTTTGGCAGCCATTTTAGATTTTGGCGGCCATCTTGGATTTATGGCCAAATTCTGGGTGGCTCTGGATCTAAATTCATTGGGTGTACATTCAAGATGACAGAATCCCTAGAAAACCCGTTGATATTAAACGTAATTAGCAGTATATATGTAATTTATTTAATTTTAGCGGCCATTTAGGATTTTGGCGGCCATTTTGAATTAGGGGCAAAAATCAGGGTGGCCCCCAAGCTAATATCAAATGGTTGAGGTTCAGAATGATGAAACCGTTGGGAAAACCTTGACAGGAAAAACCCTTAGTTTTTCCTGGTCTGGGCCCTGTCTATTTGTTTTTAAACGGCGTCGAGCAGTTATTCTTATGTTATCTTTGTTTTTTTCGCGATCGCCGGCCGGCGATCACGAATTTGTCTTTATAAAATTCTATTTTTCGGAATAATTACAGGATATCTAGCGCAATCACTTTGCTGAATGCCTATAGAATCATTATTTACTTTCAAATGAGTAAGATATTTCTTAATAATTCGTTGGTAAATATTTTCGATATCTGCAAATGGTGTATACTACCTTTAAAACCAGTTCGCGCCGGGATTATTTTAACATCGCCGAGCCGACGGGCGGGATTATTTTTAACGAAACTCGATTCGAAGCGTGTTCAGGCCGATAGTGCTGGGTAGCACACCCACGCATTTCCGGCCTTGCGCGCTGCTGACATACATTTCCGAACTTGAACTTGGCGTGTTTATTCTTCATCCGTTTTGAATTTGGGGAAATGTTTGCGTTTATATACGTCATCCGGCGCGAACTGGTTAAGTATGGTGGATCAACAGGAGGGCGGTATTCAAAGTGCATGGCCGGCTCGCGTAATTTGTTTTCCTAGGAGGGTTGGGGGCAATTATCATAAATGGGCGTATCTACACCACACTGAGTGGAAGACACTTGGGTTCTCAGATCCTTATTTTCCCTTAAATTAAACTCACTCCAACAACAAACTTGGAGACCAAAATAGTCAATGAAAAATAGGCAGAGATTCGAACCCCAGTCGAACGATATATAACCTAACCCATTATCCACTACCGTGAGAGAGGTCCACAGAATCCGTTTTTTCAAAGTGCTTTAATGTACCTCTGGGCTATGTGTAACTAATTGAATGAGCAATAACAATGTATTAGCGTCATTGTTAAAACTACTGAATAATCATGAAGCGAGGGGTCTAAAGCCGCCCATTTATGATAATTACCCCTAACCCTCCTAGGAAAAAAATTACGCGGCCGGCTCAAGAGCTATATAGTTCGATCAAGGACCAGTGGCTCACTTGTGACGTATCTAGCGCATGCGCCCTTAAGGTGCAGTGTGAACGACTTCTATAGTACTAGTTTAAACTTTGCTGGCGCTGAAACATCGTACTCGCACCGACAAAACAATATTGAATTCAGCGGCGCAATACAAATCTAGTTGAACATTGTGACTAATTTCATCCATGGAACCTCTATCATTCCGTCGCTCTGTATGTGTAGCCCCATTCAGCCTCTTTTGCAGACTTTCATTGGTTATTCCACCCGACATTATTTAGCCGCCACACATGTTTCTCTGCTTAATTACACACATAGGCCTATACCGTAGTTGTCTCCAAGGTAAATACTTTAAAACATTCTTCCAGTTTCTGCCTTACAGTTTCTGCATGTATTGCCTTACTCTGGAATTCACTTACTATACATCTTGCTTCCCATCCACTTATAATTTGTCCAAGACCTAATTTAAACATAATATAAGTTGTCATAATTTTACCCTATAATTTCTTCTTGTTTATTTTCTTTCCTATGTAGCCATCACCTTGAGTGGCATGTTTTGGGCCTTGCGGTTGGCGACTTTTCATAACAAATATATAGGCCTACAAAAGCAACAAAATATAACGGAATACCACACGTAGAGTGTATAACTAACAATGTACATATGGTTTCAAAGATACTGGTTTCCTCTTGAAAATGAGACATCAAACGTCCAAATCTGACAATGTTTGACAGAGTTATGAATAATTTTCCAAGAGGGGTCAAATTTTGTTTGGAAACTGTGCAAGTGTAGACTTGAGATCAACCAACGCTAAGCCACTATCCGCTGCCGTCAGCTCTGGTTTATTTCGGTGGCGCCTGCTGCACGGACAAATGCAAAAGTGTCTACTGACTTAGAACGCGTACAGGGGGCTAGTCTTGGTGCAAGACGTTTCTCGTTTACCTTTTACGCATGGTATAGCGCACATAGTTTTCCACCATGCCTTGCGCGATCTCAGTGAGGGAACGCGCACGCGCCCATGGAGTCGAGGCTGGCCAAGCCTATACTTGAGACCATGTTTTACAAATCTGTGCTCTGGACCAGTTTTGTTTATTAAAGCATGTAACAACATTGATTCAAAAATTAAAGATTGTAAAGATATATTTTAAATTGTAGCAACAATGTGGCAGCAATGTGATTAATGCCTTTGTTACTTCAAGACTTGATTATTGCAACAGTTTGCTTTTTGGCTTGCCTGAGTTTGAATTCAGGAAATTACAGGTGATTCAAAATTCAGCTGCACGCCTTGTCACTAGGATGAAAAAATCTGAGCATATTACTCCAGTGCTGAAAAGTTTACATTGGCTTCCAGTAAATAAGCGTGTGGAATTTAAAATTGCGTGTCTTGTTTACAAGATTATGAAGGGAATAGCTCCAGGTTATTTATGTGAATTACTAAGTGTTAAACCGAGTACACGCACTCTGCGCTCGACAACCTCTGGTGTGGTATGTTTAAAGCAGCCTCTTGGCAAAACTAAACACTATGGAGATCGATCATTCACAATATATGCCCCTCGTCTGTGAATAGGCTTCCAGCAGCAATCCGATCTGCTGATAATTTTGAAATTTTTTAAGCTAATTTGAAAACTTATCTTTTTAAGCAGTACTTTTTATCACCTAATTGATAGTTTTAGATTACTTGGTGTTTTTTATGATTGTTATATATTTGTACAGCGCTTTGGGATGTCTTTGTGACATGGAAAGCGTTTTTATTATTATTATTATTATTATTATTATTAATTACCGACTGACCTTTGTCGGTGCACTTCCTTCGCCTACGATGACGTCAGTCCATTGCTGGCCGTCGTTGCTGTGGGCAACCTGGAACTCGGTCACCCATTGGTGATAAGTATCACGCCCCTGGGTGATAAGGCCGGTGATAATCACATTGGAACTAAAGTCGACTTGGATCCAAGGATTGCCGTCACTGTTATCTTTAATCCAGGCAGTGCCCCCTTCTATTTCTATACAGTGTAATAAATAGATAATCACCAATCAGTAAAGTATAATTTCTTAGCACATTTATACTCAGCTGCATGCAAGCACTCTACCAGACAGCGGCCATGATTACAGAGTTAGATATTCGTGTATGGTTCTAGGCGTAAAGACCCGCACTCTACCAGGCAGCGGCCATGATTACAAAGTGAGATAATCATGCATGGTTCTATAGGCATGAATACCCGAGTCCCCGGAAAAAACAACAACCGGTTGTGCCTTTTAAATTTTAAAATTGTTGTCACCGTCGACGTACATATACATGTATTATTTATTGTGGCCCTGATCTGAAAGGACACATCACAGATTGCAGATTTCTGTGCAGATTTTTGCGATCTTGCACATTTTTTTCCGCACATTTTGCGCAGATATATATGCGATGTGTGATGTCTCTTGAGAGCCATTTTTCGTTTGGTTCGTTTTCATGAGTGTGTAAACACTGGCATACATGTACGAGCCTTTAACCAGTTATAGGGACAGGCTCTTTTGTTCGGAAAAGACAGACCGAGTAATGGGGACATTTTCTAGTCCCCATAGCGCGTTGGGTCTTCAGTAAAGGTAGAACAAGGGAAAATTGGGTTAGGGTTTAATGAAAGAAAATGAAGAAGAGGACAAATTAGGGTGATGCTGAATATTTTAGAATTTTAGAGTGTTCTGAGTTTGAGATTAGAGAGATTTCAGTTTACACACAAACCCTTGTCCCCATAACGCAATGTACCAAAAGAAATAGTGCGTTTGTTTATGGTGTAAATGGAGGACACATGCCTGGCGACACGAAGGTGAATTGGGGTTATAGGGTTAGAATCGAGGACGTCCTCGATTGGGATTCGTGTACAAAACCAATGAGAGCCGTCGGAAAAGTGTACAAACAAAGGAAATTTTCGAAAGGAACAAAGAAAACTCCTCGATTTACACCATAAACAAACGTGTGTGTACATGTATTGATGTGTTTGTCCCATGTGTTGCATGGTCAATTGGTCATTGATTTTACCTGCATTAAGACGACCCATGGTTGGTCCGTAAAGGGCGACGTTGTAATAAAATGAAGAAGCCGTGATGCTTGCGTCTGGAATCCGGCCATCCTCCATCCCAAGGGGTCCAACCTCGGAGCATTCCGTAACGTCTGTTGGAGAAGCTGAGTGAAAAATACATCTTGTTGCGGTTGTGTTAATTAGACACGGAGGTTTTATGGACTTTTAAGATCTTAGATGCGTTTATAAAACTATGTTTATATATTTTGCCTAGTACCATAGGCCTATACCCCCCCTTTTTGGCCTGCTAGGAGCGTAATTTTTTTTCGAGGAGGGTTGGGGTACATCTAATTATCATAAATGGGCTTATCTACACAACACTGAGTGGAAGACACTTAGGTTCTCAGATCCTTACTTTCCCTTAAATTAAACTCACTCCAACAATAAAATTGGAGACCAAAAATAGTCAATGAAAAATAAGCAGAGACCGATTTTGAACCCAGTCGAACGATCTATAACCTAACCCATTTTCCACTAAGCTACCGTAAAGGTCGACAGAAGCCGTTTTTCAAAGTGCTTTAATGTACCTCTGGGCTATAGTCCAGACAAAATACTTAATGTTGTTTTGTTGACCTCAAACAAATTGCAACAAATTGTTTTTCACCACAGTAAGCAGAACAGTTTTGAAAACGCATGTCATGTCTAGGTTTTATTTAGATGTCTACGAGTGCAACGATGATGCCAAAAGTTAGTGGTGTATGTAGGTCTTTTGTATAGGTACATAACACGTACATGGAGACCATAACATACTGTTGTTTGTTTATTTACATAGTTTCTATTTTCAAATGATTAGGCCTAAATCCGAAAGAAGTCTGAGTTCACTCTGCTTGCGACATCAAACTAAAGTTGGTTATATCGCACACAACATCCGCCAATACAACGTACCCGATTTCACTAAATGTTGCGACGCGTCGCAACTCGAGATACGAAAAGTAACGTGTCGCATCTCGCGACGCGTCGTATGATTCATTTCACTTAAGTTACGATGCGTTCAATGCGTCGCAAATACCTTGCCAACGACAAGTAACACGCCGTAAGTTACGACGTGTATTTGGGTCGTCGTGAAATAAGATGTGTCTTTTAATAGCCATTAGTTTTACGCGATAAAAATCAAATAAACGAGATACTCGGACAATGTGTGGGAAGTTGTAAATTAAACATTCATCGTAGTCATTATGAATAAACCTTGAACAGTGCACTTGAAATTTCAAATTAGCTAGAGGTCCACACCAAGCTTGTTTTTCGTTAAAACTGCATCATACGTCAGCCATTTTAATTTACATTTTTGAAGCTTTCCGAGAAGAGATTCGATGATCATTTGCTGAATACCAGATGGCTATTTACTGTGCGTCCAATGGGTACATACAACAGTCACTATATTTTGTGCTATAAATACACCTACGACGCGTCGCACGTACGTACGATGTGTTTCGTGAAATGGATTTCACGACGCGTTGCAGCTGCGACGCGTCGTATAGGCCTAGAGATACGACGCGTCGCAGGGCTGGGATGCATCGTAAGTTACGAAGAGTTTAGTGAAATCGGCTGCTGGTCCCCGTCATAAAAACGACGCGACAAAAGGGACAAAGGTAAAATCTTTGTTGTTGTTCTTCTATAAGAACAAAATCTCAACAGAAACGTCGCACCTAGCATAGATAATCGTAGTTGCGATAATCGTAACCATCCATCCTCCCCACGGTCGAAGACCGGAGGGTTACGAGACAACTAGTGTAAAAAAGCGGGAAGTTGCAATTTCGACCATTTTTGCCAGACTAGTTACCAGATTTGCCGGATTTTAACCACTTTTAAAGATCATGACACACATTTCAAGAACACAGATTTGATCTGCAATGTGTAATGACTCCGCTCATAACACTCTAAACATCATTGAGAAAATATTTTGGGGATAAAATGACAAAAACTTACCAGAGACTGAGCGAAATTCTCACCAAACGATGTTTACATTTTGTTTACATTTCGTTTACAATCTCGACCAATCAGCGTAAACCAAGGAAAGACAGACTGGGTGGAGCTTCGGCTGTACACCGCTAATGGCCCTGTCACACCAGACCATTTTAGGCCAACGCGTGAGTAACGTGTTGTAATTCTGGCAACACGCTGGCAAACGCTGACCAACGCTTGGCCAGCGTTAGCAACACGCTGAGCGCGTTACTCACGCGCTGGGACATGCTGTCACACGCTGAGGAAAACATATTTTTTTCAACATACATACAATTTCCAGCGTTTGCCAGCGTGTGACTGCACACGCTGGCGGAGCGTTGGAGGTTTGTTACTCACGCGTCGAACACGCTAGACGATCGTTATCAACCCGCTACTCACACGCTGGCGCACGCTGGCGTACGCTGGTGTACTCTGGCGACACGCTGGTTATGGCCCTGTCACCCCAGAACGTTTTAGGCCAATGCACGAGTAGCGCGTTAAAAATAGTTGATACGCTGGCAATCGCTGAACTTTCACAGAAAAAGTCAAGTGGAACCGTGATTTCAGCCTGTCCATACAGATTGATAACGGGTTCATAGCGTATGCCAGCGCGTGAGTATCGTGTGAGGAACGCGCTCAGCGTGTGAGGAACGTATCACTGATTTATAGTAAAAATACGACAGCGGGTCGCCAGCGTGTGAGTAGTGGGTTGGTAACGATCGTCTAGCGCGTTCGACGCGTGAGTAACGACCATCCTGCGCGCCGCCAGCGTGTGCAGTCACACGCTGGCAAACGCTGAAAATTTTAGGTATGTTGAAAAATGTATTTTTGCCTCAGCGTGTTCCAGCGTGTTCCAGCGTGTGGGTAACGCGCTTAGCGTGTTGCGAACGCTGGCCTAGCGTTGGTCAACGTTTACCCGCGTGTTACCTAAATTCCAACACGTTGGCCTAAAACGTTCTGGTGTGACAGGGCCATTAGTGTAGTAGCGCGTCGGCTTTTTATACAACTAACCATGTGGTCGTTGCAGTACGCTGGCGCGCGTTGAAACGCGCTACTCACGCGCTGGGCAGTCGTTCATCAGTCGTCGAGCGCGTTACTAACGCGTTTCTCACGCGCTGGCGAACGCATTGAACCCGTTAACAACGCGTTATGGACACGCTGAAATCACGGTTCCACTTGACTTTTTCTGTGGAAGTTCAGCGTTTGCCAGCGTATCAACTATTTTTAACGCGCTACTCACGCGTTGGCCTAAAACGTTCTAGTGTGACAGGGCCATAACCGGCTATTCCCGCTTGCGAACTCACTGCACGCGCGTGTTTATCGTGTTCACGAGTCGTATATGGCGTTCTAATCGCCTGGTATTAACTCGTATTCACTGCACCAGTGGTGAACTCGAGGTGAAATATTGTTCTCCATGTTCACGACTTCATAAACGAATTAAATACTCGCGCATGCGTGTTGGTTCACGTATGAGTTTTTGTGCGATAAACAATGTCCTTACCGCACGGCTAACTCGACTGTGCGCGTGCGTCGTGGTGTGTAGCGATAACATTCACGGTGAGCACGATAAACAATAAAGGCGCGATTGGAATGAGCGCCGAGACAATTCCAAGCACATCCTAGACTTGATGACAAGTCGTTAGATAGTCGGATTTCATCCGTGTATTTCAGTCGAAATTCATCGGCACGGCTGGTTTAACCAGTTCGCGCCGGATGACGAATATAAACGCAACAATTTCCCCAAATTCAAAACGGATGACGAATATATACGCCAAGTTCAAGTTCGGAAATATATGTCAGCAGCGCGCAAGGCCGGAAATGCGTGGGTGTGCTACCCAGCACTATAGGCCTGAACACGCTTCGGATCGAGTTTCGTTAAAAATAATCCCGCCCGTCGGCTCGGCGATGTTAAAATAATCCCGGCGCGAACTGGTTAAGACTAGTAACGTGCCGAGTTGCGACAGATTGGGAACGAGGCAACCGCAACCTCCCCCGTGTATATACCGAGTGGACCGCTATTACCGACTTGGCACCAAGTCTAAGCACATCCGTGCATTGATTCCGCAAGCGGGAATAGCCGGTTAGCGGTGTACAGGCGAAGCTCCACCCAGTCTGTCTTTCCTTGGTTTACGCTGATTGGTCGAGATTGTAAACGAAATGTAAACAAAATGTAAACATCGTTTGGTGAGAATTTCGCTCAGTCTCTGGTAAGTTTTTGTCATTTTATCCCCAAAATATTTTCTCAATGATGTTTAGAGTGTTATGAGCGGAGTCATTACACATTGCAGATCAAATCTGTGTTCTTGAAATGTGTGTCATGATCTTTAAAAGTGGTTAAAATCCGGCAAATCTGGTAACTAGTCTGGCAAAAATGGTCGAAATTGCAACTTCCCGCTTTTTTACACTAGTTGTCTCGTAACCCTCCGGTCTTCGACCGTCGGGAGGATGGAGGGTTACGATTATCGCAACTAAGATAATCGGTCCTTTTTCTACGCAGCTATACCTTTCTTACAGGGGACATGAACAAACACTTTGACCGCATCAAGTTGCTCCCGAAAGACGTCCAGTTGGCTATACAACAAAGTGCGCCATCAACGTTGAAATGTATCTCATTCATTCTTTCACGCTCATGAGCCACACATCTCTTACAGTAAATACGTATAGATCGCTACCTCGAAGCGCACCATTGAAACACGTACAAATTTGCTCCGTGCTCGCTCCCCGAATTCAGTGATTCATATAACGTCCGCAAAGCCAGGTACACAGGCACGATCTACACGAATTTTGTTTGGGGCGATGTCATTTTCTGCCAGTTTCGTTCGAAAACAACACGATAAAACGCAAGGGGGTCACAGGCAGATTTTTAAAAAAATTCAGTATATCACTGCTACATCCTTTTTTAACGTATCCATGGAAAACAATGAGTGGGGTCGAAGCACGATTTTTCACAATTTATCTATTATTATTGCCCTTTTTAGGGGAGGTATTTGTTAACGTCGTTTGAGTATTTGTGCACAATCTCCACGCACATCAACGGTACGTCAACGCTTAATTTTTTCGAATGCTTTTTTAATTTTCAATACAATTTTTGTCATTGGATGATAAACATTAAGGTAAATAACAACCTTGTACAACTACAAAAGACAAGATGTTGAGATTGGATGCCAAAAACTCTTTATTTTTCGAGTGAGAAAATTGTTCCCTCCTATTTTGAGAATGGACGGTACCACAGCGTTTCGCAATCACAGCCTCGAAGGGCCCCCCTCCGCCCCCCCCCCCCTGCTTTGTATACAGTAGGAATGGTCATGCTGATTTGTGCCTTGTTTACAAAAAAATTCGTTAAAACTTAATATATTCTCGATTTTCAAGTTTTTTGTTTACAGTTGGGTAACACTGGGGAACGTAAAGGCATATATCACAAGAAAGCCCATTTCATGACAAAGAACATGCACTATTTCGTTAGCATGCAGGGTCATGCATTTTCATGAAAATATCATATTTAATAACCTATCCCCAAGGATTGATTTTTTCATAAATGGACCATTACTTACTGAAAACTTGGCCGATTTTCGTTGAAATATACTGCTTCGAATATAGAAACTGAACATCGGTACTTCACATGGTATGAGTCGCCAATAAACACTGCGCATGCGTTAAAGCTTCGCTTGTTCATATTTTGTTCTCTCCAGCGAGTGGGAAATCGCTGCAGTGAAGTGACGTCAGCGTTGAGTTTTTCACCGTACAACGCATAGGAGGTTACCAGCTAAAATGTCGGCGACGAACGTATCGCGTCAAAGGAGGCTTGCGGTCAGTGGTCCCGCTTGCGGTCGTAGTGCTTTAGCAATAGGCATACCAGGGGGGGTCTGATAACAGTAATTGGCTTAGATTTTATCGCCCGGGAAGTTCAAACTCCTTCTGTGGTCCTTTCTCTATGGTAATACTAACATATAAAGCATTATAGGGACGGAGGGAACCACCCCTCCCCCACCCTTTGTGGTGGTCATTTTGCTTGCGGAATGTTGTGGTTTCTTTTGAGGTTTTTAGGGGGGGGGGGGGGGGGGGTGCGTTAGGTAGCAATAGTCCAGGGAGTGTATATGTATGGGGGACTAAGGGGAGAGACACTCGGTCCCATATATGTTGCTGGGTATAACGTCAGTGCTAATTGCAATCAACGTTTGTATTTGTTAAGGCGCATACAATCTGTTAACGTTCATAATGATATTTTGTATTTGTCTTATAATATTAGGCAGTTATACAATCGGTTCTGTCATTCTGTAGTGTTGTGTGGTACAGTGGGCTGTCTTCTGGAAATGTCAGAAAGCTGAATCGGATTATCAAAGCTGCAAGTAGGCTGGTTAGTGCTGATGTTAAGCAGTTGGACTCCTTATGTAATAGACTCGGAGCCCAACGAGCGCGCGGCGTGGGTGTCCAGGATTCAGATTTTAGATGCTCTGTGGTGCAATCTGAGTCATTTCCTAGCTACTTTCCTCTGACTTTTTAAATCAAAATTGTCCCCAAAAAGCATTATTTCTGTTCTGAGCGGAACTCCTAACGGGAGCGGGATGGCTGGCATCACGATTAAAAGGTGATCAACATCAAGACATCATCGCCTATTAAACAGTTCATTGCAAAATCGCCTACTTTTATCAATAAAGTGTACACATTGTGTAGGCATTACAATCAAGGTTAAGATTTTAGATTTATAGTTCTGTGGAAACTTGAACTGAGGTAAGGAGTAAGGACTCTCAGGAGTAGGCTGCCATTGTTTTTTGCTGGAAATTAAAAACTAAGAGTAAGACCCTAGGGCAGTTTTTTCTTTTTATCGTTCGTAGGGTTGATCAATCTTATTCCCCTCCAAAAACCACTCCAACAGTAAGCCAGGACTACCATTAGATATGCCAATTTGATAAAGGCAGCAAGCGGAAAGTTACCCGCAACGCATTGTTTGTCTGTGCTTCCTGATTCTTCACACAAAGATACTAACAATTTGGGAGACCGCCAGCATAGGTCTGGTATTCCGAAGGTCGAACGTTCGAGTTCCGCCTTGCCAATTTCTTGGTTCGCTCTAAAATGTATGCAAATTTACCTAGTCAATTTTCCATGTGGTTTATTTGTATGTCACTTCCTGAAATCCTGTTATTTGCTTCTCTTCATGCTTTTAATTTATTTTGTTGATTTGTAACACACAAATACAAACGATTTTTATTTGTGTATACATTTGCTACTTATGTACTGCAGATCTTATTTGTTTTGTTAATTTTATGTGCACAGCAGTGCGATGGATGACTTTATTAATAATGATTGGAGAGTTTGTAATTTTATTTTACGCAGTGGCTATCGTTACGACAGTTGACAATCTGATTTCCTGATTTCCTGTAAGCAGTAGATAGTGGTGCGGTAGAAAGTATTTCGTATGAGAAAGATATACAAATACAATGTTTCATTTGTCTGCACTAAGTACCAAGATGAAGGGCCTAATGGGCATTTGCAAAAATAAATGAAATCGAAAAAGATGTTGGCGTTCACTGTCATTTATCACCTCCGCCAAGAATTTTTGGTTTTGCCGGCGTTTATTTGTTTGTCAGCAGGTTTGTACGAAAGAAACACATTACTGGAGGGATGTTAACAAAACTTAGTGGGTAGATAGCTTAGGCCTATGGGTTAAGGATGATTTCATAACATTTTAGATTGATCTAGATACAGAATCTAGTCTATTTCACTTGAATAATTTCGTTAACATTAGCAGATAACAACAATAATAATAATACTAGGAATGTGTCTGTTTAAGGAACAGAGCATGTTTTGTTCGCAATTGTTTTCATTGTTCATTTCAGTTAAAATTTCATTTGTCAAATGTCCTTATCATTTAATTGTCATTGTATACAAAATGAAAATTGAAGAAAAAAATGGATTGTATCTCTCGCGGTTGATTTTCAGCAATGTAAACAAATTTAAATGCAACTTTCAATATTCCGAACGCGGTCTGAGTATAATTTGTATAAAATCAAGAAGCTGTCATTATCGATGTACTTGTCATTATCGATCATTTTGCAAAAAGTGGATGATGACGAAGATGTCGAGGAAGATGATTCGGAATCCGAAACGGAGCTAGAATATGATGATTATGCCTAAAGATGTCGGTGAAGATGACTATTTATTTTTTCGACGCCAACCGATAACAGATTATTTTTCCACAATGACACTACAAACGTACGTCTGGAAATATATCAAATTCCCAAACAATGATAAATGTTTTTGTTAATTTAAAGTTAAGTATGGTGTTATTGTATAATGTTTTCATGTATACTGAGATTAATTTATATCGATTAAGTTATCGTTAATATAAATGTAGGTTAATGTTTATGTTGTAAACACATATACAAACTAATTGTGTTGTGTTTTATTTATTTGTAAGCTGTAACGATTTGTAAGTACTAAAATGCATACATTTCAAACAAACCACAAAGGCAAACACGAAAGCTTTTACCGTAATAAAAAAAAAATTGGCATTCGTACATAATAATCTTTCCAAATTAAATTTCAAAATGACATTTCTAAATTTAATACAGGAAAAACGCCTTTGCTTGGTCCTTTTGAAAAACAATCCTGGATAAAGATCTATAACAAAAAAGAGTACTTCGCCTTCTAATTTGAATTATGTTTCAATAATCATGGCATTTAAAAAATAAAATCTCTGCCAAATGCACTTTTAGAGTTTTAGACTCCAAAGTTTTTCATATTAGTCTTTTAATTTGCTCCCGTTTTGTTATATATAGGGAACACATGCTAGGATTAAACACTAACAATTTCCAGTTTTCTCTGAATTCAGTTGTGCTTGGAATCAGAGATGTAGTCGAGTCCATCACAAGTCCCTGCAAGTCCCTGCAAGTCCATCACAAGTCCTTCACTTCAAATTCAAATCACAAGCTATTCAACTCAGCTTTGAAAAAAAGCATTCCTTTGTCATTGTACATCTAGTTACTTGTGACTGCCTTTATGAAGGGACTTGTGACTGGCTTCACGAAAGGACTTGTTAACGGACTTGCAGGGACTCGACTACAACCCTGCTTGGAATTGCAATTTTAACGAAGTGCTTAAGAATCACTTACATTTGGTGTCGTTCAGATTGCCTCGTTCACCACGGCACTCGGTTCTGAAAGCTTCAAAAACCTTGTCACGAAGCGTGGTCAAATTATCACCGGCAGCAGCCTTGATCATGGCACTGCACATCTTCCCTTGTACGGGTTTCAAAGAGAGGGAACTAAGAAACCCAAAAGCTAAAATCAACACCAACATTTCACGCGGGTTTTTCATTTCCAGCCAGGAGTTCTTCACTTTGTTATCTGCGTCAAAACAGAAACCGCACCCTGGTATGATGATCATCAATCACGTCTACCGTTTGTCGTCATATGTTTCCACAGTAACAGCAACAATAGCTGTTGTGTGGAATTGGTTTGCATGTATTGTCAATTTATAAAGGTTCGTTCAAGCCTAACAGCCTAACTGACGTTTAATAATGTAGGTTTTCCCGGCCAATCTCATCACAAATTTATTCAATTTCATAATCAACCAAACCAGGGTTTTCTTTTTAGCTACTATTGCATTCAATTTCGTGTTTGCGCACACATGATTTTGTTCTTTTCATTCAGGTTCGTTTTAGTCATTCTGTTTCATTTATAAACATTCAAGACTACATTTTCACTATTCTTCACTTGAATTTCCACTCTCTATCTAGTACAATGATGATATCAAATTAAGACTTATCAAAGTACACATGAATTTGTTGCTAGTTTGGTGTTTTTTTCCGTTTATGGGCAATGAATTTCACCTTAGTATGTGGGTTCAAATTAAACATGAGTTGTGACTTGTTTATTCGAAAAAGCTGTATGGCAATATACAATGTACTGGCACTTTAGTTGTTCTTATTGTGTTTGTCTTATTTGCAATAATTGTTCCTTGTACTTTTTTACCCAATATATGGCACATTTAAATTAGACAATTCCAGGGGTTAAGATCGCGCAAGGCATGATGGGGAAACATGGCGCTGCAAGATCGTAGCCATGGTAACGAGGATGATGTACATGTACCACCGTGCCCGCCGTCCAGCGTATAGTGCTGTCTATTTGTTCATGTTCCCTAATTGACGTCACGAACAGTAAGAACTGTACTCGAGTCGTGAATTATAAGGACGCCACAACTCTTGCCAATGAATTGAATATTCTTTTCACTCGTTTTGATGAGCATAATTTTTCATCAATCAGGAACAGCTTATCGGGACATGTGAGAAATTCAATAGGAGAAGAGGACAGGGTTAAGTTAAGTCTTTCTGAAGTCGAACAATCTTTCACGAATAATAAGTGTGGTAAGGCAGACGGGCCTGATGAGATTTGTGGTAAAATTCTCAAAGCTTGTTACATGTATAAGGAACTCAGCTTTAGTGTTTCATTATTTATTTCAGTGGTCATTGGATATTCAGGTAGTTTCAAAGATTTGGAAATCTTCCATTTTTATTCTAGTACCGAAAATACCCAAACCAGTTGTTATGAATGATTACAGACATAGCGCTTACTGCTGATCCGATGAAATGTTTTGAGAAGATTGTCAAGTGTATACTTTTGTCTTAGACCAAACTTAAGATCGACCCGTATCAATGTGCTTATAGAGAAAAACGAAGTGTGCTGTCGATACCTTATTGCACACAATCTATGTTCATCTTGAGAATGCAACATCTTATGTCAGAGTTCTGTTTTTAGATTTTTTATTAGCTGTTAATACTATACAAGCCCATGTGCTGATGAAGAATTTACAGAGTTTGAAAGTAAATCCTCTCCTCAATTTATGGATTATGGATTTTTTGACTGATCGACAGCAAAGGGTTCGTTGTGGTAACATTTTATCTGAAGTTAATGTGTGCAATACTGATTCCCCACAGGGATGTGCTCTATCATCATATTGTTTACATTGTATTCTAATGATTTTAAATGTACAGAATGATCAGCTTTTTTACTGTAAAATATGCAGATGATATTTGTCTTGTTGGACTAGTAATATCTAACAATGATATCAGTGGAAACAGGGACAATGTGGATAATTTTATTATGTGGTGTAGTAATATCTTACCCTCAATGCTGCTAATCGCAAGGAAATTATAGTTGACTTCAGGAAAAAAAGAAGCGATCACGAGTTACTTATGCAAATGTTGATGTGGTTTCTGAACATTAATATCTGAGTGTCTATATTGATAATAAATTGAATTGGAAATGTAATACTAAGAAAGTCAGTGCTAAGGGATCCACGTTTGTATTTTGTTAAGGCGCATGAAATCTGTTAACGTTCATAGTATAGCGACATTTTGTATTTGTTTTATCAGGCAGTTATACAATCAGTTTTGTCATTCTGGAGTGTTGTGTGGTATTGTGGGGCTGTCTTCTGGAAATGCCAGAAAGCTGAATCGAATTATAAAATCTACAAGTAGGCTGGTTGGTGCTGATGTTAAGCAGTTGGACTCCTTTGGAGAAAAGTACTATTGTGTCAGGAAAAAGACCACCCCTTGCATTCCAGTGTTATTTTCAACAGGTCGGGTCGAATTAGACTCCCTCGGATGAATGCAAATAGGCCTATATTTTGCACATGAATTTCAATCGTGGAGACGTAGACTTTCTGTCAATCGTGGACCATTGTCCTCTATTGTTCTACATCCACTATTTGAATGCAGATACAAACTGCTTGCGCGTGTGACGTTTCATGCATAATTACGTGACGTAACAAAAACTTGACCAATGAGTCAGCGATTATGCATATTACGTCATGCAATTAATTACGAACGTCACACGCGCATGCAAATGTGACACAATTCTGCTCGAAATTTTTCGAGTGATGTGAGTTAGCCAAGATGACCTATTCGAAGGTCATGGCGTGCTCTACGGCGTACGTTAGAGGGCTATTACGATTAGGACGTCTTGTATCCACGACTAAAGGTTAGCAGACTTTTTGCTGTGGTTACAAGCACAAGTTTTCTGCTAAACTGAAGCAGTGCCATGAAATTGGCCCTTGCTGCAGAGTAAATAGATAACAAACTTCAACAAAGTCTAAGCTTCACATTTCCTTGATCACTTAGTGGAGATTCCGTTCCTAATTTGGTATTACCAGGTTCTATTTGCTGCGGATGAGATTTGCTGCGGGTCTTTGAAATGGGAAAAAGACATACCACCATTATATCCACCATTCTACACCAAAAGTTGTGTTCAAGTGTCAACTTTATTGACTTGGAACTTAAATAATATTTTAGCATTTACAAATACAATGAACAAAGTACCAATAAGATTGAAATGATTAAAACATCGTCACTGATTAATTCAAGTTAAACCTTACATCTAAAAAAATGAACATTTAAAAGTGAACAAAGAAATTGCCAAAGCAAAGTCTGATTAGCTAGAACCTACAACCTCCGGAATACCGGCCCGTACAAAGATATTGACAATTTGTGAGACCGCCAACATAGGGCAAGATAGCTCAGTTGGTAGACCGCCGGTCTGTTATTTCGGAGGTCGCACGTTCGAGTCTCGCCTTGCCAATTTCTAGGTTCCCTTGGAAAATTATGCAAATTTACCTAGTCAATTTCCCATGTGGTTTATTTTTATGTCACTTCCTGAAATCCAGTTACTTGCTTCACATCATGTTTTTAATTGATTTTATTTATTTGTAATACACAAAATACAAATGATTTGTATTTATGTATAAATTAGCTACTTAAACAGTACTGCAATTTGTTTTGTTAATTTCATGTGCACAGCAGTGTGATGAATGATTTCATTAATAATGATTGGAGAGTTTGTAATTTTATTTTACGCAGTGGCTATCGTTACTACAGTTGACGATCTGATTTCCCGACTTACCCAGCCTGATATTGACAATACTATATGGACCTTTCACTGTTGGAACCTGACTAGCAAATAGTCTGTTTCCAAGAGTGAAAGGTCAGTAGTATTGTCAATGTGAGGTCGAGCAAATTGGAGAATCGATCGTCGACTATCGTAACGATAGCCACTGAGTTTATTTTTATGTAAGCAGTAGATAGTGGTGCGGTAGAAAATATTTCGAATATAAGATATACAAATACAATTTTGTTTTTATTTGTCTACACTATACAAGTACCAAGATAAAGGACTTAATGTGCATTTGCAAAAATAAATGAAATCGAAAAAGATGTTGGCGTTTACAGTCATTTATTACCTCCGCCAGAAAGGTTTTGTTTTTGCCGGCGTTTTGCGGTGTTTGTCAGCAGGTTTGTACAAAAGAAACACATTACTGGAGGGATTTTAACGAAACTTGGCGGCGGGTAAATAGCTTATGGGTGAAGGATGATTCTATTATTTTCAGATTGATCTAGATCAAATCTATGGCACTTGACTATTAGCAGATCTTTAACATTTAGCAGATAATAATAATAATATAACGGTTTTTATATAGCGCTTTACAGAGATTAATACAATTATCAAAACGATTGGAGTAACAGAAAATGTGACCTGCTCCCACGAAATCGGAGGAAAGTTGACATTTTGCGATATTGGTATTTCCAGGTTTCTTGAATTCTTAACTTTAAAATGATATTGGGCAGGGTATTTAATAAATATCTAATATTGAGCAAAACCAGCGGTCATTACACACATCAAATTATGAATAGTTAAGAATTAATTTCGCTACATTTTACATCTTGGGTACGCTCTGTAAAATCAAATTTAGATTTTTTTCTGCTAAGTAATATTTTGCAAAAAATACTTGGTATAGTTCGAAAGAAAACAACACCCCAAAACGATTCCCCACTTTCAAATCGGCTATTTTCAATCATAACTCAATATAGCATAGCGCGACTTTAAACCGTTTTCGTAGGAGCAGGTCACAAATGTTATAAAATACTAAATAGGAGTCTTTAACATAAATTTTAAGTCCTGTTTAGATATCGCATTGTGTTGGACTGTTAGCGCCCTCTGTTTTCCATTTTATGCAGGCCGCGTTTTCTGTTTATATTTGAGGCGGTGGTGGGTACGTCTGAGCTGTGCGCACATTTTTGTGCCCAGTTTGGACACAACCAACTGGTATATTTTGCCTTCATTGATGTAGTTTAGGAAACCTGGTGATCATACAATAATTGGTCACTTATTCGAATTGTGGGAAAGTCTGTCATTGGGCTTACTGCACTGTTAAAACGCTGTTTAAAAGTTGTTTAATTAAACAAGTTAAACAACTCTGGTTGTCAATATGGTCGTTTCTTCCATGTTTCATAGCCGCATTTATAGGTAGGATACATCATTGGTAATTGCTTGAATTATCATGAATGGGTGGATTTGGGGGTTGTATTTTATATTAAATATCGTTTAACTGACCTGTCCGAAGTTTTACAATCAAGGATGACAAACAAATCACGAAAAACAGCGTTTGTTTTCAACCGGCGTCGGGCAGTTATTCTTATGTTATTATTGTTTTTGTCGCGATTGATTTTTTGGAATAATTACAGGATAGGGCCCTATCTAGCGCAATAATTTTGCTGGATGCCTAGAATCGTTATTTACTTTCAAATAAGGAAGATATTTCTTAATAATTCGGTAGTAAATATTTTTGATATCTGCAAATGGTGTATCCAACCGTTAAATTTGTTTTTCTGAGCAAGTTTGTTTTTCCTTCTTTTTCCGTTGAAACATCAACATCGCTTAAAATCTTAAAGGTGATAAACAGGATGTCAACTCTTTAGCGAAGTTGAGAACTAGTTTTAGAAAACAGAACAAAGTATGCAAATTTTTTGAAATCTCGTAATGAATGGATTTCTGTTTCTGTGTAATACAGAATTTGGGCCAGGATTTTCTCATTTCTCTGTGCCTTATAGGCTGAATAATTTTAAATGTTGAACACCACAGAACTGCGACCTACACTCTCGTTTGTGTCAAATTTTCCAGCGAGTATACGAGCTAGATAAAACGGAATTTACTCGTTGCAGCCAAGAACCTTGAAGCGCATACTGCAGTAGGCGTGATACACCGTAGGCAGGATACGCAGGAACCGGGTCTGTAAAGCCGCATGGAAAGTGGTATTCACGTAGGTGTTTACGTCCGAGTTTCCATGGAACTGAAATATGAAATAAACAATATAATATGAAATATATAGGCTATGGATCAAAGTATAACGTCCAACCGATGGGGTGTTTAATTTCTTTTGGCACGGGATTTATTAGCCTTTTTCAAATGTTAAGTATGGTGGATCAACAGGAGGGCAGTATTCAAAGTGCATGGCTCAAGAACTAGTTCGATCAAGGACGACCTCGTTTCCATGGCTACGATCTTGCTGCGCCATGTTTTCCCACCATGGCTTGCGCGATCTTAACCCCTGGAATTGTCTAATTTAAATGGAGTCGAGGATGGATCAAGGACCAATGGTTCACTTGTGACGTATCTAGCGCATGCGCCCGAAGGTGCAGTGCGAAAGACTTCTATACTACTACTACCGGCCAGTCAAACTTTGCTGGCGCTGAAACATCGTACTCGCATCCGTGCTCCAATGGACTTTCATTGGTTATTCCACCCGATATTACATTTGGCCGCAACACACGTTTCTCTGCTCAATCACATACCTACCGTAGTTGTCTCTAAGGTAAATACTTTAAAATATTTTTTCCAGTTTCTTCTCACGTAGGCCCTACTGCGTTAGTCTGGAATTCACTTACTACATCTTGCTTCACATCCAATAATAATTTGTCCTAGGCCCAATTTAAACATAATATAAATTGTCATATTTTCACCCTATCGTTTCGTTTTGTGTATTTCCTTTTATATGTAGCCATCACCTTCAGTGGCATGTTTTGGGCCTTTGGGCGTTTGGCGACTTCTTATAACAAAAAAATAAATATAAAATGTGCGCGCGTCGTCTTTACCAGTTCGCACCGGAGGACGTATATACACGCAAAGTTTTTCCCAGGTTCAAAATGGATGACGCATAAACAAGTCACGAGCAAGGCCGAAAATGTCTGTCAGTAGCGAGCAAGGCCGGAAATGCGTGGGTGTGCTTCCCGGTACCATTGGCCTGAACCCGCCTCGGATCGAATTTTGTTTAAAATAATCCCGCGCCTCGGCTCGGTGATGTTAAATTAATCCCGGTGCAAACTGGTTAAGAACTCGTACAAGGGCGCACGGTCGCTGGCGGCATACCTAAAATGGCTTCTAAATTTGTGACTCGGATTAGGTTTAGCCGTGACCGGTACTTGAGACCATGTGACCAGGTTGGGACACCACCATTGGCCCAAAAAGGAAATGACAATTTTGTTAATGTTTTGTTTTACTTTTACAAATCTGTGCTCTGGACAAGTTTTGCTTATTAAAACATATAACAACATTGATTAAAGATTGTGAACATATATTTTAAATTGTAGCAACAATGTGGCAGCAATGTGTTTAATTACTGACTGACCTTTGTCGGTACATATCCTCCGCTTACGGTGACGTCAGTCCATTGATGGCCGTCGTTGCTGTGGGCAACCTGGAATTCGGTCACCCATTGTTCATCATTACCACGCCCCTGGGTGATAAGACCGGTGATGGTCACATTGGAACCTAAGTCGACTTGGATCCACGGATTGTCGTCACTGTCACTTTTGACCCAGGCAGTGGCCTCTTCTATACAGTGTAATAAGTAGATAATCACACACCAGCTAAGTAGAATTTCTTAGCACATTTATATTTAGCTGCATGCAAGCGGCCATGATTACAGAGTGACGGATAATCGTGTATGGTTCTAGGCGTAAAGACCCGCACGTTACCAGGCAGCGGCCATGTTACAGCGTGAGATAATCATGTATAGTTCTATAGGCGTAAAGACCCGCACTCTACCAGGCAGCGCCATGATTACAGAGTGAGCTAATAATGTATGGTTCTCGGCGTAAAGACCCGCACTCTACCAGGCAGCGGCCATGTTTACAGAGTGAAATAATCTTGTATGGTTCTAAGCGCAAAGACCTGCACTCTACCAGGCAGCGGCCATGATTACAGAGTGAGCTAATCATGTATGGTTCTAGGCGTAAATACCCACACTCTACCAGGCAGCGGCCATGTTTACAGAGTGAAATATAATCTTGTATGGTTCTAAGCGCAAAGACCTGCACTCTACCAGGCAGCGGCCATGATTACAGAGTGAGCTAATCATGTATGGTTCTAGGCGTAAAGACCCGCACTCTACCAGGCAGCGGCCATGTTTACAGAGTGAAATAATCGTGTATGGTTCTAAGCGCAAAGACCTGCACTCTACCAGGCAGCGGCTATGATTACGAGTGGGCTAATCATGTATGGTTCTAGGCGTAAAGACCCGCACTCTACCAGGCAGCGGCCATGTTTACAGAGTGAAATAATCTTGTATGGTTCTAAGCGCAAAGACCTGCACTCTACAAGGCAGCGGTCATGATTAATTACAGAGTGAGCTAATCATGTATGGTTCTAGGCGTAAAGACCCGCACTCTACCAGGCAGCGGCCATGTTACAGCGTGAGATAATCATGTATAGTTCTAGGCGTAAAGACCCGCATTCTATACCAGGCAGCGGCCATGATTACAGAGTGAGCTAACCATGTATGGTTCTAGGCGTAAAGACCCGCACTCTACCAGGCAGCGGCCATGTTTACAGAGTGAAATAATCTTGTATGGTTCTAAGCGCAAAGACCTGTACTCTACCAGGCAGCGGCCATGATTACAGAGTGAGCTAATCATGTATCATCCGTAAAGACCTGCACTCTACCAGGCAGCGGCCATGATTACAGATTGAGATAATCATGTATGGTTCTAGGCGTAAAGACCTGCACTCTACCAGGCAGCGGCCATGATTACAGATTGAGCTAATTGTGTATGGTTCTAGGCGTAAAGACCTGCACTCTACCAGGCAGCGGCCATGATTACAGAGTGAGATAATCACATATAGTTCTAGGCGTACAAACCGGCCGAGTCCCCGGGAAAAAACAACAACCGATTGTGCCTTTTAAATTGTAGATTTGTTGTCACCGTCGACGTACATATACCTGCATTGTTTATTGTTGCTCTGAATGCTAGGGACACATCAAACATTGCAGATTTCTGTGCAGATTTTTGCGATCTTGCACATTTTTATCGCACATTTTTGCGCAGATATTTGCGATGTGTGATGTCCCTTGAGAGCCATTACGCACTGCCTCTTTAAAATCCGACCATTTTTCGTTTGGTGCCTTTGTGTGTGTGTGTTTTTGTTCGTCCCATGTGATGCATGATCATTGATTTTACCTGCATTGTTAAAGGCCCAGTCCCACTGCACTTGCGCACGAATTACTCATGAATTGCGCATAAAATTTTCTTTGTGCGTGATTCGTCAGTGATGTGCGTAAATCCCACGTGATTCACACGTGGAGCATCAGTTTTTGTAAGTGATTGTACGCGGAGACGGGTTTGTGCGCGATCGCCGGTTTTGAACGGTTCAAAAAATTCTCCACGCACAACGTGCGCGATTATACGCAGTTTATGCGCAGTTTATGCGCAATGTACGTAGTTTGGACGTGGAAGGTGCGTGATATGTGCGTGATATGTGCGTGTTCTGTCAGTGCGCCCTTCATCAGTGATACATGCGTGCTCCATGCGCGGACCGTACGTGATTCATCAGTGCTCGTGCGCTGTTCATGCGTGATCCATACGTGTTACATTCGCTATACATGCGTCGATTGAACGTCAGAAATTGTATCGGGTTTGGGCTTGTGCGCTGTTGTGCGTGGAATGTTCGTTCTTTGTCAGTGATTGTAAGTGATACATGCGCAGTTTATACGCGATTCATCGGTGATTCTGACCACGCACAACCCCCGAAAATGACCAATTTCTCCACGAACAATCACGCACAAACCAATTTTATGCGCGATTTATGCGTGATTTATGCGTCATTGGCAATGGGACTGGGCCTTAAGACGACCCATGGTTGGTCCGTGAGCGATGTCAGGGTTCACATCAAACGAAGAAGCCGTGATGCTTGCGTTTGGGATCCGACCATCCTCCATCCCAAGGGGTCCAACCTCGAAGCATTCCCTAACGTCTGTTGGAGAAGCCGAGTGGGAAATACATTATGTTGGGGTTGTGTTAAGACACGGAAGTTTTATGGACTTTCAGCCGGGCGGATTTTACCCTCTCCTGATTTAAGAAATGCGTTTATGAAACTATGTTTATATCTTTTGCTTAGTACCATAGGCCTATATACCCCACTTTTGGGAATAGGACTGGATCAGTGGACCACCCCCCCCCCCCCCCCTCTCTCTCTCCCTTTCCAAATTCCCCACATCCCCTTTTCAATTTTGTGTGGTGTGATTCTTTTAAATGCCAATTTTGATGCCACGCTTTCCAACATTTTAAATTAATTTAACAACGGAGAACAAAACTACACAATGCTTTAAACGTATCGCTCTGGTATGAGCAAGTGTTAGTTTAACCATAGACATGTATACGACATGTACACTGAGTCGTGAACCACATAACGACCGAGGATTCCCTATTGTGTTTTCCTTTATTCCTATGTTATACCCTAACCCCATTACCTTGGCGCTTGCCCCAACGATCGAGGACCGAATTTTTCCATTCATACCGTCGACCGAGGGGCTTTTGTTCCCTTTGTGCTCTTTTGTGCTTCGACCCTCGATCGTTATGTGGTACCAGAGCACTATACCATAGAGCTATATTAAATTACTAGAGCGCTGGTTCGATGTACAAAGTGATGCCTGCTGGGTGCATCAATGTTAATAATAAAAATAATATAGATTAACATAGCGCACTTATCCGGTAACCCAATCAAGGCGCCTACACACAAATTCTGCTCCAAACTAAGTGATAACTAATGAAATAAATGAGACTTCATTTCTCTTTTGAAGATGTCTTTGGGTGTTATTTGACAAAGTGTGGCAGGGAGTTTATTCCAAGATATTGTGTCACCAATTGATACCATTTTGAGCTCTGTCTTCAAGATAAAACTTGATCCATTGTAGAGCTAGGTCAGTGATGCTAAGCCTGTTAGAAAGACGCTGTAGTAGAAGCTGATGATCTACTGTATAGAAGGCGGTAGACAAATCAAGCAGGACCAGAAGAACCATCTGACGATTGTCAATAGCTTGAATAATATCATTTAAAACTCTGACAAGAGCAGTCTGTACACTTCTCTGTATGATATGCGGACTGCCTAACCTCCAGGAGATGTTCATCCTCTAAGTAACCCAGTTGACGTAGGACAACTCTCTCCAAAATTTGGAGACAAATGGCAGTGTTGAAACTGGTCTGTAGTTGCACAGCTGTTGTGGATCAAGGCTCTTTTTTTCAGTAAAGGTGTCACATAAGCCAACTTGTATTCTGTGGGCACCTTGGCAGTTTGCAATGAGGAATTAATGATGAACATGATGCCAGGAGCAAAAGACATTACAAACTGCTTTCAGCATCCACGTTGGAACTGGATCAAGTCGGCAAGTGGCGTTCAGAGATTTGGCTATGATTTGAACAATGTCATCAACGGTGACAGGGTAAAATGTTGTCAAGTTAGCAAAAACATTGGAAGGTGGCACACAGGGGTCAGCCGTAGCTACAAGTGTTCTTGTAGATTCACGAACTGTGTGGATCTTATTCACAAAGAAAATACTAAATCTATTTGCCAGATCCAAGTCACTAGAGCTAGATGGTAAAGTAGCATTCTTTGAAATACCGAAGGAGATTCTTGATGGTCTTGAATAATCGATTTTTGAATTTATGTAGTTAGTCTTAGCATTACTGGTCATGGATTTCAAAATGTTACGTTTGTGCACAAACCTATGGAAACCTCAAAATTGTGTACGGCTTCTGTACAGTGCGTTACCGAAGCCCAACACCGAAACGCCTGATTAGCAAAGCGAATTCGGGCAACTACGAACGTCGCTTCGCATTCGCTTTTGCGTGAGGTATATATGTGACATCCCGCGATGAGCGTTTGAACAATTTTTCAGAACAATTTTGAAAACGCATGTCATATCTTAGTGTTTTGTTTATGTCTATAAGTGTAACAATGACGCCAAAATATAGTGGTGTTTGTAGGCCTGTTTGTATACATGTAGGTACATAACACGTACATAGAGACCAGAAAATACTATAGTTGTTTTACATAGTTGTTTACGGGAACACGTTTCTATTTTCAAATGAATTAAATCCGGAAGTTGGTTATATCACACACAACATCCGCCAATACACACAGGACCATCGCCACAATCCAGAAATCACGAAAAGTCATCATACTGAGCAAGTTTGCATTAGATGTACATTATATCAATAACAGCGCCACCTAGTCTCATCTGGTTCCCCTCATCAAAACGACGCGACAAAAGGGAAAAGGGTAAAATCTTTGTTGTTCTACTATAAGAACAAAATCCCAACAGAAACGTCGCACCTATCATAGATAACCGGTCCTTTCTCTACGCAGCTACCTTTCTGACAGTGGACAAACACTTTGACCGGATCAAGTTGCTCCCGAAAGACGTCCAGTTGGCTATACAACGGACGGAGAGCTGCTTCGAGAACGGAATCGGAGTCTCCGTTGGCGTGGGCGTGTGAGGCTGCAGCAAAAAGGCAGCACTGGGCCGTCAAGGCAGAAAAAGCTACCTGATGGCACTTCATCTTGATCGTCAGAGACACAAAATATCCTAGAATGTATTCCACAATGTATTCCGAAGTTCTGCGAAGTCCCCTGTATTCGGCGACCATGTCTCGCAATCGATTCACTGCGATCCTTCGATTTTTCCACTTTGCCAACAACCGAGCTCAACCAAACTCTCCAAGGTCCGCCCGCTGCTCGATATTGTACTGCCATCCTTTCTTCGCATTTACAAGCCAGGCCAAAAAGTCTCACCGGATGAGACAATGATCAAGTTCAAAGGCCGACTTGGTTTCAAACAGTACATGCCACGAAAGTCCGCCAAATGGGGATTGAAATGTTTTTCATTGAACGAGTCAGAAACCGGTTATACATGTTCTTGTAAAGTCGACCCTCTATTGGTTATACTTCAACACACCACCCACCTAAAATTACATCTGCTGGGCATGTAGTCCTCGACCTGATTGCAGGACTCGAACATAAGGGACATTTCATTTTTATGGACAATAATTGGTACACTAGCCCAGTTCTCGTCTGCAAGTTGTCACAGTTAAAGTTTGGAGCTTGTGGAACTGCACGCTACACCACACTGGGGATTCCAGATTGTGCAAACCCCCCAAAGTTACACATGATAAGAGGTGCTGACCCCCAGTTTTACACTAAAGCCAGCCAACTAAGCGTCGTTTGGCAGGATGCCCAACGTGTAACTCTTCTCACAAATGTTGGAAACTGCAAGATCGACACGAAAGACATTCGGAGCAAAAACAGTTTGAGTGGACTTCGTACGATAAAAAAACCTTCTGTCGTGAATGATTATAATAAATACATGGGAGGAAGTGATCTCGCAGCACAAATGTGTCAGTACTACTCACACCCTCACAAATCGATGAAATGGTGGAAACAAGTTTTCGTGGCCATTCTTGACATCTGCTTGGTGAATGCTACCATTGTATACAACAGCATCCCTACAAATCAGCACTTGACGACTTTGGATTTCAGGGTCAAGGTGATAGAAGAGCTTATTTCCACTTGGAAGCACAACCCAGCTCAGCATGCCAGTCAAGTGTCACGTGGTTCCAGCCGCTTTCCGACTCATCGCTATCTCGGGGGAAATTTCTGCAACTGTGTTGTTTGCAGTACCAGAGCTAAGCGGGGAAACAAACTCGCATGATTTGTAAACAGTGTGACAAACTAATGTGTGTACTACCATGCTTTGAGTAGTTTGTGATGAGCATTCACCTGAGCAAGTTTTATTGCGCCCCCCCCCCCCACCCATTTCAATGTTAGAGTGATGGTGCACACACCGCCAACCCAACATTGAGTTGGGGGGGGGGGGGGGGGGGGGGGGGGTGGCCTTCATTTGTACTTTTAATTGCATCCATAGTGTACCCATTTTGTATGGTTGTGCAATTTCACTTCTTGGTAGTTGTCAAGTCATATTAAGGGCAAAAAAGTGGGGTGAGATATGACATTTTTTCCACCCCTTCCAAAAAAACTTCTTACAGGCCAATATTGTTGTTTTAATTAATTAATCTAATAGTCATTGCTTTGGGGGCATTTATTTTTTTTAATTTTTTTTTTGGGGTGGGGGGGGGGGGGGGGGGGGGTTGTGGGGCGTCGCAATTTGTTTTTAAACGGAGCCCCTAAAGTACGGAGCCCCTAAAGAACATCAAAAACTAAAATGTTGTCGTGCGCACGACATAATGATCTCGTGCACCAACATAATTTGTGATTTTCCGGGAACCCTTGATGGAAATCCATGTTTACTGATTACGTTGGCTAGAGCGTGGAGGCAGAATTTAGAGTAAACAGTAAGTAATAATATTGAATTGTTTAGACTGGCATTTAGTAATTAGGCCGTATACCAGTGTAATATTTCCATGCCAGGGGAAATCTGTTTCCAGCGTAGCCTGAATCTGAAATATGTGGTGAAATAATTATTGAATGTTGATGATAGGGAAGAACGGTATGTGACTCTGAGTAAATGCCATAAAACTTACCATATGTTATGTTATCTGTATGATTGCAATTAAAGCCTAAATAATATTAACGCTGGGCCTTTTTACTTGGAACAATTACATTAATGACGTATTTATACTACTTTAATGGGGTGGGAGTGACGATATTACCATTTTCGTCTCCTATAATAAATATCAGGATTCTTGATACCCCCCCCCCTTTTCCCATTTTAAGTCCAGTGCGGACACCCCGTAGGACGTTTTCCTCTCAGTTACTTTTCCCGAGTCCAGTGGTTACTTTTACCGGCCAACTGCTGCCCGGGAAAACTTCCCAGGTAACTTTTCCCGAGACGATAAGTCCAGTGCGAACAGCGCGAGTCGGTAAAAGCGGCTCAGGGAGACGTACATCCGGCCCCCAAGTGCGAATTTCATGCTACACAAGACACCGCGCATAAAACCTTTCAGTAAAACCTTTCCCAAAAAAAAGTCCAGTGCGAACACGGCTAAAGAAGCCGCCCTTCGAGGATTCTTCGTTTTCTTTGTTCTGTTTTGTGTTTTGATGCTCAGTCGAGTGATACTTTGAACAAAATCTGGGTCAAAGGTCAAAGTCACGTTAAAGGTCATGATGACCTACTTATGATTTTGTTTAATTTTAGGGATGAAGCGTGCATACCGCCTGATGCAATTATACAGCCTTGTGTTAACTGTATAACTTGCAGATAGATACCTCTCTGGCAAAACTACCATCAAATTGTCAATTTTAACAATTCCCCAACGAAATTTTAATTATTTCTTGTTCAGAGAGACTTGCTCTATCAAGAATATTTCGTTTCATGAAATTTCGTAACGATACTTTTTTTATAATCTGGTTCAAAGGTCAAGGTCACGTGTCAAAGGTCACGGTGACCTACAAACATTCACGTGTATTAACCCAAAGCATTTATTTGGGGGTATACAGTTATTTTGTAGGGTTAGGTGACGTTAGGGTTAACGTCTCTTGCTATGAAACTGTCTGGCATAATGATATATACAGGGTGTACGTCATCCACCTATCCACTGTCAATCAAAACTTTACGAAAGCCATAATGATCGGCACTTGGTGGTTTTCAAATATTTTAAAGACGGTATAAAACTATATGAACAACTAATTGCACAATAGTCTTAAATATATATAAATATTTTTTATTGGTAACCATGTCCCAAAAATGAATTAGCATAAAATGATACAACAAAAGCATTTGTTTGTGAATTATTTGAATAAAATAAATGCAAGATTGTTAGGTAATACATAGTACACGATTTTTAAACGCCACCATCTTGTTCGTTAATAATATATCTCTGAAAATAACCTTCCTTACAACAAAATAGAAATATGACAAAAAAAGTTGCAGGCTATTTTAACTCTAATATATATTGTGCATACGTAAAAAATTGATTTATATATGTCACAGGTTTTCTCAAGCTTCGGTCATCTAGGGGCAAAGGGCAGGGTTGTTTACATGCTCAACAGCAATTACGGTCGTAGTTGTGCTAACTTAATTGAATGGAATGTGTAAAAAGCCTGACCAGCGGTAATATCTCGAACTAGCAACACATAATGTGAAGGGACTCGAAAGACAATAAGTCCTACTACAATTAAATGGGTTATTTGCACACACGTATTTTGTACAGCGTATGAACACAGCAAAACAAAAATATAACGCAACTAAATTGTAAGAGAGCCTATCGCAACTTAAATTGACTGCTCCTGATTTCGTTTAAATTCATTCAACGATATAGTCAAAAAACAATGTGCGTGTGTGGGCAGTGGCCTTACACAAGGTCACCTAGGGACAGGATTACATCGGACACTCAATCCCGTGCCCATGGTAACAAACTATAGTAACACATGGTTAAGACTAGACTAGAATCAAGTGGGATACAATGATCCAGCAATTAGGGACTGCATAAAAATACTTTATCAAGGGTTTGCCTAAAATCATGAATGCTCTAACATAGGATAACAGGAAAATATGATAAGTGAATAAGGTCGGTAACTCTGCTAAATTAGGAAATCGTCAGATAACTTATATACAACTGGGTAACCGGCAGTTATTCGGACATTGGGGGTATACGGTGCGGGTAATATGACAGTTAGTCCGGCAGCGCACCGGACATACAAAACTCACTTCCGATCACTCCAATGATAACAACAAAACACCAATATCATATAAACGGCAACGCCAACATTGGATAAGAAAATAAAAGGGATTATAGAGCAACAACTATTTACATTATCATACAATAAAGATACAGCATGAATCAACATTTGGCAGTAAGATTATCAATGGCTGCAACTCATACTGGGTCTAATTTCTTAGGCCATCATCATCAGTAATACATACAAGTTGAATGGTATACAGAAATAAGAAAAACATCGGCTTACCTGTATCAACAGAGCACGTGGCAAATGATGCGAGAATGGCGTTAGAAACGTAACGTTTGACTAAAATTAGTAAAAGTTGACTTAGGGAAGTCCGCACTCGTTCCTACGCATAACTACATATATCATGAAACTGCAAAGTGAGAGCACTTTAGTTCAGGTCCACTCGCATCAAAGGTCTTTTTCGCTTCTGACGAATTGAGGTGGGACAGGGGATAAAAACCCCACTGTGCACGCGCTCGGACAGGTTTGGTGGGACTTTCTAATTGGCCGAAACTAGGCAATAAGGTCATTTTCAGGGGAAGACCAATCCGAAAAGGAGTATAGAGGACTAACATTAATGGGGACGTGGACAGCTAGGGATTGACCAATGTGGTCCCATCCTTGTGCCACGTTGAACAGCGTGATCGGGTTTTCCATACTTGAGACAAGGAAAACTGCAAATCTTGCATTTATGGGCAGATGCCACAACAGTGTGACCAAGGTCTCCCAGACTCGAAACAAAGAAAACTGCAAGTCTTGCATTTTGTGGCTGATGCGACATGCATTTGTCCTTGTGGGTACAAATATGGGGGCTAACATCGCTACAAAACTTTAGCCGTACCGTGAAAAATTAGAAATATCTGGTCGGACCAAATTTAAAATGGTTACAAATGTAACAGGGTCCGACATACTCCCCTTCTAAAACCGTGGCGTCCACGACATGGTAACACAAAGATAGACAATTTTACCGTTGACACATGACATTGACAAGGTTATTGGTGACCTCTAATGCCCGCTGTTGCGTCATAAGGTGTTGCTCGAGGAGTTTGGCCTCTAGCCCTTCAAATCCGTAGTAATTTGGAGGCCTTCTGTTTCGCACAGGTCGAGAGACAACGTTTGGCTCATCTGAGTCGGGGCCAGTCGATGTTTTACAAGTGGGCTCCGGAACAGGGGGGTCTGACTTTTCTCCCTCATGAAGTTGATCACCCGAGGCGGATGGATCGGTGGGAGAACTGCTTTCAGTGGAAGGAGGATCCAACTCCTTGCTCATCTGAGTTGGATGAGTTAGACGGAGAATTGGCATCAGTGCTGCTGGCGGACGGCATGGGTTCATCTAAGCGGGAATGGTGCGAGCCCTGGGTGGAGTCACTCTCAGCAGAGATAGGGGCGTGAGATGGGAGGTCGTCGGCGGGAGGTGTCGACTATGATGAGATTATTTCAGGATGGAAGATCTGGGCATTCGGGTTTAGATTGATCGATCGTCTAGGGGTCGGTATTGGGCGAAGTGCATAGAAGTTGTCATCCGATCGGTCAGAGTCCAATGTGTCATCCATGTCGTCAGCGTGTTCAAGTAATTGTCGTCTAATGGGAGGTTTACGGCGAGTCTTGGGCTTAGGTCGCTCGGTTTTACCAGGCACATCATCACCGGAGGGGAAGAACCCACAGGGGAGAAGCATATTTCGGTGAAGCGTTTTATCTGGGCCCTCGCCATCAATTGGGCTCACGACGTACACTGGCATGTCGGGGCTTATTCTCCGATGCACTCTGTACATGGTTTTGCTCCAACGGTCGGCAAGCTTGTGCGGCCCTTTTAGGCCGACATTTCTGATGAGTACCCTGTCACCTTCCTCCAGTGCATTTTCCCGTACCTTCTTGTCGTATCGGGACTTATTTTTCCGTGCAGTTTTTTCCATCATAGCCGACGCGAGCTCATGGGCTCGTCTCAATCGCTCTTGCAGGTCGGTTGCATACTGGTCACGATTCTTGACACCAGACTGCGAGGGTAACCTAAACAGGACGTGGATCGGCAGGCGGGCCTCACGGCCAAACATTAAGAAGTAGGGAGACATCCCAGTGGATGTATGTTTTGTACAGTTGTACGCATGACCAAGAGGACCAACATGTACCTTCCACTTCTTCTTCTGATCTTCATCAAGAGTGCCGAGCATTTTTAGGAGTGTCTGGTTAAATCTCTCACATTGGCCATTACCTTGGGGATGGTACGGGGTAGTACGGCTTTTCCTTACGCCAGCTATTTCACACAATTCCTTTATGAGTTGAGCTTCAAAATCTCTACCTTGATCAGAATGTAGCCGTTCAGGGAAAACATAATGAATGAAGTAAGATTCCCATAGCACCCTGGCAACAGTACGAGACTTTTGATCTTTGGTCGGTGATGACTAGGATGTTTTTCGTGTTACTATCATCAGGCTCCAAACAAAGGAAGTCGATACAGACTAACTCCATGGGTGTCGTGGTTCTTATGGGGACTAAGGGCGCGGACTTCTGGGGTCGTCGCTTGCGTCTCACACATCGTTGACAAGTCTGACACTTCTTTTCTACATCTATCGCCATCTTAGGCCAATAGAAACGGGAGCGAATGAGGTCTAATGTTCTATCATACCCAAGGTGGCCGACATCATCGTGCAATCCTTGTAGGGCTTGGTTGCGATGACTCTTAGGGAGAACTAGTTGCAGTGTGTCGCGCTTATCATTTGTGATGGTCTTCCGGTGGAGAATATCATCTTCAATGGACAGTTTATCCCACTGACGAAGGAGTATTTGGGCCTCTTCCGACAGTGCTGACCGCTGCTCAGTAGTGGGGCGTTGTCCTTTCTTTACGTATGGGATTATTTCACCAATGGTACCATCTTCTAGCTGGAGTTGACGCCAGTCATTGGCCTCCGTGGTCGGTAGGGCTGTCTGGCCGGTCATTTGGTTTTATTCGCAGGGCACGATATACTCTGGGTTGGTGATACTCTCTACTAGGGCATGGCCGTCATCATTATCTTGGGGGATTTGGACACCACGTTGTACATTATGTCGTTGACAAACAGCCTGAAAAACTTCCCTCGAACACACGGCATTCTGACCACTTTCACCAAGTCGTTCACGGAGTCGACGTAGCTTTTCGTCGTTGGACAGTGACTCGTCATCTGCCTGTGGTGTTGGCTGAGGTCTCCTGGACAGACCATCGGCATCGGCATTACTTTTTTCTGGGCGGTACTTAATAACGAAATTGTAATTCGCCAATGCAGCCAACCAGCGGTGTCCAGTGGCATCCAGTTTTGCCGTAGTCAACACGTACGTCAGTGGGTTGTTATCTGTTAGGACAGTGAACTCTGTTCCGTATAAGTAGTCGTGGAATTTCTCTGTAACGGCCCACTTCAAAGACAAGAATTCCCACTTGTAGGCGGGGTAGTTTAGCTCGGACTTTGAAAGACCGCGGCTAGCGTACGCGATGACACGCGGTCGGCCATCGTCATCTTCTTGGTAGAGTGCTGCGCCAAGCCCAATCCCACTTGCATCGGTGTCAATGGTGAATGGCTGGTCGTAATCTACAAATCCTAGTACGGGAGCAGAAGTTAGCTTTTGTTTGATGGTCTCAAACGAAGTCTGGCACGCTGAACTCCAGAGGTGACCAAAAGGCTCGGTTGGGCTGCGAAGTTTTGGTTGAGGTTTCTTCTTCTGGTTCTTGCCAAACCGCCGTTTCGTCAAATCGCAACCAGCAGTCAACTTGTTGAGGGGTTTTGCTATTGAAGAATAACCTTCGACAAAACAACGATAATAGCCGGTAAACCCAAGAAATGACTTCAATTCTCTGGCTGTGTTAGGAACGGGCCACGACTCTACTGCGTCAATCTTGCTGGGGTCGGTACTCACACCTTCAGCCGAAATGACATGACCAAGGCACTTCACAGATGACTGGAAAAACTTGCACTTAGTAGGACTAAGTTTGAGCCCAAATTGACGAAGACGGTCGAGAACGAGCCTCGTGCTCTTCGGCGGTCCTTGCAAACACAATAATGTCGTCCAGGTAAACAAAAACACCGTTATGATGGAGATCACCCAAACATCTCTCCATGAGTCGTTGGAAAGTTGCAGGGGCGTTTGTTATTCCCTGGGGCATACGATTAAACTCATAGAACCCCAGAGGACACCAGAAAGCAGTTTTGTGTTTGTCGTCCTCTGCCATCTCTATCTGATAGTACCCCGACTTTAGATCTAAACAGGAGAACCACTTTGCGCCATTCATTGCATGCAAGGTATCTTCAATTTTCGGTATGGAGTATTGGTCTCGTATGGTGCGGCCATTCAGTTTCCGATAGTCAATACAGAGCCGAATGTCCCCATTCTTTTTCCGGACTAACACTATTGGCGATGCGAATTGGCTTGAGGACTCGCGGATGATCTCTTTCTCCTGCAGTTCCCTGATGTGTTTACGGGCATCAGCATAATCTGCAGGGGGGATACGGCGACAACCCTCACGATATGGCGTTTCGTCAGACAGGTTGATGGTGTGTTTAACGGCAGCTGTGCACCCAATGTCTAGGTCATGTTTGGAGAATACGTCAGAACGGTTACGGAACAACTCGGTAATGCGCCTTATATCGTCTGCGGGAAGGGGAGAACCTTCAAAGTCAAACTTGACGTCTTCATCACTGGAGGGAGACGGAGACATATATGGTTCTTGTGCACCAAACGGCAGCTCTTCTACAATACTAAACGCTGAGGCGAGGCGGCATCGGGCGGGGACCACTACACTCTGGCAGGACTTATTGGTAAGGATGACTCTTGTCTTTGCCATTCTGTGGGCGGGTAACTCAACCATGCAGGTTTTAAGTTCAACGCCATCTGGGAGCTGGGATGTGTTTTCCTTCTCGACTAGAACATCAAGTCTGGACCGAGATCGATTGTTAATTCGCGTTGTTATTTCAACCTGTTCACCTGGCTTAAGTGCTGTGGGTTTTAGAGTTTTAACTGGCCCAAGTCTTCCGACAGATGTCAAACGGGGGGAGAGTTGGTAGACTTGTGCCCACGCACTATCAACTGGAAGGTTTCGGAGGAAATTCTTGCCGCCTTTCTGCTGACAAACCCGCACCATTTCTCGCACTACGCTAGTGTTAGTACCGACAAGCAGAGGTACATCATCGGCCCCTTGACGATTCGGACATACAAGGGCGAGGGTCGTGACTTCTCTCTGCATCCCAACGGAACTAGCTGGAAACTTTAGGTTTAGCTCGATATACCCCTTATATGGGACAGGCTGACCAGCGGCGCCTATCACCGCGAGGTGTGATAGGGGTTGTAGCTGGCGATGTGGAAGATGGCGGGCGTGGTACGTAGCGGTTATGCACGTGACTTGCAAACCGGTGTCAAGGAGGCATTTGGCTGGCTGTCCATCGGTGAATACATGGGTAACGGCCTGATCACCAACAACACCTGGATAGACATCTGAAGGAGAATCTCCCTGACACCGCATCGACGCAGTCGGATGACGCACTGGACCCTTAGATGAGTTCAGGACGGCTGTTCGGGCAACAACAGCTGTCCGCTGCCGTTTCCCGAAATCTGGTCGCCCTTGGCTTTGAGTAAACGAGACATCATTTGTTCTTGCACAAGGGCAGGGTTCTTGAGCCTGGTGCAGGAGTCCATGCGGTGGCCGTCCTCGCCGCAGTTGTAGCAAAAGATAGACCTAAAGCTCCGACCAGGGGATTTGGCTGAAGGAGATGGTCTACGGGGAGTGCTGGGTTGATTATTGAAGAACCCGTCAAGTCGGCGGTGCAGGCGGTCGACGGCTTGCCGCAACTCGGCTACCTCTCCGCCGTCACTTGGTGTTGGGCTGGGGGCCGCCTTTGTATTCTGGCTTTCCGCCGACGCAGTTTGGACCATGGTAGCTACCCTCTTTGATGACTTGGGTTCACCTTTTCTTCGGTCAGACTTCTCCTCTAACAAGGCCTCTGCTGCCCGCACTTCCCGAAGTAGAAATAACATGTCAGGGGGATTTTCCTTCTTGGCCCTAAGTTGCAGCATGTTTAGAAGAGGGCCTCTTTGAAACTGACTACACAGGGTCTTGTCAGAGTCGTCGGGGTCGATATCGTCCATCTCAACAACTTGAGTCAGGAGTGTGTGGAGTCGAAGAAGATAATCCGAAGCCTTCTCTTCCACCTTCTGATATGTACACCTGAAGTTGGTCAGGAGCTCATCGCCATCTGCTGTGGGCCCATATGGGGATATGCGCGAGACAGACAAGTCAGATATTCGTGTGCCGCACTCCCATCTGCTACGGCCCAAACGACGTTTAGAGCGGGTGGGACTAGGGATTCTGTTATTTGGCTCTTCTTCTCGCTGTCCGGAATGCTGTCATCCTTCACGAGCTGGCGAGCCAAACGTCGCCAGTTGGAACTGGAGACTTGCCCGAAAACATGCAGTCTCAAACGGCGATACGATCTACTGGAAACCTTGTCAATGACATGCACAACACTCGGCTTGTTGCCATCACTTTCCTCAACATTATCATCTATCTTTGGTTCTTCTAGGCCTAACCCAAGGGACTTGAGGTCGTCCATGGTCTTCCCGTGACCGGACAGAAACTCTTCAAGAGCTTCGGAAAACGCCGCGGCCATCGTGATTTTGTTGATACAGGTGTTAGATTTACAACAATGCACAACTTATAAGTATACAATTATGGCGAAGGAATAGTAATGGAAAGTAAGAAATGCAGCAAGTGAGAATAAAATATACAAAATACAAGTTCAACCCGCAAATTACGATCAATAATCCGCAATATGAGTATGGGGAGGAAAAATTGTCAACATATACAAATCAACAATGAATATGAACCAACAGTATTTAGAAGATAAAACCAACTTTAAAAAAAAGGTACTTCTGTATAAGATTAGTGGTGTTTCCCTCCAAAGAAAAAAACGATCCACAAGAAAAAACAAATTTCTCTTGTTTTGTGTGTGTGTAAACCACAACCAGTAAGGTGAAAGTGTGCAAGGGAAACAAATTTTTAAAATTGAGCAAATCCGGGCGGTGCCTTTATTTTGTCACAGGTTTTCTCAAGCTTAGTCTGAGGACCTATGTCGGTTCGTTTAAAAAGTCGGGATATTGCTCATAAGAAAAATCACACAGATAGCAAAGTTTAATTTGGTTCTTTCCCCTTGGAAAACTATTATATTATTATTGGATCACTCATATCATATATCGTCACGGTCAACAGTGGTTGGTCAGAAAATAATAAAATATAAAATATCACAATCATCAAAATATACGTGTGACGTTTCAGTGGGGTAACGGTTAGAGATAACAATACAATCAAAACAAGGTAGGACCAATCAGCAAAAACAACTACAACAAAAGTTGTAATTTGGGAAAGAAAAAATATAAAAGAAGGTGACAGGCGAGTACCAAGATCTCAGAGCATTGGACTCCAAAGAAACAAATCCGCAAGTGTCCAAGGTCAACAAACCTTAAATTTTGTATGAATAGATAACAAACGCAATGAGGTTAAACCACTGAAACATCAACACGCATACTAGCAATACAATAAAAGGTAGTAAATTATTATACAATGGTAATATAAAATCTTAGCTGGGTTTCAGCGCGTCGGGGCTTATCTTGGATGGCCGATGCAACGAGTCGTACTCGGATGGGGGGTCCGCGTAGTGTAACGTCGGTCCTAGCAAGTCCAGCGAGCGATGATCCAGACGGAAAAAGGGGGTGGTGACTGAGAAGCGAAGGGCCGAGCGAAGAATCGAACCGGGTCGACTCTCCAAAGCGTGACCTGGGGACTCGTGTTCTGTATCAACAGAGCACGTGGCAAATGATGCGAGAATGGCGTTAGGAACGTAACTTTTGACTAAAACTAGTAAAAGTTGACTTAGGGAAGTCCGCACTCGTTCCTATACGCATAACTACATCTACATGTATCATAAAACTACAAAGTGAGAGCACTTTAGTTCAGGTCCACTCGCATCAAAGGTCTTTTTCGCTTCTAAGGTTAGATCCAACTTTGTATTAAATTTACTAACTAACAACAAACTTTAAAACTAGGACTACCAGCAATAAAGCAAATCAAAATAGTCCAACAACTAAGAAACCTGAAAAGGTTGGGGGTGTTCACCCAGAACATTATTCTACGACAAAAGGAAGTCGTAATAAACAAACAAAATCTGAGCAAGGAAATAAATAATCCGTGCATGTTGGTACATGAAGGTCGGTCATCTGGGGGCAAAGGGCAGGGTTGTTTACATGCTCAACAGCAATTACGGTCGTAGTTGTGCTAACTTAATTGAATGGAATGTGTAAAAAGCCTGACCAGCGGTAATATCTCGAACTAGCAACACATAATGTGAAGGGACTCGAAAGACAATAAGTCCTACTACAATTAAATGGGTTATTTGCACACACGTATTTTGTACAGTGTATGAACACAGCAAAACAAAAATATAACGCAACTAAATTGTAAGAGAGCCTATCGCATCTTAAATTGACTGCTCCTGATTTCGTTTAAATTCATTCAACGATATAGTCAAAAAACAATGTGCGTGTGGGCAGTGGCCTTACACAAGGTCACCTAGGGACAGGATTACATCGGACACTCAATCCCGTGCCCATGGTAACAAACTATAGTAACACATGGTTAAGACTAGACTAGAATCAAGTGGGATACAATGATCCAGCAATTAGGGACTGCATAAAAATACTTTATCAAGGGTTTGCCTAAAATCATGAATGCTCTAACATAGGATAACAGGGAAATATGATAAGTGAATAAGGTCGGTAACTCTGCTAAATTAGGAAATCGTCAGATAACTTATATACAACTGGGTAACCGGCAGTTATTCGGACATTGGGGGTATACGGTGCGGGTAATATGACAGTTAGTCCGGCAGCGCACCGGACATACAAAACTCACTTCCGATCACTCCAATGATAACAACAAAACACCAATATCATATAAACGGCAACGCCAACATTGGATAAGAAAATAAAAGGGATTATAGAGCAACAACTATTTACATTATCATACAATAAAGATACAGCATGAATCAACATTTGGCAGTAAGATTATCAATGGCTGCAACTCATACTGGGTCTAATTTCTTAGGCCATCATCATCAGTAATACATACAAGTTGAATGGTATACAGAAATAAGAAAAACATCGGCTTACCTGTATCAACAGAGCACGTGGCAAATGATGCGAGAATGGCGTTAGGAACGTAACTTTTGACTAAAATTAGTAAAAGTTGACTTAGGGAAGTCCGCACTCGTTCCTACGCTTAACTACATATATCATGAAACTGCAAAGTGAGAGCACTTTAGTTCAGGTCCACTCGCATCAAAGGTCTGTTTCGCTTCTGACGAATTGAGGTGGGACAGGGGATAAAAAACCCACTGTGCACGCGCTCGGACAAGTTTGGTGGGACTTTCTAATTTGCCGAAACTAGGCAATAAGGTCATTTTCAGGGGAAGACCAATCCGAAAAGGAGTATAGAGGACTAACATTAATGGGGACGTGGACAGCTAGGGATTGACCAATGTGGTCCCATCCTTGTGCCACGTTGAACAGCGTGATCGGGTTTTCCATACTTGAGACAAGGAAAACTTAAAATCTTGCATTTATGGGCAGATGCCACAACAGTGTAACCAAGGTCTCCCAGACTCGAAACAAAGAAAACTGCAAGTCTTGCATTTTGTGGCTGATGCGACATGCATTTGTCCTTGTGGGTACAAATATGGGGCTAACATCGCTACAAAACTTTAGCCGTACCGTGAAAAATTAGAAATATCTGGTCGGACCAAATTTAAAATGGTTACAAATGTAACAGGGTCCGACATATAGAAATAGCGATTATTATTACGCTCGGCAGCAAATTGTAAGTTATTAATTATTCTCAATATATGACCACATTTTGGTTTATCTCTATACTAATTTAACAGCCGTTTCATATCAATTTGTTTGGTGAGAAATGTCAACCTAAGAGCACTACTTAATTCCACCATAGAGCACATGTAAAACACTGCACGCACATACAGCGGATTGTCTGTGGGAGAACAGAGATAAACGATCTTTACGACCTTTACCAAGGTTAACTTTACGTGGCCATGCTATAGCGTGGGTTCAATGTGTACTCTTTGACAGCGTCTCTGATTGGATCTTTAGTTTGACAGGTCTTTATAATGTCCAATTGAAATCATTGTACCATCACGACAACGAAAATTTTATTAGTATTCCAGGCGTGCAAGAACCTTTTTAAAAGAACGTGTAGTTCGTGAGTAACAGCAGCAAACAAAAAGCGACCACCCTCGAAATGGGTATAAAACTTGCCGCTACACACACAAAATGTACAAAAAAGAAAGATTCAATGGGATTTTGACAGGTTTGTTTGAAGGCCAAACAAACAACAATGTGTACGTTTAGTTGAGCTAATACACTGAAGTTACATATCCCGAAGTTTTCGAGTTATGACGTTGTATGTGTGTAAAACACTGTATTTTCAGACCATTTAGACTACGTTTTGTTGCTTTTTCGTCCGCGGTCCTTAAGTTAACACAACAAATCGATATGGTTATCCAGAGTATAACAAAACTACATTACGATTTCCCACCACCAAATCGCAATATTATACAAAGCATCATACCTGCATGTATATCTGCACTATATGTTGAATGCACTTTACAATAAAACAACTAGAAATGTGTTCGTGGACAAACACAATTTGCAAAAAAAAAATTAAAATAGAAAAGCCAAAGTGTGTTGCCTGAACAACCCTATACAATCCGAATGAAGAAAATCACTGAAACTAGAAGAATAAAGTTCGCCTACAACAATTTGCTTCGGCAGTGAGGCCCGGAACGAAGCACCTGTTACCACATGTTGGCAAGATGTGCCCGTGACCTTGCCCGACCTTCCAGCAATGCTAATGCATGAATACACGGGAAAGAAACCATATTAATGTCTTATACATGTACCATGTAAATCCCAAAACATTGTGTAAACTGTAACAAATTGCTGCGTAAATTTACAGAAAAAAAGTGCTGGCAACTGAGTTGCCAGTACTTTATGTTATTTCATTTAACTGTTGCCAACACTTTTTCTGTTATGCAAAATACATCGTCAAATCGTCAAATGTTATATACGTAAAAAAATAAAAAATTTAGCTGTAAGAAAAAAGATAATAGTTAAAGCTGCATTAGAATGTAACCTCGATATTATACATTGGCAGCCTTGAAATACAGATTAAAAAAAATATATATATACTTTTTAATATATATCTATTTCGAGCCGGTTTAATACGGTTTCGACTACGAGCTAACAAACTACTAGTACCCATGCAGCAACTATTTTCTTAACTATACTGTGCAATCTCGAAGTTCTTTATCCAAATTATCTTTAAGTGCTAGTCACTTCATTCTTACGGCATACCTTACAAACGTCTTCCAAGTTGTATTTTCCACAAGGGAAACCTCTGTATATTGAGTAGTTTTGTCGGCCAAAATTCCAACCGATATAATATATCCGACATTCAGTCATCTATGAGGAGGGTATTTAAACATCACTATTTAAACACTGACACTGTCTTATGCAATGGAGGAATGCTCGACTAGTAAAAGGCTTATTAAAAGCCTTTACGTGCCAGCGGCTCGACTACGTTGTAGCCGCGTCCTTCGCAATTCAGCACCTGAGGCCTCCATAGAAAGCAGTGCTGTACACTGATTGGAGTTTACCCTCGTTAAATATGACATAAATTAAAAAAAAATAAACACAATATTAACGAGTGAATGGTTTAAAAAACAAAGTTACTATCGCCGTGTTTGCAGACCTATTTCTTCATTAACTGATTTTTCCTCCGTTAATTAGGCTCTTTAGTCTTTAACCGCCTTGTGACTGACCAGGGGTTTGAATATACAAGGAGAATGTAAAATAAAATACTGTCGTTTCGCACACATATTCACAAAATAAGCACCGTTGTGAAATGATACGTGATGGAAGATATCAGGCTGAACGGCGAGCGCTTTAGACGGGAGTGGCCTCAGCGCCGGGGCTTCCGTTCTTCACCTCATCGGTAGGGATCGGTTTGTAGGTCTTAGCCGCACTCTTGTCCTCGTCAGTTGGCGTGCCTCTGGGTATCTTGAAAAATGTCTTCAATCCAAGACCCTGACCCTCTGTTTGAAAATAAATGGTGAGAGACAGACGTAATGGTTACAATCAAATATCATCATATTTTAGTTTATCTGTTGCAAATAAGGGTCTCGACTGCAACACTGTATGGGGTCAACGCGCACGCATGGACGCGCCCGGTGGACACTCCCACGACGCGCACATGTTAACTACAACATTTGACTTCGTCTACTTTTATTGAGATATCAATACCAACTCGGTGCATTGATTATGAAGCAAGGTATAGGGTACAAACTGTACATGAATAACCACACAATTTACAGTGAAGATACCAAAATGTATAGTATAAAGAAGAGAGGGTAGAATCTCGTGCCAAAACGCCTTTCTTAAAGCCAACTGACAAGATTTAAATATCGAACTATTTCTTTAAATAACACATGACTTACGGCCAAACTCTTCCCCTTCCTGAACCGTTTCCGGCAGGGCGTGGTTCAGCGTCTCTGGCAGTAGCAGGGCCAGTAGCCCAGCGAGCAGGGCACAGCTGCCAAATACGAGGAGCGGAATTGGCTTCCAGTACTTGCCGAGGATGAGAATGACCGGGACTATAACCCCGCCGAGACGGGCCGACATGGAAGACATTCCCATCCCCATGCTCCTGGGGAAAATAATAAGAAAGACCCGCATGGACAGCATGCTTTCAAGTATTCCTACTTTTCCTACTTTCCACTAGTTTTATTTTACCCTTTTTCTAATTTTCCCTAAACAAACAACCCAATGACCGATACTCTCTTACCTTATTGGCGTCGGGTACAACTCAACGGAGTATATATAAATGATGTTGAAGGACCCCGTAATGGCGAATTTGCCGACCATGGCAACCGTTGCTCTAGCAACTCCGGGCTCTGCATAACAAACATGATAATAAACGAGCAGCTTTAAAATCATGTCGCCCAAAATGCCCCAAACCGTTTATTTCCTTAAGGTATACCCAGTGCCGGTGTGATATAAACATCCTCCCCCTGTGAACATCTGACCCCTTTACCCTATTATTGTTAACCAGTTCGCGCCAAGAGAACGTATATACACGCAAAGTTTTCCCCAGATTCAAAACGAATGACGCATAGACACATCACAAGCAAGGCCGGTAATGTCTGCCAGCAGCGAGCAAGGCCGGAAATGCGTGGGTGTGCTTCCCTGTACCATCGGCCTGAACCCGCTTCGGATCGAGTTTCATTAAAAATAATCCCTCGGCTCAGTGATGTTACAATAATCTCGGCGGGAACTGGTTAAACCCTCTCACGTGACCGGTCAATCCTAATTATCATGATCCTCACTTAATTAAACATGCGCAATATTACCAAAGAGTCCGTATTTTATAGAGTTTGAAATTCATGCTACACCGGTTCAAGTCGGGGTTAGAATTTTGAGTACAGATTATTACCTCTAAACTTTAAAAGACCGTATAATAATTAAGTACCAAGTAGTACAGCCCCCGGCGGGTTAGATGTGCTCTCGTACGGTCACCGGCCTACCGCGCAAATCGGATTCAATTTGTCATTTTCTCTCAATTTCAGAATCGCAGGCACTAATACCCCAGTCACAATTGGCTTGCGATGGGTTTGCGATTAGTTTGCGGCGGATTTCTAGGCATTTTCGGCCGGGGCCCCACGGGACTCCTTGCGGCTGCCGGGTCATTTTTTGGCATCGGGCGGGCATCGAGTTACTTTTAACTGGTGCGGCGTTTCGCATCGCAAATTGATCGCCAATAAATCGGTCGATGCCTAGCCGATGTCCGGCAGGGCATCGCACACGTCGGGCGGGCGCCGAGCCAAATTTTGGACAACCCAGACAATCAATATATCGGCCAAGCGCCGCCCACACGCCGGCCGGGTCCCACCAGGCGTCCGGCCGACCTGGCGGTGCCTGGCCGAAAATCGGCCGGGGGCCGGACGGCGCCCTGCCGGCGCCCAGCCTGAAATCGGTCATGCATCGGCCGGGGCTCGAAGGGTAAAAAAAAGCGGCTCATCTACATCTACATCTACACACAGTTTATCACACAAGTTTCATAGTGCAAGTACTACATCTCTTCTTCAGCCACCAATGCAACAAGAACCAGGTTGTAGCGGTATAGCGTGCAAACGCCAACCTCTCCCTCAACCGGGCGACCTACACGCGCTGTGCAGGTGCCCGCAAGCGTTGTGGAGGTATCAACGGCCTTTTCTTATTTAATGGCCCTGTCACACCAGAACATTTTAGGCCAACGCGTGAGTAGCGTGTTGTAATTTTGGCAACACGCTGGCAAACGCTAACCAACGCTAGGCCAGCGTTAGCAACACGATGAGCGCGTTACTTACACGCTGGGACACGCTGTCATACGCTGAGGAAAAAAAATTCTTTTCAAAATAGCTACAATTTCCAGCGTTTGCCAGCGTGTGACTGCACACGCTGGCGGCGCGTTTTCGATTCGTTACTCACGCGTCGAACACGCTAGGCGATCGTTATCAACCCGCTAATCACACGCTGGCGTACGCCGGCGTACGCTTGCGACACGATGGTTATGGCCCTGCCACACCAGGACGTTTTAGGCCAATGCATGAGTAGCGCGTTAAAAATAGTTGATACGCTGGCAATTGCTGAACTTTCACAGAAAAAGTAAAATGGAACCGTGATTTCAGCGTGTTCATACAGGTTGATAACGGGTTCATAGCGTATGCCAGCGCGTAAGTAGCGTGTGAGGAACGCGCTCAGCGTGTAAGGAACGCATCACTGATTTATAGTTAAAATACGACAGCGGGTCGCCAGCGTGAGAGTAGTGGGTTGGTAACGATCGTCTAGCGCGTTCGACGCGTGAGTAACGGCCTTCTTGCGCGCCGCTAGCGTGTGCAGTCACACGCTGGCACGTGTGACAGCGTGTGACTGCACACGCTAGCGGCAGTCACACGTGTGACAGCGTGTTCCAGCGTGTGGGTAACGCGCTCAGCGCGTTGCGAACGCTGGCCTAGCGTTGGTCAGCGTTTACCCGCGTGTTGCCGAAATTTCAACACGTTGGCCTAAAACGTTCTGGTGTGACAGGGCCATTACTGTAGTAGCGCGTCATCTTTTTGTACAACTAATCATGTGGTCGTTGCCGTACGCTGGCGCGCGTTGGACCGCGCTACTCACGCGCTGGGCAGTCGTTCATCAGTCGTCGAGCGCGTTACTAACGCGTTATTCACGCGATGGCGAACGCTATGAACCCGTTATTAACGCGTTATGGACACGCCGTGAAATCACGGTTCAACTTGACTTTTTCTGTGGAAGTTCAGCGTTTGCCAGCGTATCAACTATTTTTAACGCGCTACTCACGCGTTGGCCTAAAACGTTCTAGTGTGACAGGGCCATTAAGAAGGTCAGAGGAGAGCTTCTGCCGCCGGCCGTTGATCGCTGGCCACTCGACAGGCACACTACAGATGCCCGTCCGGCCGCCGTACGACCTGTAAAAATTGGTTGGCACCCTGCCGGATACCGCAGGAGTATCGCAAGGACATAAGCAGGGCACCGGACGAGTGCCTGCCGGACACCGGCCGATAAACGGGCCAATAATTCGACCCCATTTCCAAGAAAGTCGGCCGATCGCCGGTCGGCGACCCCCCGGGCCCCGTCATGGCAGCGTACGGGGCACTTTTAATTGTGACTGTGACCGCCATATCGCACGATCTTTCGCCGACCTCTACACGCCGGCCGATGCCTAGAAATCGCACACGCCGCCCGGGCTCCGCTTTAATTGTGACTGGGGTATAAATCACTGCGCGGACCACAACTTGCGATGGCACAAACACTGTGATTCACGCCGTTATTTAAGGCATGTGATTCTGCCTACAATGTGGTGGATGGTACCCCGAAAAAAGTCACATTATTTAAAGACTAGAAAGTAATACCTATGAGTGATAATATGAGAATTTCCGGACAAATCCTGCAGAAATTGAGAGAAAATGACAAATCTGTTTGGACCCCTGTACATTTTCTATGGGCCAATTTATGCGCATGCATGCAACATTTGAATTTATTAGACGCATACGCATCAGGGTTGCCAAAAACAGCTATCATAAAGAAACTTGCTTGCAAAGCTGTGATCGTTCATGGAAACAGTGTAATACGCGCCCGGGCCAGATGCAATAAGGCAATAGCCCAGTAAAGTGTCCAGTGTCCACCCACCATTTTGCAATTGACCTACCGATACAGATGGTTATCAGACAAGCCACGCCCCCAACGACGAGATACAGAAAGTGCGAAAACCGGCGGCCCAGTTTCTGGATGGCCACCCAGCTGCTGAGGTTAGCAGGTACCTCGACAGCGCCTGACACAAAGGCCGCTAGGTAGTCATCCACACCCAGGGCCGAGGTGCTCAGAGACAAACCGTAGTACACAAGGCTGATCACAAACCTGCAACAATCAAGCGGGCTTTATTAACCAATCGGCCATATTAAATTGAAAGGAGGTAATACATCTTCATTTTTGGAACTTGAGGAAGAAAGCAACGACCTAACGTTAATTACAAATTAATACAAGTCTGATGTGATGAATGATTCAAAATATTGTGATTAAACATACTTTACATACATTAATGTTTTAGGCCACATTAAAACAGATATTGAAAGAGGCTATAATTAAAAAAATATTCTGGCACCATGCATTTAATATAACAGTTTACAATGTATAAAATACATTCAGGGAACACGACCAAAATGGCTTATTCATGAATGAGGCCGTGTCCAAAACGAGTGTCTAGAGCTACAGCTAGCTACGTCTACGTACGTAGGCGCTAAAGGCAAATGAAATTCGGACGCGGCTACGGCCACAGACATCTACGGCAGAGCCTACGGTTAGTTATTGCGCCCTCAAGCGATGCTTGAATTCGTGTTTGCAAAATTATGATGTAAGAATTTACAGCAATTATCGTCTCTTAAATGTTACGCAATGTTTGTTTACTGCCGGTCGAAATACCTGATGATATTGACGATATTGACAATTCAAAGCGCCATTTTTAAATAATAAACAAAAATCTGCTCCAAAATTAACGTTAGTGCTGCCGCCATTTTGTTTTGCCTGAGCTAGACAACTTCTCTTACGGCTAGATTATTGTGACGTTGTAGCCGTAGTTGTAGCTCTAGCTCTAGATGGCATTTCGGTCAGCGCTACAAAATAGCCGACGTAGATAATAGCCGTAGCTGTAGCTCTAGACATCCGTTTCAGACACGGCCCAAGCCCCTGGTAGCATTAAAGGGAAATTCCAGGCTCAATAATATTTTACCTAGTCTAAGAGAATATATGGTAACATACTGACTCCGCAGAAAATTTGTTATCGAGAACAAAACACGCGCTTATATTCACGATTTCTTGCCATTCAGGAGTACAAGGGTGCGGCCATATTGTTCAAATTTCCCGCCTCGCCTGGGAAATTATGACGTAGTGTCTGCACCTCAATGCACATCGCTTTATTGCCTGTTGTTCGCACTGGTATCCCACCTTGACGCGGCCAACTACATTATTCAGACGTATGTTGTACGGCGCCCGACTATTGCGAGTACATGTATTGCATTTCTGTGCAGAATATCGACTTGACGCGCCACAAACTCGTTTATTTTTTGTATTTTCTGAGAAGAATAGAAAATCTGTGAGCTAGTAATTATGGCATCAGGTCCTTCTCTGTGTGATTTTTAGCCCACTTTCGCATGTACAGTACACATTGTGTATACACTATGCCGTACACAACAGGGTTCACCCAGCTTTACCTTACATACGCACTATGGACATTCCTTTGTCTTCGTGTAGTTAACAAACTTTGACTAAATACTCATTTTTCTCGCTTCCCCAAAACAAATTTACCCTCAAATTTGGATTATGGGCCTCTCAGCTGTCCCTTCTATCTTTTCTATATATAACCCTAACCCGTTTTTCCTCTAGCGCTCTTTTTCGGAAACTGAAAAACGGATTGTGGACGTGTGCAAGTCCACACACCATAACCTCTTCCCGCATCGTGTGGACCTATATTGTTCGGAGGTCCACAGTGCGTATGCGAGACTAACTCACACTTGCGCGTGCAGGGCCGCTATCGATCGGGCTTCGCGTACTGATTGTGCAGACACTACGTCACAATATCTCGGATGTACCGATAAACCAGAACAAAATGGCGGCTCGCATGACGGTAAGCGCATTGCGAGAAAATCTCTGTTTTATATGATTACCGAAACCGATAAAAATGAAATAAAAATCAAGTCACAATGGCAATTGACACTCTTTAACATTATGCAATTATAAATTATGGGTGGAGTTTCCCTTTAAGGGCTAGCCAAACTGGAATTAACGCTAGTAATACCATAAGCAGAAAGAAAAGTCCAAATCTAAATTGCAAACAAAGACAGGCAATATTAAAGATTCGTTGCTTGTTTTTGCGTTATCAAGCTACTTTCGTCATGAAGTTAGTCCTTGCATGGTGAGCACACATCGCGCCAAAAAGGAGAAAATGACAACTAAAGGCAAAATAATAGACCCAAAGATCTAACGACGTCATGCTTGTTTACAATGTGCGCTTTCCGATGTGATACATGTATGTCTCAACTTCATCTGGCGTCCTGGCTTCGCTCCCATAGAAAAACATATACAAAAACCATTACGTCACAGGTCTCGAGTATATATAATGGTATTCAGCTATAGTTTATGTAGAGATGCCGTAAGGAATCTAAAGGTTGCTATACAGAAAGACTAACATTGCAACCAACCGATGGAATAATATCGTTAATGTCGTAATATATTAACGTCACTATTATGACGTTTGATACATGCTTGCTTGCGTGCATTCAATTGCCAAAAAGGGGACATCGGGTTTCGAAAGTCTACGAGGAATGGGTTGGCACGCAGCCAGGCATTTTAACAGCAAACTTGTCAAAAGGCAAACGATTTGCGAGACCGTTTAGCTGCAAAGACCATCTCAAACTATGCGCTGTGGCAAATTTCTTGGTCTTGATCTTATCGAAGACCAGCTGTCCGATCCATTCCGATGTAAATATTGACAAGCGGCCAAGTACAAGACGTCGTGCACTTGGGGTGTGTATAAACGCATGGGTCATTGACTCACAGGATGTGAAAATAATACGCAGCGTGCTTGTAAACAAGTCATTCATGTATTTAATTGATTGAACCAAGCAGCCGGCGCGCGCCGCGGTCCTGGGAATCCCTAAAACTTACCAGTTGAAGAAAATGTTGAGTGTCTTCTTCCGCATGTTAGGTGTGCGAAACAGGTCGAGATGGGTGGGTTGACGGGTTAGAACATTCTGCAGAAAACAAAGCAAACTAGATGGTCCTTAAACACCATTTTGACGAGACAGTGTTAATGCGAATAATTAAATTAATACGGCAAAAGATAATGGGATTGTTCCTTTGATGATACAAGCATTAGTCCTGCAGATTACTACAATAATATTGCATTTAGTGATACAAGCACCAAAATTGGCACACATGCTTATTTTGGGCCACTTTACACAAAAACCCCGTTAGCCAAATTAAAATCCAAGATGGCCGCCATTTTTGAAGATGGCCGCCAATGAAGGCCAAATATCACCGAAATAGTGATGTACGGATGGATAGAATGGCAATAAAAGCACAAAACTTGGCATTTAACATCTGTTTGGTCTCCCTGTTGTTGGCATGTATCCAAAACAGGATATTAGGCACTTAAAAATTCAAGATGGCCGCCATTTTCCAAAATGGTCGCCACTGAATGGCAAGTAGTTGTGTTACCAAGGATCAAACAGTAATACAAGGACCAAAATGAGCATTTAATCTCCAGTTGATTCCATTATTATGCTAAAATTGTCAACCACTTGGTAATTCAAGATGGCTACCATTTTAAAGATGGCTGCCACAAGATGACTCCGCCTATTTGTTACAAAAAGTGACACCGTAATCGTAACATATCTGGTACAAAGACGTACAACACCATATATTGCAAACCATCCGAAGTGTCATTTCACTCCTTGTGCTAATAACACATCTTCTTTCTTTACCTCCTCCAGATTAACAGCAAAAAGGGAAACAAGAAAGTAGTTTACTTACATTGTATAATTCCTGATCCCTTCCCTTCAAACAGTCGGTAAGTATCAGTGCTTTTTTACAAAACTGTATTATATTACAACTACACTTAAGTTTTGAAAATATTAAACAATATAGTCTGAAATGAGAAGTTACCAATTCATAGTCCACATAAACTCTGTGTCAAAGCATTTCCATTATACACTCTTATCTTCATGTAACTAGTAAGTATCAATCAGTGTAGTATTAGTGAATTCTGCTAATATGAAATGTGAACGGTTAGAAGCATCAGAAATTTGTGGCATTATTAATTTATTTACTTCTCTTTCTTTTACCATCAGATTTTAATCAGCCAATTCAGATATGGATACCCCATCAACATCTTCCTCATCCTCATTAGTTAAATGGCAAACTAATTGGACAAAATGTTGTATCTGTCAGCAAGAAACGGAAGAAGACCTGAAGTCTCCTCGAAACTATAGGATATCGGCGGATGGGTACACTAACATTGCCACAAATGTGCCACTCTTCCATGCAATAAGTAGGCTACCCATTAAGCTAGACCCCCGGCGGCTTGATGAAGGTGACGGTATAGAAAACACATTGAGAAGAAACAATGCCCAGTATCACCAGAGCTGCAGATTAATGTTCAGTAACAGCAAATTACAACGAGCACAGAAACGAGATAGTGATGAAACCGCACATGATGAATCTGAAAGTCGAGCAAAAGTTCCAAGGAGAAGTTCTGCTACATTTGAATGTTTCTTATGTGATAAATGTGATAACCCATCTCAACTGAGACATGCGATGACAAAACAACTGAATGACCGAGTAACAGAATGTGCCTTGGCTCTCTCTGATGGGAAGCTCTTGGCAAAACTCAGTGGTGGAGACGCTGTGGCACAGGAGCTGAAATACCACAATGTGTGCCTGGTAGCATTGTACAACAGACAGAGAGCACATCTAAATTCCATAAGTCAAGAGAAGAGCGATCAAAGTGATGCTTACCCTCTAGCTTTTTCTGAGCTGGTTATCTATATAACGGAAACCAAAAATGCATGTACTGGTAAATCACCTCCAACATTCAAACTAGCCGAACTAACCAAGATGTACAATGAGCGACTGATGCAGCTTGGTGTGAAGGCACCAAATATTCATAGAAGCAGGCTTAAAGAACAGTTAGTAACACACATACCCGAGTTGGAATCATACACCAAGGGGCGTGAAGTACTGCTTGCCTTCCGCAAAGACGTAGGACATGTTCTATCACAAGCGTCTGACTATTATAGTGAAGCAATTATCCTCTCTAAGGCTGCTGGCATTTTGCGCAACCATATGCTGAATCACAAGTCCAAGTTCGTTGGCAACTTCCATGAAGAATGTATTGATGACTCCATTCCAGCACAGCTTCTACAGTTTGTTGGCATGATTGAGCATGGGGCAAATATTAAATCCCAACTAAGATTTGGAGCTTCTAAGACAGACCTAGCAATGGCACAGTTATTACAGTACAACTGCTATTCAAGGTACAGAGAAGGTGCGGCACCTCAAAGACATTCCAAGGATCGTGAAACCCCCTTCCCTATGTACATAGGAATGTCCATATTTGCAAAGACTAGGAAAAGGCAGCTGGTTGAGATGCTTCATGAAAATGGCATCTGTATTTCGTATGACCGAGTTCTAGAAATTTCAGCAAAGCTAGGAGATGCAGTAGTAACGAAATATGTGAAGGATGGAGTAGTGTGCCCTCCAACCTTAAGAAAGGGGCTATTCACAACATCGGCAGTGGACAACATTGATCACAACCCAACAGCAACAACAGCGACCACATCATTCCATGGCACCAGCATCTCCATCTTTCAGCATCCATGTGTAGAAAACCCAGGTGAGATGCGTGAACCATACACCATCAGAGAAGGTAAAGTGAGGACTGTTCCAGATTTACCTGATTTTTACACCAATGTCCACCCAGCTTACTTCAAACAGAAGAACCCTATACCCCTTCCAGCCCAAGCCCCAAACCTACGTGTGCCAGGCCCTGGCTTGCAAAGACCACATCTGAAACCAGAATTTGAGTGGCTTGAGAAGTTGACTCTTACCGAAGAAGTAGATGATGCACTAAGCATAACATGGTCAGGACACCACGCTTCACAGCTGAGAAGTAAGCAGTTTGAAGTCAGTATCACATCACTAATGCCGTTGCTTCGTGACCAAGCCCATTCTGTTGCTACTATCAAGCATGTGATGGACAGAGTTAGAGACACAGTGGCACTATTGAATCCAGGACAAATACCTGTCATTGCAGCAGATCAACCTCTCTATACTTTGGCCAAGCAAATTCAATGGCACTGGCGGGAGAGTTACGGTGAGGATAAGTTTGTGATCATGTTCGGAGGACTGCACATCGAAATGGCCGCATTCCGATCACTTGGATCTCTTCTTAAAGATAGTGGGTGGACAGGTGCACTTACCGAAGCAGGAGTGGTATCATCTGGTACTGCTGAGTCTTTCTTGACAGCTTCAAGCGTCACAAGAACACGACAAGCACATCAAATAACAGCCGTCAGTCTTTATAGGCTGATGAAGACAGCCTACAATGACTACTGTAGTGAAGCACTTCAGAATGACGAAGACGTTATCAGTTTTGAAGACTGGCAAGAGAGACGGAAGCGTGCGAGCCCACAATTTCAATTCTGGTATCTCATTCTTGCCATGGAACTCACTATACTGGCATTGATACGGTCATTTCGAGAAGGCAACTTTGCACTGTACTGTGAGGCATTGTCTGAACTGATTCCATACTTCTTCGCCAACAACAACTTCAACTATGCACGTTGGCTTCCAATTCATCTGAGAGATATGATGAACCTTGAGCAACACCATCCTGAGGTAGCTAAGGAGTTTCAGAATGGACATTTTGTGGTACGCAAATCTTGCCACAAGTTTTCAGCAATGGCAATAGACCAAGCTCATGAACAAGCTAATGCAGTTATAAAAGGTGATGGAGGAGCAATCGGTGTGACTGAGGATCCATCAGCCCTCAGAAGGTGGATGGTTGCTGGCCCAGAAGTCAGCCACTTAGTTTCCGAATACGAAGCAGCATCAGGGGCTAAAGATGCAATTGTTAACACCAACCACCATGAGCAAACGATGACAGCACAGCGAGTGTTCCTAGAGAGAGCTGGTAAACTAACCAGATTTCTTCAAGACTTGGGTAATCCTTTCCAAGAGGAGTCAAGTGACCTGCTCTCTTTAGACACAAAGGACATTGCTCAACCTAGTGTTCATGAACTACTAAGCAAACACTACGAGAGAGGCACTAACAGATTTCGTGAATTTATGAAGGGACTGGAGAGCCAAGACCAAGAATTGTTCTATAAATCTATCACAAAGAACACCGTTATCTTCTTCATTCAACAACCTGCTGCCACTGATTCCAAGCAGAAAGCACTCAAGGCAGACTGTAATCTCTTCTCGCAGCTTTTCATATCATGCCAAATCAGACAGTGCAACTTAAATGACTTCTTCAAGTATGAGAACCAGCCAGTTCCTGCATCTCTAAGTGACAACGGAAAGCTGCACTCCTGCCAGAAATCTGTCCTTACGGACATTCTGCAATCTCAAGTGATAACACCGGACACAGAACCAGAAGTTGAAGCTATCGTTGTTGATGGATCAGCCTTGATAAACTCTCTTGCCCCACGTACATCAACAACATTTCATGAATATGCCAGAGAAACTGTCATCCCACGTGTGCAAGCACTGTCATCCAAGTACAAGAGAACAGACATCGTCTTTGATGTCTATCTAGCATCCAGCTTGAAGGCTGAGACAAGAATAAAACGAGGAACAGGAGCAAGAAGACGGGTAACAGGAACTAACAGGACTCCAAAAAACTGGAAGAGCTTCATGCGTGATGCTAAGAACAAGACAGAGCTCTTCCATTTTCTCGCAGACAAAATTGCTGACACAGATACAGACCATCCGGTCGTTGTGACAAAGGAGGATCTTGCACTTAGCAATCATGTAATCAGCTTAGACGATATATCTCCATGTAGCCATGAAGAAGCAGATACCCGCATGTTTGTACATGCCCGGCATGCAATACAGGAAGGCAACAAATCCCTTATGATAAAGGCAAATGACACTGATGTTGTTATTATAGCAATATCCATCCTGCCATCCTTGCAAGAACTTGGCCTGCATAAATTGTGGGTTGCCTTTGGTCAAGGATCACATCTGAGATGGATACCAATTCATGACATCGTTGCTACAATTGGCCCTGAAAAGACTAATGGGATGCTCTTCTTTCACGCCTTCAGTGGTTGCGATATTGTATCTGCATTTCGTGGAAAAGCAAAGTTGTCTGCCTGGCAAACCTGGAATGTGTATGATGAAGTATCAAATGTTTTCTCAAAACTAAGTAGATTTCCACCAGCGCTTGATGAGAATGCTTTTGACACTCTCCAGGGATTTGTAGTTGCAATGTATGACCGGTCCAGCTCGGCTGCAGGAGTGAATGATGCAAGGTTGGAACTTTTTGCTCGTAAGCAGAGATCATTTGATTCAATCCCACCTACTCAAGCTGCATTGCTAGAACATGCTAAGCGGGCTGCCTATCAGGCAGGTGTGATCTGGAGTCAATCAACAGTGTCCCAGCCTGAAACTCGAAGTCCTAAAGACTGGGGCTGGATACAGCAAGCTGACATATGGAAGACATTCTGGAGTGCCCTGCCACCTATTGCGACTGTTTGTCAAGAACTAACAAAATGTAGATGTAAGACGCTATGTCAAGGACGATGCAAGTGTTTCAAACTTAGCCTTCCATGTACAGCACGGTGCACATGTTCATGCCAGGACTGATGACTAGAGATCGGTTTGCTCTATGCATGGCATGTTCTTCAAATACAAAATAAAGAGTTAATCTTGGAAACTATTACAAAAGTAATGGTAACAATCTCAAGTCAGGTCACAATTCATGTAACCATTTTTGTCTTTACTGACACCCGCTATTGTTGTAAAATTGGTATTGTACGTACGTGTTGGCAGCCATTTTGAAAAATGGCGGCCATCTTTGATTTCCAGTGATTTATGATTTGTTAATTATAAATGACCAAAGAGAGGTAAATTGCAGCTTTATTGTATGACCATTTGGTTTATTTTGTAAAATAACCTATGTATGTCATTCAATGAAAGCAATCTTGGAAAAATGGCCGCCATCTTGAAAAAATGGCCGCCATCTTGAAAAAATGGCCGCCATCTTGAATGTTTAAGTTGTTTCTATTTTTGAATTGATAAGGTGTACATTTGTTGGATAGTTGCAACTGTTGGTGCTTCTATGACCAATTAATCCAATGTAACATTAACTGTTACCATTTAGTGGCGGCCATCTTGAAAAAAATGGCCGCCATATTGGATTTTAATTTGGCTAACGGGGTTTTTGTGTACAGTGACCCCAAAAGAGTAGTTATGCCAATTTTGGTGCTTGTATCATCAAATGCAATATTGTGGTCAAAAAAGTTATTAATCTGCAGGACTACATGGTATTTGGCACAGTGACTCCGAGTATGTCACGAGAAAGATATTTGGATATAGGGTCATCGAAGATTAATCCTTTACAAAATATATAATTGGGTAGTCCTAGAATTACGAGCAGTTTTCACATTTTCTCAAAATTGTTGCGTTATTCTGCCTATATTTTTTCAAGGGACAAATCTGCGATGGTCCTATGTCCAAATATATTTCTCATGTTACATGCCAAATGTCATGCTTGTATCCTCTAAGGTACGATTTTCCCCAAATATTTCCTCGCTACCCCACTAAATGCACGGTGAAGTATCTTTAATTCTAAACGTTCTTTAATACAGCGTCCCAAAAACGTCTGAAATAAAAAAACATCGCTTACCATTCTGCGTTTCGAACACAAACCGCACAATTTGTGTAAATACCGATTATGTTATCTTATTATGTTATGAGATTAACACGATACTGTACACGTTTAAATCGTCCATCAACATTATACCGCCAAGAAGATAAGTTGTTTACGGTAGCACTATGTGGTAAATTCCCTTTAGTGAGTTGTGTGGCTGTTAAAGAACCGGAGGGAACTCAACGTTTCGGGCAGTATGCTCTCCCCGTCGTCAGGAGACTGACCGTCAACATTTAAAACAATAGTGCACATTTATTTTACATCATCAGCACTGTATTCTTCTTATCTCCATTACTTAAGCCTTTCGTTCCAAACTTTGTTTTTAAATCATCTTTTCTCGTCAAAATGTTCTACCTTCTGTACTTCTTGTGGCGCTTCCTCCTCGGTGAACATATTTTCCGGGGGCTGTACGCCGTTGGACTTGGCCATTCGTCCGATGACCTTCTCCGCTTGCTTGTACTTTTTCTTTGCTATCAGCCAGCGAGGTGATTCCGGTATCACTCTTAAACCAAAACACAATAATTATTGAGATTGAAAAAAAAATGCATATTGTAGATTTTTGGTTTAATTTCTCGATTTGACCTTTTCTTGTTTTATTTAGGTCATTCCATGAGATTGTGACAAAAAGTGCCACATCTTGTCTCATATCTTGACTATATCTTGCTTCATATGGGGGAAGCCTATAGCCACAATATCAGTACATGTAAAGGGGAACTTATAAACATGATACACGTAGTTTTTGTTTAGCGAAGTTCAATCTGCTTGCTATAGTGAGAATAAACAAACGGAATGGAATGGTCGTAAACAAAAGAATCGGAATTCAAAATAATTTATAAGAACAATTCTTAACAAGAAACTTAACTTAAATAGTGGAGAGAAAGTTAAAAACATCGAGTCTATTATCGATAGCATTATGTCAATATAGCCAGTTCGGTATCTCCGTGAAGTAGTCAAGGTCAAACGTTATTTGAGATGAAATGGTTGACGTGTCACGCGATGACATGCGAACATCAATTTTGATTGTAATTAACGCATGCCCATCGTGTGACCACCTGGTGCGTTCGTTATCCCGAATGACGTTTCAGTAAAAGGCGTAACTCTTTCGGATTTCAAACAATAACAAAATATCCCATGAAGCAGGTGCCAACATTTAGCTTAAAGGTCACCCATCTTCGATTTGAGTAGTCAAAATCATCATAATGCAAAAAAGCTATACAATTTTAGAAAACATAAAACACAATTGTTCACTTGTTAACGTGCACTCACAAGAAAAGCAGAAAGAACAGAAACCACGGCACCGAAATGGCCAACTGAAGATGGCGCCATTCCCGCAGTAGATAGGCAATTGGGGCCAAGAGGGCGTAGCCGATGGAGAAAACAATAGCGATCAATGTGCCAACAAAGGAACGATAGGCGGGGCCAACAATCTCCGACACTGGCCAAAGAATGAAACAGAAATACATAACTGTAATTAATGATAGTTGTGGAATATACATTTTTGCTTTTTACAAAGATCACCCGATTCGGTCAAGTAGTTTTGATTTCAGGGACCTTTTTGTTGAACAAAGTCGGGTGGTTAATTGGACAGTTCATTGCTGTCGCGCTTATGTTGATCACCTGACTAACTGACCGTCCCCTGATTTTGTTCCATCCAGAAAAAAAAGGCTACTGGATGAAAACTACAGGACCAAATCGAGTGATCTTGGTATCAGTATCGGGTATTTCCCGTCTATCCAACCTATTTTTTGTTTCGTTTGTTTTTTCGTTTTTGTTGACAACCCTGACAAAACAGTAGCTCTGATGTGTCTAAGATACATAGGTTTCCCTATGGTTTAGCCAACACATACCTATCACAAACCCTGTCAGATAGACGCCATAATTGGCTCCGGCGATGAAAAAGCGAAGGGCGCTGTAAGCTGCGAAACTCGGCACAAAACTGGTGACGGTGCACGTCACAGAGGCCAACGCCAGACTGATGAAAAACGTCAACTTACGACCGCACCTAAACCGCAGTCAAAACAAATTAATGGAACGAAACAGTTTATTAACTGATTACTCTAAGACACTCCATTAACTCGGCGGCTGGCGGAAAACAAACATGCATGGAATCGCTTAGGCAAATTGTAGCTCATATTCGATTACAAATTATCATATGCCTAGAGAAATTCCGGTATTAGTTTCTTGTTTAATTGGTCTTAATTGCCTTGTTTTCCACGGTCATCGGTCAAATGAAACCGCAATATAACGAGCTAGAGCTGTGTTTTTTGTTTCGACAAGATGTCTAAATAAGTAAAATTTCAGCTTTAAAAATGATTACAGTGCAGTGCATTTCATTCACAAACGCGGCACTTTATTTCTCTCAGTATTTTAATATTTAAATATTTCAATACAGAGTGGTTACAAAAACCTCAACTTCTTACTTCACTATTCAGAGACCTGCCGATTCGGTAGAGTAGTTTCGAGTTCAGCGCCATTTTTGTGAAGTGTTAACTAAAGTGAACTAAATATTGCACGCAGTCAGCAACAATGGATTTAGCGCTTTACAATGAATGTTCATTGTTGGTGCATCGTTTTGTTCTTTTGTTAGACGCTCATAGTGAGCGAACAATCCCGGGGACCAATAACCCCTGACCTTGGTTCGCAACAATGGCGCTGGAATCAAAACTACTAAACCGAATCGGGAGTTCTTGGTATCATTTTCCTTCTAACAAAATTTCCTAACCATATCGAAAGATTCAGGTTCTTGGGTATTGTTAGCACGAGTTTTGTTGTTGTTGGGTATTACCACTATGTATTTTAATATTTAGTAGGGCCGATAGGATTATTTCAATTTTCAATATTTATATATTTCAATTGATGTCCATTTATTTTAATGTATTTTAATACATTACCCCTCCTATGGTTCGACAGCACAATTATGCACAATGTCCTGGGTCTAGTTTTGTGCATGTGTTTGTATGGGAAACCATTACACAATTCCGCACACAGCTTAAGTGTACAAACTTTGTGCACAAAAAATACAGTCTGTATATTTTTGTGCTATCAAAAGTGCATAGGAGGGGTAATGTATTTATATGCACATTTCACCATATTTCACCATATTTCACCATATTTCACCATATTTCAATAATAAACCTGAATTTATGTTTTATTGTTTATAGCTATCATAATGATTAATGACTGTATAATTACCAATCCGCGACTGCTCCCCAAACAAACGAACCCGTCAGCAGTCCCGCGAAAAACACAGACTGGGAGAGTCCTTGCAGGTCTTGCCTGGCACACACCAGATTGAACTGTTTAAGAATTCAAACAAATTTAAACTGTCGCTATTTTGTAATAGGAGAGAAAGCGGGACTTTCTTATCTTCCTGTTTTAGCCGTGTCGCTACGGTGTTGTTCTACTCGTACACAATTCGACAAAATGGCAACCAAAGCCGCACGACATTGTCGCGTAACTAAAACTGCACCGTGTCGTTTTGGTTGTTGTCATGCTGAATAGTACGAAGCTGGGACACGGTGAAAATAATTATTTTCTCTCACTTCAGCTAACTCGTACGTACGAGTTATATGTCGTACGTACGAGTTATATGTCGTACGTACGAGTTATATGTCGTATGTCGTACGTATGTCGTACGTACGAGTTAAATGTCAGACTTATGTCGTACGTACGACATAAGTAGAGTTCGTGCGTTTTAGACCGTAAATTCCGTTGTACGCAAGACTAGCCAATCAGCACATGCGAGTGTTCGTGAGGTCAGCAGTGCTTGCGTTCCATCCAATGAACTATTGGAACTGTACCGTAGCTTATTGTTATTCATAATAAGGTCTGGCATACGATCTACATGATTATTATAATCATTAGTATACACCCCCCCCCCCCCGGTCGCATGACTGACACGCCAGATATGTACATGTACAGCGGGAATTGTAATGTTTTTTTCAACATGCAGGTTGTCGGGATCAAACCATTTAAATGCAGGGAACACGACTGCTCGTTGCTCACGCAGTGTCAGTGTGGTGGACTTTGTATCGTAAAATGGGAAACCTTAGTCAATATTTTCAGACAATTTACAATATATTTCTGCATATTAAACAATAATGTTATATTTTCCGTGTTATGTTTTACAAAAGAGTTGGGTTTGAGCCAACAAACATTTTTGACCGTAAAACAAAATTCGTTTGCACACAAAAAAACTACAAATAAAAATCGATTCGATTTGAACACCCCAGAATTTTCTGAAAAGCTAAAATTGACGATTGCCCTTTTTAAACACAATGAGTTGAATAAGTTTCCGGAAGCGTATTGTACGTTTTATAATCCTTTAAAGAAATTCAGGGTTAGGGCAACTTTGGTCAGATTGTTTTGGGAAAAACATTTCTAAAAAAATCACATAAAATCCAGTTTGATGTTATTTTTCAACTCTTATTTACCTAAATAATAAAAACGAAATACAAAAATACAAGTAAAATCATCAACAAAAGATTGTTTTTTGCATGTATTGGCCAAAGTTACCCAGCGTGAAAAAATTGCCCCATTTTACGTTATGTTTGGGGGTGGGTCACGGTGCACGTTTATTGGTTCTGATGTGAGAGTTAATATACCCCTTTTCTATCTCTGGGGTGGAAATATAATACACCAGTTAAGGCATCCGCGTTTTGGTATGTCTGACGGTAATAACATTTAAAAAATTGCGTGGACGGCACTAATAATCATTAGGGACAAACGTCCCCTCTGGAAGCTGGTTTATATACTCTATACTTGGTGTAAGTAATTACCAGGCCTATGTGTTTCCTGCATTTAAAGTGGTTTGATCCTCACAATTACAACCCGCATGTTGAAAATACCCCATTGAAATTCCCGCCATGTACAGTACATGTATACGTATCCCATTGAACCTTTTAACAATAGAAGCGGGCCGGGCGTCATTGTAAGCGCCATTGTACACATCTGGCGTGTCAGTCACCATCGGGAGGAGGGCGTGTATATACTAATAATTAGAATAATCTTGTATATCGTATGCCAGGCCTCATTACGAATAACAACAAGCCAAGGTACAGTGCCGACAGTTCATTGGATGGAACGCAAGCACCGCTGACCTCATGAACACTCGCAAGTGCTGATTGGCTAGGCTTGCGTACGACGGTTATTGACGGTCTAAAACGCAAGAACTCTACTAGGCCTACGTATGTCGTACGTACGACTTAAATGTCACCAGTACCTAGTAGCATTGGAGTAGCTCCACGGTCGCCCTACCGAATGAGGTGCGCGCGGCGTAGGCCTACTTATGTCGTACGTACGACATAAGTCTGACATTTAAGTCGTATGTACGACATAAGTCTTACATTTAAGTCGTACGTACGACATAAGTCTGACATTTAAGTCGTACGTACGACATAAGTCTGACATTTAAGTCGTACTTACGACATATAACTCGTACGTACGAGTTACATTTCATAAGTCGTACGTACAACATATAAGTCGTACGTAAGACATATAAGTCGTACGTACGACATATAAGTCGTACGTACGACATATAAGTCGTACGTACGACATATAACTCGTACGTACGACATATTACTCGTACGTACGACATATAACTCGTACGTACGACATATAACTCGTACGTACGACATATAACTCGTACGTACGAGTTAGCTGAAGTGAAAGAAAATAATTATTTTCACCGTGTCCCTCAGACAGCTTCGTAGAATAGTGCCTTCCAAGCATTATGAAATAAACATGCTAGAGAGAATTTTCTGCGGTATAGAGCGTGTAAGTTGACCTCGAGAACGTACGAGACAACAACGTACATGTACGTACAAGAAACCGAATTTCCGGGCACATCCAATATGAACTTCAACGTGTAAAGCGAATAGTTTTCTTGAAATACTTTGTTTTGACGCTGTTCTTTTTATTGAAAGGTAGATAAAAACGTTTAAATAAATATTATTTGTCATTTCAAGTTACAAAATGTGAACGATATACATATATCAAATTAGGGAAAAGAAGAACGAATTTTTGTTTAGCTATTCTCTTCCCGCAATGAGCCGATCCCGCTGCAACTTCTACGCTCAGGTCAACGTTTTGTTTTTCTGCTTTTTTTTCTCACAATAATTTAGACAGTCGTGCATGTAAATATTTTAAAATTAAGTTTGAATTATCATCCATATTTTATTGTCCATGTAATGGTTCTGATCTTCGTAAAATCAGCCATGTATTATAGAAAACAAAACCAACTATACACGTGTGGTTGTGCCCGATAGTTCAATCGCGACCTTTTTCAAAGTTCAATTTGCGCTTGTTACTTTTGTATTATGCGCGCGAAGAATGTAGATTTTTTGATTTTGCGGCGGAAGGTTGATCCGCTTGGGAAATTTCTGCTGGTAATTTTTACGAAGGACGTCACGTCACGCCAGGAGAGAAAAGACATCTTCAAATTTAAGATTTCCACTTGAAACAAATCCCCCACTTCTATACAAACTTGACAAGTTTCACCGAGGCGCTATAAGTTAACTTGCTAAGCAGCAGACTCTAGTTTTGTTTTACGTAAAAGTACACTGTAAAAAATAACCGTAAAATAACGGGTCCCCCCCCCCTGTAAAAAACACAAACAATCGCCGTATTTTTCGAACGTGATATTTTCAAGGCAAGAATACGGCGATTTTTTATGTTTTTTTTACAGCTGGAAAAACCCGTTATTTGACGGTTATTTTTTAGTGTAGATATTCAAAAGCCAGCTCAGAATTGGTCACAATCTATCAACAAAACTTGAAAAAGTCTGCTTGTTTAATAACTTGTTGGTTCTTCTACGTGCTGAGCTTTAGAATAAGTGTTTTGCCTCACGAAAAACATAATTCAAACATGATATATATTTGCCCCACGGCCTGGCGAGGCCAAAAAAGGATAAGAGGTCAGCAAAAGGTCACCGCACACGGTGAGCTGGCTACGTGCTGAGCAAAAGGCCTCGGATTACTCCGCACGTAGCTATTGTGCATAACAATCGGATTTTTTCAATGCTCATTTTTCCTTACAGAGATGATCCTCGACAATCGCAATCTATGTATATACTACTAGGTGTACACCTACCGTATGCCATGCAGTCACTACGTACACAGGCTAGTCATATCTCCTATATTTTCCCCTAAATATCTTTCTGCGAGCTACATTGCCTTGGACGCTTTTGAGAGATCATTGGAAATAATAATACAGTAGCCTCCAAATGACAGGGCAAAAACGTAAATTTGTTTTGGTACTCCTCAAGCCTAACCTATACAGAAAACGTGTGTAAAATTTACATTTTGTTTTACTTTGAGTAAAATACAGATTATTAGGATTAGTGCCATAGGATTTAATATCGTCATCTTAAAGTCAGTAATAGTAATGGTGTAATGCGAATACCAAGAAGACTAATGACCAGAATAAAATTTAAAGATTGTGACTTCCTCCTTACATCCTGTATGATGGTGGTGTGGTACTGCGAGCGATCGTACTCCCACCCTGCATCACAAGATGTCGTCTCGTTGTCGGAGGCATCTCTCCCCAGGCCCTCGGTACCGTTTAATTCCCCAAGCTCTCGGTGCCGTTCAATTCCCCCAGGTCCCCGCCCCACGCCGCCGCTACGTACCGGTACCGCTCGCACTTGGAGTACAAACCCTCTCCGTCCTCGTCCACCGTGAACGGAATAGCAAGTTCCTTCTGCTGCTCCCAACACACCGCCTTGGTCTCGGGGTTGGGCTCCTCCTAGTCTTGTTTCAAGACGATCTTCGCGATGCGGGGCGCCCTCTAACGCACGCCGTAAACCACGCGCAAATGACCTTCGCTAAGACCGTCTTGTTTATCTGCTTTAATCGCTCGGAAAATTCCGAGCAGAATTGTTTCGCATTTGCATGCGCGTGTGACGTTGCGTAAAAAAATCGCGTGACGTAACTTGCATAATCGCTGACTCACTGGTATAGTTTCTGTACGTCGCAGCGACGTGTGGACATAAAATAGGCCATGTGAGCGCGTCGCGTGCGTTGTTGTTATAGCGTTGTTTAGTGAAAAAAATGTCGGACCGAGTGGACGAATTCAAGCAATCGATGTTACAGCAAAGATGCCCCTGGGCCCGGCTTCGCCGAAGCCACTGTACCGTCTGTTCGCGACCCGGCGCGGCATGAATAACTGTCCACGTATCCCGTACGTTTGATTGCCGCGATGTACATCATGTACATCGGGAATATGTTAGTGTACTATGTACATGTACTATCGCGCACACAGTACCCATAGAGCAAGGTACCTAACTAACAAGCTCATTTCTAAAACACAAACTTCCTTCAGTGCGCAAGCGTCATTATGCTTTTGACCTACCTGTTGAATTATGTATAGAGGTCACGCGCTGAGATTAGAGCGCAGTTAAACAAGACGATGTTATCGAAGGTCATTGTGTGTATGGTACGGCCACGGCGTACGTTAGAGGACGCCCGCATCGGCGGCCTACGCACGCTGCATCGGCGGCCTACGCACGCTGCATCGGCGGCCTACGCACGCTGCATCGGCGGCCTACGCACGCTGCATCGGCGGCCTACGCACGCTGCATCGGCGGCCTACGCACGCTGCATCGGCGGCCTACGCACGCTGCATCGGCGGCCTACGCACGCTGCATCGGCGGCCTACGCACGCTGCATCGGCGGCCTACGCACGCTGCATCGGCGGCCTACGCACGCTGCATCGGCGGCCTACGCACGCTGCATCGGCGGCCTACGCACGCTGCATCGGCGGCCTACGCACGCTGCATCGGCGGCCTACGCACGCTGCATCGGCGGCCTACGCACGCTGCATCGGCGGCCTACGCACGCTGCATCGGCGGCCTACGCACGCTGCATCGGCGGCCTACGCACGCTGCATCGGCGGCCTACGCACGCTGCATCGGCGGCCTACGCACGCTGCATCGGCGGCCTACGCACGCTGCATCGGCGGCCTACGCACGCTGCATCGGCGGCCTACGCACGCTGCATCGGCGGCCTACGCACGCTGCATCGGCGGCCTACGCACGCTGCATCGGCGGCCGACGCACGCTGCATCGGCGGCCGACGCACGCTGCATCGGCGGCCTACGCACGCTGCATCGGCGGCCTACGCACGCTGCATCGGCGGCCTACGCACGCTGCATCGGCGGCCTACGCACGCTGCATCGGCGGCCTACGCACGCTGCATCGGCGGCCTACGCACGCTGCATCGTCTTGCAAACAAGACTAGGCTCCTCCGTACAATTCAAGGAATGCTCGGCCGGCACGGCGCACCAGTGGTCCGTCTCCGCAGCCAGGAAAACCTGGCCAATGACGTGCCAGGCGACTGGTATAGCCACCAAGCTGACAAGAACGCATAACACTTTCTGAAACTTGCCGAACGCACCGATGTGCACGAGTATTTCATCGAACTGCATGCTGAAAAGCTTTAGGGAGAAAGTAAGTAAGTAGGTTCTGTCTATCCTATGAAGAAAAGTTGAAACTGGAAGAACGTATAGAATCGTTGCTGCCTCAACGCATACCCATTCTCAACTGGGTGTGTTTTACAATATAAAATAACTATTTACATAAATGTGTCCATATGCTCATAGACGAAAGCGACGAGGTCAGTTTGGCATAATACTGTGCAGCTTTTCCCCGGTGCGTAAGTAGTACGTACTCAGTGCGATCAACCGTGCGTACTATAGTATAAGTTATGGTGGCCCTGAAGGGACATCAAACACGCGAATTTCATTTACGACATTACATACTGTTTCACGACATCACATAATGTTGTTTACGACATCACATATTTTTTTACGACATCACATATTTTGTTTACGACATCACATATTGTTTTACGACATCACTTATGTTTTTTAACGACATCACATATTTTTGTACGACCTCACATATGGTTTTTTTACGACATCACATATTAGATTTACAACATCACAAACTTGTATGTACGACATAACGTATTTATTTACGACATCACATATTGCATTTACGACATCACATAATTTGTTCACGACTTTGTATTCACGACATGCATGCAAGTCGTGAATTTTTTTGTCGCGATTTGTTTACTAGTAGCTTAGGGCGTCGCAGCTGACCCTGCGCGCTCGATGTTTGCTTGCGCTGGTAAATTGCATCCCTTTCCTCTAGTTTTCTGAGAGTGTAAGCACAACAACGGTTAGATATAGCATGGAGAAATAAGACACGTGGATATAGAGGCTCGCAGTGACGACCCACGTTCAAAAGTAAGTTGGTTTTGTTTTGTTTTGTTTTGTTTTGAATTATTGGGTACAAATTAAATAACATCATTATCTCTTCATGAAAACTTGTCAGTGTATCATTTTTTCATTTGGGGGCTCATTAGAAGTTTGGGGTTTTCTTGTCTTTTTTCAAACAAACGGGAGAGAAACTATTGACTTATGAGATTGACCAGACCTCATTCAAACCGTTCAAGGTTGTTCGAGTTTTAATGAAGAGAGAACGATGTTATTTAATTTGTAGCCAACAAAACAAAACAAAACACAACAAAACAAAAGTAACTTACTTTTGAACGTGGGTCGCAACTACGAGCCTCCATATCTCACCGCGGTTGTGCTTATACTCTCAGAAGTAGAAAGAAATGCAAATTACCAGCTCAAGCAAACACCGAGCGAGCAGGGTCAGCTACGCGCCCTCAGCTACTAGTAAAAAATTCGCGACCAAAACATTCACGACTTGCATGCATGTCGTGAATAAAACGTCGTGAAAAATTGTGTGATGTCGCAATTAATGTGATGTCGTAAATGCAATATGTGATGTCGTAAATAAATATGTGATGTCGTACATACAAGTTTGTGATGTGGTAGATTTAATATGTGATGTCGTAAACAAAACTCATGTGATGTCGTTAAAAAATATATGTGATGTCGTAAACAAACATATGTGATGTCGTAAACAAACATATGTGATGTCGTAAAAAAAAATGTGTGATGTCGTAACAAAATATGTGATGTCGTAAAAAAAAAAATATGATGTCGTAAAACAGTATGTGATGTCGTAAATGAAATTCGCGTCTTTGATGTCCCTTCAGGGCCACCATAATAAGTACATGCGTTATTCGCATGAACTTCTTTGGGTCCCTGATGACTAGTTGCAAGTGTATGTACATCTACATGTACATACCACGGTATAAACTATAGCGATCGCCCGACCAAAGACACATAGCGACCAAGTGTACATATAAAGCACGATATGTGGCAGAGAAACCCCCCCCCCCCCCCCACTCTTTTGTGTTGACCATTGTGTTCCCGGAATCCCAGGAATTCCTTTTAGGTTTCAAGGGGGGATGGGTTAGGTTACAATAGTGTTGAGTGCGTATAAAGTATAGGGATAAGAGGGGGGGGGGGGGGGGGGGGGGGGGGGGGGGTACCCCTCTGCCACATATCGTGCTGGGTATACAAGTGTTTGTACTACTACACCATTCACGTCTTGTGTCCCTCCAGGCCGCTTGTAAGTCTCGCCAGTTCACGTTCACCTTTTTTGTGGGTGTCTCGGGTTTTGAGTCAACTCGGACCCAAACCAACTTGGACCCAGGACCAACTCGGACCCCTGGACCAACTCAAACCCAGGACCAACTCGGACCCAACGATGACCAACTTGGACCCATCGTGAAAATAATGATGAATTGTGGACTTTTGGGGTATGAATCTCCCCACACATAGTGGGCAGCCATTTTGAAAATTGTGCTGTTATTGCTTGTATTCAAAGGATAAATCTGTGGTGGTCCTATGTCCGATTACTTTCTCATGACAAACCAAATGCTATGCTTTTGAAGGCAAAATCCTAACACTCACCACCACTCAAACAATCATCAATGCAAATAACATAACCTACCAGTGTTAAGTTAATATTTTCCTTCTCATAAAACAGATGCAAAATTGTACAAAATAAATTATCAATTTGCAAGTTGTATAGCCTTGTGTGCAACACAGCTAGAACTTTGTCTCTTGTAATCAAACAATACAGAATATTATAAATAACAAATTGAGTGTTCTTCCTCTACAACAGCAACTGAATAATGTGCTGTAGTGATGATTTTTTATTAATTCTTGAATTAAATCATTTATCCAACCTTCGAAATCAAATTGTGTATGGTGTACATCATCAGTGGTTGGAATACCCGGTGTCAGTGTCAGTTCTGCAAAAGAAAAAGAAAAGGGAAATGCAATATGTAACTTGAAAAACTATCCTTAGTTTATACATGCAATATTGAAGTTACTTAAACCAAGGAGCTATGTGTTTATAGCTCCATGTGTCGATTAAACTGACCGGGGGACTGCCGACATTTCACCATGTTTAATTACTACCCCCCCCCCCCCCCCCCCCCCACCCCAGCTTCATACTATGTTGACAGGGAGTGATGTCGTTCAGGCCAAATTACTGCGGTTTGAACACTTTCAATGTTACAACGCATTACATGTGTACATGTATACGTTGTTGACAACGTGACACTGCAATCCAATCATCAACCCTATTTTACCACAAATATAACATACTTCAAATGCAGAACATAGCCCACGTTTTCACAATAACGTTTTTTATTGATCAGTACATTGTAAAGAGTAAATAATTACCTTCAAACCCTAAAATCGGCGATTTCGAATCCTATTTTTCGCAGCACATTCGCAACTCCACGGTCCGCCATCTTGAGTGTTGATGTCATTTCGAGAAGGCAACAGATGCGCAAAATGTACCCATTTCGAGGCAATATTTACCTATTTGAGGGCATAATGTCTATTTTGTTGTACGCTGCAAGGTCAATTTGACCTAATAGCTAGGCAAATGTTCTTTCTTACACTAACGTTGCTTACAACTTCAATATTTTCGGTTGCTCAATCAAAAGGTCAAAGTTACTTTTCGAAGGGTACTGGTCAAATCGCCACTTAACTCATAATTGGGTAATAAAGTACTCAACTTTTGTACCCAACACATTTACGCAGCGGATTTTGACACTTTGTTTTTAGAGTGTACCATTCACGTCTTGTGTCCCTCCAGGCCGCGTGTAAGTCTCGCCAGTTCACGACTTCACCTTTTCTGTGGGTGTCTCGGGTTTTGAGTCAACTCGGACCCAAACCAACTTGGACCCAGGACCAACTCGGACCCCTGGACCAACTCAGACCCAGGACCAACTCGGACCCAACGATGACCAACTTGGACCCATCGTGAAAATAATGATGAATTGTGGACTTTTGTTGCGTCGCCGCATCTTGTCGGCGCGGCGTGAACGTTGAATGAAAGGATCAGTGATTGTCTAGTGTGGGTAGCTGGTAAACAGTCATTCCTGAATTAGAACAACAAAATGTATTCTAACGTACGTTAGTTTGGTGTGTCCGTGTGCTTTTCCAAATTGTTGATAACATTTTATTCTACTCTAAGAAATACATTTGCTTGTTTGCATTGATGGCCTTTTAAAAAGTGTTTTTTATCATTGCTTTATAAATTGCGCGCTCCAATTCGGAATGTTTTTAGCGAAAGGTCATACATATTCACTATTCATATGCTAGATATTTGCGTTTCCGCGCAGCGATCATAATTATGCACACACACACAATCCATATACAAAATACATTGTAAATGCTATACATTTAGTGTAGATATATTCAAAAGCCAGCTCCGAATCAGTCACAGTCTATCAACAGAACTTTAAAAAGTCTGCTTGTTTAATAACTTGTTGGTTCTTTCTTCTACGTGCTGAGCTTTAGAATAAGTGTTTTGCCTTTAAAACCCTCTTATGGTTTTACCTTTCAAAACCTTTCAAAATCTGCTTAATGGGCAAAATGGCTATCAATAAGTATGAACCTTTCAAAACGCTCCAGAATTGTTTGCTACTGCACTACTACACCTTTCAAAACCTTTTTGAAAGTTTTTTTTTTTGTTAACACCAGTTTGTTCAGAGAGTTGTTTTACCTTTCAAAACCTTTCATAGGTTCTATTTGTCAGACAGCTTTCTCACCTTTCAAAACGCTTCAGTCCAGAAAACTTGAAAGGTTGCGACATAAATCAAACTTGAACATGATATATATTTTCCCCACGGCCTGGCGATCCAACCCGATCGACCTCAATTACAATGGTTTTTTGTGTATGTACATAATTACTAATAGATGTACACCTACCGTATGCCATGCGGTCACTACGTACACAGGCTAGTCATATCGCCTATCTTTTCCCCTAAATATCTTTCTGCAAGCTACATTGCCTTGGACGCTTTTGAGAGATCATTGGCAATAATGCAGTAGACTCCAGATGACAGGGCAAAAACGTAAATTTGTTTTGGTACTCCTCAAGTAAAGCCTAACTTATATAGAAAACGTAATTTTACATTTTGTTTTACTTTGAGTAAAATACAGATTATTAAGAGTGCCATAAAATTTAATATCCTCAGTAATAGTAATGGTGTATTGCGAATACCAAGAAGACTAAAAGATCGGAATAAAATTAAAAGAATGTGAGTTCCTCCTTACATCATGTATGATGGTGGTGTGGTACTGCGAGCGTTCGTACTCCCATCCTGCATCACAAGATGTCGTCTCGTTGTTGGAGGCATCTCTCCCTGGGCCATCTGTGCTGTTCAGTCCCCATAGGCCCTCAGTGCCGTTCAATTTCTCCAGGTCCCCGCCCCACGCCGCCGCTACGTACCGGTACCGCTCGCACTTGGAGTACGAACCCTCCCCGTCCTCGTCCACCGTGAACGGAATAGCCAGTTCCTTCTGCTGGTCCCAACACGCCGTCTTAGTCTCGGGGTTGGGCTCCTCCGTACAATTCAAGGAATGCTCGGCCGGCACGGCGCACCAGTGGTCCGTCTCCGCAGCCAGGAAAACCTGGCCAATGTTGTGCCAGGCGACTGGTATAGCCACCAAGCTGACAAGAACGCATAACACTTTCTGAAACTTGCCGAACGCACCGATGTGCACGAGTATTTCATCGAACTGCATGCTGAAAAGCTTTGGGGAGAAAGTAAGTAAGTAGGTTCTGTCTATCCTCTGTGTTCATAACCCTTTCTGTACCAAGGCATATTTTGTCACTATGCTTAGGTTACCACAGTAATATACATAGGGCCAGTATAGTCGGTATTGCGTCATCATTTTAGCCTCTCGACCAATCAGAACGCAGCATTTGGGCCTCATTAGCATAATTTGTGGAGCCAACTGGACCGTTCCCATTAGTGTGGGAGAGGTGTTGTTGATTCGCGGTAATAATAGATAATCGTTTTTCATTGTATTCGAACAAATGAGTTTTCAAGTGTATTGACATTTTCAAAGAGGCTGTTAACGTCGCAGTATAAAAAGTTGAATTAGAATTTCACTGAACACGGCGTACATCGTTTAGAATGGAACAACCCGTATTGTGACTGACTAAACTTGACTCATCCTGATAGATGATTGTGTCACCATGGAGCCATGGATACGACTGTAGAAAACACAGTGTTTTATCATATACAGGATTGTGTAAACAAAAAAGAACAAACTAGACATGTGTTTGTGGACAAACACAGAGCTGTTTCGGGTGTCTAAAATGTCTTTCATTATGTGTGTATGTGGTCTAAGTGTGTACAAAGTCTAAAGTCGATCTGATTTACCAAAGTGCCAAAGATATATTTGTTGAAAAAAAAACTAAAGTACAAATCCTATGGGAAAAACTGAACCTTTAATGTGACATCACATAACACCCGATGATGTCATCATGACGTCATCTTAATTTTCGTCTATAACACATCCCGGAATACCTAAATACCGAGTTTGACCCCAATTGGACTTGTACTTCCAGAGATAGAGGGTCTTAAAAACTAATAATAATAATAATAATATAGATTTATATAGCACACTTATCCGGTAACCCGATCAAGGCGCCTACAAATAAATTCTGCTCCAAGCTAAGTGGAAACTAATGAAATAAATGAGACTTCAGTTCTCTTTTGAAGATGACCATGGATGTTATTTGACGAAGTGGGGCAGGGAGTTTATTCCAAATGGCAGGTGCTGCTTTGGCAAAGGCACGCTGACCATAACGGACAGTACGAACTCTCGGTTCTGATAACAAGTATGAGCCTGAAGATCTCAGAACCCGACCTGTCTGCTTGAGGGAGATGAGCTCACAGAGATACTGAGGAGCACGACCATGCAGGATCTTGAATACAAGAAGGCAGATCTTGAAGCTGATCCTCTTAGATATCGGAAGCCAATGTAGCTCTCTCAGAATCGGTGAGATGTGGTCATATTTTCCACATCGGACAACAACCCGAGCTGCAGTGTTCATGACACGTTGCAAACGAGACATTTGTGTAGCTGGAAGGCCAACGAGCAGGGCATTACAACAATCCAGACGTGATGAAACAAAAGCGTGGATGACCTTTTCTGCTGTTTCACGTGACAGGTACTTGCGGATTCTTCTTATGTTGCGTAGGTGGAAATAAGTGCTTTTGCACAAGCTTGAAATGTGCGCATCCATACTGAACAGACGGTCGAACACGACTCCCAGATTTCGAGCACAGTTTAAGACTGACAACTCGTGGCCAGTGATGGTAAGGTGTGGGGAGATAAAATCGGAATGATGATGTCGAGATCCAAGTACAAAAATCTGTGTTTTTTCAGCAATGAGACGCAGACAATTCTGACTCGTCCATGACTGGAGGTGGCAGAGACAGTTTTGCATCAGGTTATAGGATGTGATGGTATCAGCACCGGGTGAAAAGGCCATGATAAAGCTGGGTGTCATCAGCATAGAAGTGGAACTGGACATTATGATATCTGGCAATGTATAATAGTAGTGTGTATGCACAAGCCTATGGAAACCTCAAAATAATTGTGTACGGCTTCTGTACAGTGCGTTATCGGAAGCCGATACGCCCAACACCGAAACGCCTGATTAGCAAAGCGAATTCGGTTTGAAACGTCGCTACGAACGTCGCTTCGCATTCGCTTTCGCGTGAGGTATATGTGACATCCCGTGATGAGCGGTTTTGAAAACGCATGTCATATCTAGGTTTTATTTAGAAGTCTATAAGTCTAACCATGACGCAAACAGATAGTCGTGTATGTAGGCCTGTTTGTATACATGTAGGTACATAACACGTACATAGAGACCAGAAAATACTGTAGTTGTTTTACATAGTTGTTTACGGGAACACGTTTCTATTTTCTAATGATTAAATCCGGAAGATGTCTGAGTTCACTCTGCTTGCGACATCAAACTAAGGTTATATCGCACACAACATCCGCCAATACACACAGGACCATCACCACAAGCCAGAAATCTTGAGAGGTCATCATACTGAGCAAGCTTGCATTAGATGTACATTATATTAATCACAGCGCCACCTAGTTTTATCTGGTCTCCCTCATCAAAACGACGAGACAAAAGGGACAAAGGTAACACCTTTGTTGTTATTTTATAAGAACAAAATCCCCACAGAAATGTCGCACCTATCATAGAGAATCGGTCCTTTCTCTACGCAGCTACCTTCCTTACAGGGGACATGAACAAACACTTTGACCGCATCAAGTTGCTCCCGAAAGACGTGCAGTTGGCTATACAACGGACGGAGAGCTACTTCGAGGACGGAATCGGAGTCTCCGTGGGCGTGTGAGGCTGCAGCAAAAAGGCAGCACTGGGCCGTTAATACCAAAACAGCTACCTGATGGCACTTCATCTTAATCGTCAGAGACACAAAATATCCTAGAATGTATTCCACAATCGCGCTTGTGTAGGTTTACAGTTAAACTAGAATCCTCGAACCCAAGATGCGCGTAGAAATTCGCAGCACCAAAAGCAGGAACCTCACGTACGTGAGGTTCCTCCTCACTGGATTCAGATCCCTTTAGTGAGTCAGCGACATGTTTTGCAGCATAACCATGTACCAACGGCGACAACATCCGGCCTTATCGTATTCCGATCGACGACACAAAAGAAGGAACGTCGGATCTATCCCAACGACAAACCGTGGGTTGTATGTAATGTGTTTTTTATTAGCTTAAATGATTAAAAGATTATATTTAATTGAGTGTTTTCCAGTATTTAAAAGTTATTGATTTGATTAATAAATATGAGAAGTAAAATCACTAAGTGTTTGGGGAAATGGCCCCACCCGTGGAACCTCATTAGCATAGACAATTTCGCATAATCGTGACGTACGTTTGGGAACTCGTTGGCCGGCAATGTAGCTGAGCTACATCGGCTGTGCTGCTATACGCACGTACACATTCGATACAGAATCATTCATTCCACCGCAGTCAGTTCATCGACTAGTTCTGGATTTTCTTCATTAATCATAAAAATGCCAGCCAGATAAAGCTAGCGTGATCATGCACACATTCCCAGCTGACCCGACGTATCGGCAGATTTAGACTTCTGCGGTCTAGCCGATCAGAGCGAAGTGCAGCGACCACTTCGAGCCAACCTGTTTTAACCCTATCAGTACCAAGCGCGCCACCTGGGCTCAAAGTTGCATGGACGTTTGCAACCAAAGAGCTTGTATGTCCCCCATAATAATTGACCTTACGTGACCAGCGTTCTCTGTTGGCACGAGCTGCTATTGTTTGCAACTGAAATATGAACAGCGCCCCCTTCATTTGGGCTGCGCTGCGTGGTTTATTATTGGTTTCAAATTGATCAAAAGGACGCGCGCGCACGTGCGAAAGGCATTGCATCCCCACGCCAGCCACTGAATTGGCCGTCATCATGGCCGAAAACGCTTCCAAGATTTTGGAGGAATATAAGATATATATCAGATGATGAATCTTCTGTACCAACATCTGACGAAAGTGATGGAGAGGCAACACAAACCTCTTCCACTTCGTCGGGAAAGCCAAACTTTAGGTAGGTCACTAAAAAGGGTTAAACTTGGCTATTCTCAAAATGTTTCGCATCCGAAATTCATAGGCTACTGTAATGTAACCTTTGATATTTGATGTCCTTTTGCAGGGAAGGAAACGTTTCAGTTTGCATTGCATAATCCGATGGAATCCAATTAGAAATTGATGAAAATATTATTTTTGTATTTTTTCATTGATTTATCGATTTTTTATTAATTTTCTATTGATTGTAAATTTGTATCTGTTTTTTTTTTGTCCTGCGAAATAATAAATAAAATGAAATGAAAAAAAATATGAAAATGAATGAAATATTGTACCTGGATTATGCAAAGTCAAGTGTGATGAAATCTAATTTCAGATAGGACTGTAAATGTAATGGTGACAACAAATTAAATTCCACTGAATCGGGCCTTCTTCAACTACTGAAAAGACAGGCGGCAATAATAATAATCTTTAAAAAGAGATTTTATTTCAGGAGATTTTATTTTATTAAAAAAAGAGACTTATTTCAGTGCGAACGCTGACAAACAACCAAAACAACAACAAAACAAGAAAAAAACTATTTCATTTAATGAATGACCATATTTGACAGTCACAAATGGTCTCGAGCATCCTGTGAAATCAGGGCACCTGGTGTGCTGTTCTGTTTTAACAAAACTGATATTGTTTAGCAATTTCCAAAATGGTTGGCCAACTGTCGTCCCAACAAATTCTAAACCTCAGATAAATCCGTTTGCCCCCCCCCCCCCCCAAAAAAAAAAAAAAAAAAAAAAGAGCTAATGTTGTATACTACCCTTAAACAAAATGTACCGTGAAATGAATAGTGTCCCATTAACCTTTCTGAAGGTTCCTATTTCAGGTGTGGATGGAAAAAAGCAAGCACCTCTTACAGCAAGCGCCCACTGATGAAATTGCAGATGTGGCCAATCACAGCCTGCCTGGACTCCAACTACTGTTCCTGAAATTATGGCACTCGTAGCCTTGCTTCTGTCCATGGGTACCAACAAAGGGGCTCGCTACAGCATGCACTGGTCCAGGTCCGAAGTTCTGCGAAGTCCCCTGTATTCGGCGACCATGTCTCACAATCGATTCACTGCAATCCTTCGATTTTTCCACCTTGCCAACAACAGAGCTCAACCAGGTGATGCTCGCCTGACAAACTGTCCAAGGTCCGCCCGCTGCTCGACATTGTACTGCCATCCTTTCTTCGCATTTACAAGCCAGGCCGAAACCTCTCACCGGATGAGACAATGATCAAGTTTAAAGGCCGACTTGGTTTCAAACAGTACATGCCACAAAAGTCCGCCAAATGGGGATTGAAATGTTTTTCATTGAACGATTCAGAAACCGGTTATACATGTTCTTGTAAGGTCGACCCTCTATTGGTTATGCTTCAACACACCACCCACCTAATATTACATCTGCTGGGCATGTAGTCCTCGACCTAATTACAGGACTCGAACATAAGGGACATTTCATTTTTATGGACAATTGGTACACTAGCCCAGTTCTCGTCTGCAATTAAGTTGTCACAGTTAAAGTTTGGAGCTTGTGGAACTGCACGCCACACCACTCTGGGGATTCCAGTTTGTGCAAACCCAAAATATTACACATGATAAGAGGTGCTGACCCCCAGTTTTACACTAAAGCCGGCCAACTGTGCGTCGTTTGGCAGGATGCCCAGCGTGTAACTCTTCTCACAAATGTTGGAAACTGCAATATCGACACAAAAGACATTCGGAGCAAAAACAGTTTGAGTGGACTTCGTACGATCAAAAAACCTTCTGTCGTTAATGATTATATTAAATACATGGGAGGCAGTGATCCCGCACCACAAATGTGTCAGTATACTACTCGCACCCTCACAAATCGATGAAATGGTGGAAAAGGATTTTCGTGGCCATTCTTGACATCTGCTTGGTGAATGCTACCATTGTATACAACAGCATTCCTACAAATCAGCACTCAACCACTTCGGATTTCTGGGTCAAGGTGATAGAAGAGCTTATTTCCACTTGGAAGTTTCATAGTCTGTAATGAGCATTCAGTTCACCTGTTTTATTGCGCCGCCCCCCCCCCCCCCACTCCCCACATTTCAATGTTGGAGTGATGGTGCACATACCGCCAACCCAACATTGAGTTTGTGTGGGGGGGGGGGGGGGGGGGGTAAAATCTAAGTATTTTCGAAGAAAAACTTGACATTTTCTCACTCCTAAATTAGTGTTTCTTCATCAGATTTACACTTTTTGGTAGTTGTCAAGTCATATTAAGGGCAACAAAGTGGGGGTGGGATATGAAACTCTTTCCACCCCTTCCAAAAAAACCCTTTCACAGGCCAATAATAATTAATCTAATAGTCATTGCTTTGGGGGTACTGTCAATCCATTATGATTCTGTCAACACCACTTCAAAGAATGGTGGCCTTTCATTACTTTGCCTTGAGAGGGCGCTATACACTAAAACTTGGCAAAAATTCTTGGTCACTAACTGGTCATGTCATGTATATTACTGTGGTAACCTAAGCATATTGACAAAATATGCCTTGGTACTGAAAAGGTTAAAGCAAAAATCAAGATTTTATCTATAGCGGTTGTTTTTCAGCAATTATTTAAGGTTTAAAGGTCTTTTCATTGTAACTTCCGCTCTAGTGACGTCATATTTTGTTCTCTCCGTCAACTTGTTCCTAACAAGATTTTGAATATACACACCAGTTATAAAAGTGATTTGAGTAAACTTTGCCACACACATCAACTGATTATTTATGTTAACAATTTGTCAACCTCCCGCTAGAGGGCGCTATAACAATTTATGACGTCACCGGTAACTTGTTTGTAGAGTGCATCCTAGCCGGAGACTAACATCGTTGTACATTTTTACTCATTTCTTGCTCTTCATTGCTCATTTTAATTATTATGTTGCTCTTTTTTGCTCATTTTACTAATTTTGATGATCATTTCTTGCTCTTTATTGCTCATTTTGCAAAAAATGGATGATGACGAAGATGTCGAGGAAGACGATTCGGAATCCGAAACGGAGCTAAAATATGATGATTATGCCTAAAGATGTCGGTAAAGATTTTTTCGACGCCAACCGATAACAGATTATTTTTCCACAATGACACTACAAACGTACGTCTGGAAATATATCAAATGCCCAAACAATGATAAACGTTTTTGTTAATTTAAAGTTAAGTATGGTGTTATTGTATATGTTAATGTTTATGTTGTAAACACATATACAAATTAATTGTGTTGTGTTTTATTTATTTGTAAGCTGTAACGATCAAACGTGGATTGTAGTTTCTTGATAGTCTTGGTTCCAAGACCTTCGTGTTGTTTATTTCGCGATCACTGACACAAACCACCGATGTTATACAGGGCGCTATTTCACGACGAACCGCCACCCATGAACTGGGCCCTCCAAGACCTTCGTGTTGTTTATTTCGCGATCACTGACACAAACCACCGATGTTATACAGGGCGCTATTTCACTACGAACCGCCACCCATGAACTGGACCCTGTCGAAGGTCTTGGATAAGTTGGCTCATTAGGGGAGAAGTCAGACTATTGTAATATATGCAGTATTCATATCACGTGATAATGATGGACGGTTAAGCAAATACGTGCAGACCTGAGGGTTATTGTGTCGCGCAAAACATGTCCAGACTCGACGCGATTGACCTGTGTACACATGTACATGTACAATGTACAATGTACATTATACATTGACGCAGCAAATTATGGCTGCCCCGGCGTGTATTTGTGACTGCGTGTGCAGAGGTATTTGTCTTAAATTTGTGATGAGTGAAACCACCTTGCTCTGTGGTGAAAACCTCCCAAACGAATGATAATTTCCCCTTTGGTTTCAGGGAAACGTAGCCAAAATGACGTACGTTCGATCTGTTCCTTTCTCTATGGTTCGATACACTGGAATAACAACAAAAATCCCTGCTCCGCGGCACCACATTACTAACTCCTGAAGCGATGCTGCAGCGGGACTCGACAAGATCGGTACGGGTATAATGCGGCGCGGCCAGGCCGCGCCGGTTGGCGGCTGCAGCTAGCTTGCACTAGCACTGCTCCGGAAGATCGGCCACACAATGCTATTAAGTCTGCACATTTTGCGCAATGCATACTTCGCGCAATGCATACGTGCACGAAGTCGCCATCACATACACTGTACATGTACACTAACATTACATGTACATGTATTGTGTACATAATGAATAATTCATGATGAGGCTCAAACTCGGTCGCTGATTGGATCCCTCGGAAAAGCGAGGGAGAATCGTCGAAAACTAAGGTTAAAGTTAACAATTGCTTGCCAACTATACTGCTCACTGATCTCTACAAACTGGATAGGTCGATCGTACATTGATGGGATAGCGAGCCGTGAAGTCAGCGGCGGCCATGTTGGGATATTCAAAACAACGCAGTGATCGCACGTTCGCGCACTGAAATTGTCTAATTTATTTGATTATAAAACTGGCACTTTTTAGTGTCTGGATATAAAATTAAACCCAAAAATTTAAGAATTTCCTTGATCCAAAAAAACCCTCGTTTTTCCTTTTCCTATGGTTTGTGCATAATGGCCCGTGTTACTCACACGCTGGGACACGCTGTCACACGCTGAGGAAAACATATTTTTTTCAACATACCTACAATTTCCAGCGTTTGCCAGCGTGTAACTGCACACGCTGGCGGCGCGTTGGAGGTTCGTTACTTACGCGTCGAACACGCTAGACGATTGTTATCAACCCGCTACCCACACGCTGGCGTACGCTGGCGTACGCTTGCGGCACGCTGGTTATGGCCCTGCCACACCAGAACGTTTAAGGCCAACGCGTGAGTAGCGCGTTAAAAATAGTTGATACGCTGGCAAACGCTGAACTTCCACAGAAAAAGTCAAGTGGAACCGTGATTTCAGCGTGTCCACAACGCGTTGATAATGGGTTCATAGCGTTCGCCAGCGCGTGAATAACGCGTTAGTAACGCGCTCGACGACTGATGAACGACTTCCCAGCGCGTGAGTAGCGCGGTCCAACGCGCGCCAGCCTACGGCAACGACCACATGATTAGTTGTACAAAACGATGACGCGCTACTACAGTAATGGCCCTGTCACACCAGAACGTTTTAGGCCAACGTGTTGGAATTTCGGCAACACGCGGGTAAACGTTGACCAACGCTAGGCCAGTGTTCGCAACGCGCTGAGCGCGTTACCCACACGCTGGAACACGCTGTCACACGCTGAGGAAAAAATACATTTTTCAACATACCTAAAAAGTTCAGCGTTTGCCAGCGTGTGACTGCACACGCTGGCGGCGCGCAGGAAGGTCGTTACTCACGCGTCGAACGCGCTAGACGATCGTTACCAACCCACTACTCACACGCTGGCGATCCGCTGTCGTATATTTACTATAAATCAGTGATGCGTTCCTCCCACGCTGAGCGCGTTCCTCACACGCTAACCACGCGCTTGCATACGCTATGAACCCGTTATCAACCTGTATGGACAAGGTGAAATCACGGATCCACTTGACTTTTTCTGTGAAAGTTCAGCGATTGCCAGCGTATCAACTATTTTTAACGCGCTACTCATGCATTGGCCTAAAACGTTCTGGTGTGGCAGGGCCATAACCAGCGTGCCGCAAGCGTACGCCAGCGTACGCCAGCGTGTGGGTAGCGGGTTGATAACAATCGTCTAGCGTGTTCGACGCGTAAGTAACGAACCTCCAACGCGCCGCCAGCGTGTGCAGTTACACGCTGGCAAACGCTGGAAATTGTAGGTATGTTGAAAAAAATATGTTTTCCTCAGCGTGTGACAGCGTGTCCCAGCGTGTGAGTAACGCGCTCAGCGTGTTGATAACGCTGGCCTAGCGTTGGTCAGCGTTTGCCAGCGTGTTGCCAAAATTACAACACGCTACTCACGCGTTGGCCTAACATGTTCTGGTGTGACAGGGCCATTAGGTAATGATGTTGGAAATGTTAAAACAAAATGTTGGTCTCATATCTTTTCCCGACAATAGGGCTTTTTAATATTCAAACTTGGCGTATACATCTCATTCTTGGGTGTTATTATGTTTAACTTAATTTTCCTAATCAAACTTGATCGTTTTTGCGACGTTAACGTCGTTTCCTGTGATATTAAATGAGTTTTCTCGGCCGTGCGCTATACAAACGTGTGTACGCCTGCAATGTTTTTAATATCCCAATATGGCCGCTAATGGCTTCATGTGCAGAGCCGCTCGACCTATCCAGTTTGTAGAGATCAGTGCTAGTAAAACGGAATTTACTCGTTGCAGCCAAGAACCTCGAAGCGCATACTGCAGTAGCGGTGCCACTTCGTAGGTAGGATACGCATGAACCGGGCCTGAAAAGCCGCATGGAAAGTGGTATTCACGTAGGTGTTTGCGTCCGAGTTTCCAGGGAACTGACATAATTATGAAATGAACAATATAATATATATTATATAGGCTATCAAAGTAACGTCCAACCGGGTGTTCAATTTCTTTTGGCACGGGATTTATTAGCCTTTTTTTTAAGAGTAGGGTGGATCAACAGGAGGGCGGTATTCAAAGTGCATGGCTCAGGAGCTAGTTCGATCAAGGACCAACGGTTCACTTGTGACGTATCTAGCGCATGCGCCATGAAGGTACAGTGTGAACGACTTCTATACTACTACAGACTTCTTGTCAAACTTTGCTGGCGCTGAAACATCGTACTCGAACCGACAAAACAATATTGAATTCAGCGGCGCATTACAATCTAGTTGAACATTGTGACTGAGCTTCATCCCTGGAACCTCTATTTCTCCGTCGTTCTGTACATGTAGCCCCATTGAGTCTTTACATATATTATTTTGATATGTGCTCCAGTGGACTTCCATTGCTTATTCCACTCGACATTACATTTGGCCGTAACACACGTTTTTCTTCTCAATCACATCCATATACCGTAGATGTCGTCAAGTTAAATACTTTAAAACATTCTTCCAGTTTCTTCCCATGAACTGCCTTACTCTGGAATTCACTAAAAACATCTTGCTTCCCGTCAACTTATAATTTGTCCCGGGCCCAATGGACCGATCCGGCCTGTCAATCACTACGCGCGCATTGACTAATAGGATTACGAGTTTTGTTCAGGCAACTTAGCAACGGTTGCTACAGGCGTGGTCTGCCATTAGCTCGGTCAAACTATCACATGTGAATACAAACGTGTACACAAACAAATGGCTTCGGTACGAAAAAGCACCGTATTTGTCAATCAAAATACGGCTGTATGGAGTTAAAAAAATTGTCAAAAATATGCATGAAATGGTCATGAAAAATGTAAATAACACGCTGGTACTCGGATTACGACATCATTTTTTTCCGTACTTAAATACCAAAACAAATCTCGAAAATAAGAATTACCGTTGAACTCGTGTGACGTGAACGGCGGGAATGCCAAGAAGATAAACAAGGACAGTGCAGTCTAAGGTAGGATATAGGGGCCTATGTAGAGTTAATAGTAATGCTCTACATGTTTAGCAGTCTATTAATTCGGCTATATGGTTTAATCCTGTTGTGACAAAATACGCGATTTATTCCAGTACCGGTAGTGACTTACCAAGCGGCAACACTTTATACACCGTACATACAAATTGACATGCATGCATGCTTCATTTCCCCCAACTGCAACTTAACCATCCTCCATGTACTGTTCATACCGTTCCTTAAAATAATGGTCATCCTTTTAGTTCGCCCGCTAGCTTACTGTAATTTTGTCCTCGCCTAAAGTTTAAATCAACATTTTCGTTGTACGTGTTCTACGCCTAGCCTACACGTACATGGCGATGTACGTACGTGTACGTGTGTGCAACTTGACCGAGGTAATGGCGTCGCCATGTCGTTGCTAAGGTGGGCGGGGCTTATGGTCAAATCCGGATCGGTCCATTGAAACATAATTGTCATATTTTTACCCCGTCGTTTCTTTTTGTGTATTTCCTTTTATATGTAGCCATCACCTTAAGGCTGGCTCACACTATGACGAATAGGGGGGTACGGCAAGTTACGGTAAGCTGCGAATTTCAATTTTGAATTTGCCGCCACTCATCGTGTGTTGCCGTCAGTTGTCGCTGACAAATCCGCTAGCGACCGCAGACGACGGAAATCATCAGTCGCGTCCGTCGGCAACTTTTGAGCTTGTTGGAAATTTTGTGGCGGCAACAAATTCGTTTTGATTCCGTTCAGATTTCGTTAGAGACCGCAACCCTCATTTTCTTGACGTTTCCATGCCGTGCGATTCCGTCTCTAGTCGTTTTAAGGTCGTCACAATTTCGTTGGTAGTCGTTGTCAACGACCATTGACGGCAAAACAACGGCAAGTGACGTCACATCTCGAACCCTGACGACACATTGCCGCAAGTAACGAAATTGTAACGACCTTGGTGCGACGATGGATTGCGAATTTTGGTCGGAGGGTGACGGGTGATGACTGTTGATGGCGGGTCGTTTGCGAGTACCTGCGGCATTGCAACGGTGGCCTGCGATGGGTTACGATTTTGCAACGATGGTCCACGATTTTAAACTTTTAGTGCGATTGTTCACGTTGTGTGACGCCAGAACGTTGTGAAGAGTGGGAACGCCAAACTCGACTATTTATACGACCCGCACACACACACCCACACAACTACAAGTGTGTAAAGGCCTTCGATCGTGGACGGGGTATTGTCCGACCGTCTTCCCTCTTTTGTTTATACTCTAACGTTTTTTGATGATCGCCATAGGATTTGTACACGGGAAAAGATCGTGGACGTTTTGTCAATCGTGGACCCATTGTTTGACTCCCAATTCTTTTGTCCGACGACCACGATTGCCGGTCAATACAAACGCACACTACCACACTGAGGGCATACTTGTCATTCTATCCAATGGAGGACACTTGAGTGTGTGTGAATTACACCTATCAAAGTGAGGACACGACACTAAAATGCTGGTTGTCCATTGGTTTCATATTGATGTGCATTCTAAAGTCATCATTGCGATTGCAAATTCTAAATAGTCAAGTACTCTGACGCATCCGTACATGTATGTGAACTGACGAAACACCCTGCTTAGCTTTGATGAAGCTTCATTTTGTTCCGACAAAAGTCTTTGATGTTCCTCCAGCTTCGTGTCTGCAGTGCCACAAGACAGGATGTTTCGATGTCTCGTTTGCCAGGAAGCTTCTTCAGCAGAAAAAATGTCTGCAAACCCTTCGTAACGTCTCCCTTCTCCTCGGCAGTCCAGGGACGACGTTTCACTCGTCTCGAGTTGTTCAGAGATGCCAGACTTCCAGATGGAACACTGATAGGAGTCTGTCGAGTACCTAATGTCAAATAGGAAACAAGTCGATATAAAACACAGATATTTAGGCACTTTTAATTCAGACAGCCCGATAGCCAGATGAACAAACAAATGGACAGACAGACAATTGTTTTTTTAAAGACAGCCCGACTTAACCAGTTTGCGCCGGGATTATTTTAACATCGCCGAGCCCACGGGCGGGATTATTTTTAACGAAAGTCGATCCGAAGCGGGTTCAGGCTGATAGTGCCGGGAAGCACACCCACGCATTTCCGGCCTTGCGCGCTGCTGACATACATTTTCGAACTTGAACTTGGCGTGTTTATGCGTCATCCGTTTTGAATTTTGGAATTGTTTTGCGTTTATATACGTCATCCGGCGCGAACTGGTTAAAATACAGACACATAAAAGCCTAAACTTACTGTTTTCACTGGGCACATCAGAGGAATTGTCACTGCTGTTATCGCTGTCCTCGTCACTAGTGAAGCCTTCTGCAAGTCACAAAGAGCAGTTTTTGTTAGATTAATGCACACATACCTGACAGTTGGTTGTTGTCCTGCATGTAAATTCAGAAAAGTGGACTCAACTCTTGTCAAATTTCTGTGGTCTGTTTTTTTCTATTTTTCTTTATTTCTCTTTCTTGTTCTGTAATGCAGGAGCAATAGCAAAAGAAATGCACAAAAACACGTATACCATTTGTTATCATATATTGTGAACTGATAACAAAATGTTATTTCTTGCATTTCTTTCGCTGTTGAAGATGTATTAGTGAATAGTAATTACTGATCAAGTATTTTTCAACAAAAGCAATAATTAATGTCTTTCTTTTGCTGTTGAGTAAATAATTTAAAACAACTGTGTCCTTACCACCAGTGACATGCAGTTCATCCAGGGATTTGCCCTGCTGGGAAGGAAAGTTTCCCCTCTCCAAGCTGAGAAAAAGCCTAGAAAGTTTGGTGACCCTCTGCACAGTATCTGGCAACTGGTAGTATTCACGATGGACACGCAAATCATGACCCATGAAGTTTGCAAGTGTTTCAAGTTGATGTTCCTTCAAGGCAAGAATTTGCGATGCGGTTGCCACGTGCTTACGAAGTTTTGTAGAACGGATGCTGGCAGCATTGTCAAGGCCTGCCATGTCTGCATACAGTCTTATACAGTCACATCCTCTTATATGACCTGTACCTCCATAAGAACATCGTGCAAACAAGTAGGTGTTGTCGTGGGCGACTCCAGCTTCATTTCTCTTCGCAATCAGAGCACTCAACCACGCCACCACCTCATTGCTGAGAAGCACAGGAACAGTTCGACCCCTCTTGCCAACTATTTCGACAACTCTGAACATCTTGCACAGATGCCGTTCAAGATCAGTCAGCAGGCATTCCCCGTTGACACTAGCTGTTGTGTGCTTCTGAAAGTCTTCTAGTTTCATCTTTGATACTTCCCCTTGCCTTCTGCGGTTGAACATAATAAGGTGGCACAGTGCGACTTCATTCAATCTCTTCCAAGCTGGTCCAATTTGTTCGCCCCGAGCATCCTGGACAAGTTCCACTTCCCTGTTGCCAGCTTCATGGAGGAACGCCGACATTTTCACAACATCAGCATTTGTCGGCAGAATTTTAGGTTTGTTGCGCTTTTCTTGATACAGTGTTCTGTGTGCATGGGTGGATACACGGTCTCGCCAGGTCAGTTCGCACAACTGCAGAAATTCTTCAGCGTGTTGCGCCTTTTGCTTTTGGCCAGACTCTAGAGCATTTCCTTTAAGTATGAGTGCACACTTCTTGATGGAATGTCCAATCTTTAAAGCTAGAGACGGAACATCATACAACTGCTTGTCTTCATTAAAGCCAGCAATACCGTAAACAGCCTTGATGATATCATTCAGGTAGTGGGGGTGGACAAATAATTCAAGTGATGCATTTGGCTGGTGTGTATTCTTGCGGAGTTGTATGACAAGACGACCCAATTCCCGTATCTTGTTTCGGATGTAGCCATGTTGATCTACATCGTGCCCGAGTTTCGCGTATTCCCGCTTGGCTACTTCCACAATCAAAGTGTCATTCTTGGCCAGCAGAGTCACCTCATCTCTCTTCATTGGACTAAGAACCTGGTTCAACTGGAAAGACACACCGACAGGTGGAGGCTTTAACAAATCACTCTTGTGAGCAACACGTCTACGCAGAGGAGTTGTGGTAGTGCTACCATGCGAGTGTGCAGGGAGTGCAGGTTTCAGTGGGCACTGGTGACGCCAGAGATCACTTCGCACATAATAGCCATAACAATATATGCACGGTCCGTATGCATGTGGAGCTACCTTACGATTAGGCCTATATCCTACAATAAGTGCACCCCGGCCTTTCCGAAGGACTTGGCAATTGTGCCTATGATTACCAACATTGCGGATTTTCCACAGAAGTATCTTACGGGCACTTGGGTTGGTCTCAGACGCAATCTCTACAACTTCGCTCTCTTCTTTGTGACATGACTGGAGATGACGGGGCAACTTAGATTGAGGTACTTCACAGAAAAAGCAAAAGTGTTTCTTGTCCCATTTCCTGTGCCCACTTTCATTGCTGGTCTCCATGACCGTTATGTGACCGGTCTCAATAGCCTCGGTTGATGATCTCTGTGACTCGGAACTTGAGGCTTCATATGGAGCAGGACAAACGGCAGGTCCTGTACCAGAATCAGCCTGTGGGCCATCATCCCAACTGGAACTGCTTTGTATACTGTCTGAACCATTTAAGTGCAGACTTGAGAAAATCGGATGGGCCACCTGGCATAGAAATCAAATCAAAATCACATTTAATTTTAAACAAATAACAATTTCTTTGGGGAGGGGTGGGAGGGCGAGGGGAGGGGTGGGTGTGGAGGGGAGGGGTGGGTGTGGGGGGGGGGGGGGGGGGGGGGATGGTGCTTGCAAAAAACACTTTATTTACAAATTTGTTTCTGGCTTCTGGGCACCCAGAGTGAATATTTGATAGGGTTCAGAAAACAAGTTCACTAATGAATCAAAATCGTACTAATTTCTATGTTGCCGGATGCAGAAAACGTTTATGATTTAGAACGAGTGGAAAAACCCCCAAACACCACTGTTATTTTCTTTAGGGGTAGACGCATATGCCTAATTGCCTCGGACTAGTTGCCCCTCTGAAGGAGAGGGAGTGGGGAGGAGGGGGAGGCTGGGGTGGGAGGGGTGGGTGTGGGGGGGGGGGGGGGGGGTGAAGGGGGGGGGGGGGGGGGGTGGGGTGCTTGCAAAAAAACACTTGATTTATAAATTTGTTTCTGGCTTCTGGGCACCCAGAGTGAATATTTGGGTTCTGAAAACAAGTTGAGTGTGTGTGAATTACCTCATATGGAGCAGGACGAACGGCAGGTCCTGTACCAGAATCAGCCTGTGGGCCATCATCCCAACTGGAACTGCTTTGTAGACTGTCTGAACCATTTAAGTGCAGACTTGAGAAAATCGGATGGGCCACCTGGCATAGAAATCAAATCAAAATCACATTTAATTTTAAACAAATAACAATTTCGTTGGGTTATCACTAAAATATACTATCCATTTTAACACCATCACAAGCAACAACATCCGCCCTTGATGTGCAACTTAACTGACGACATACCGGTATTTATCCTCTTCATAAAAAGATATGTAATTCAAATGAGAATTTGTGTCATGTGCATTCATTATATGACTTCTAAGACTTCTAAGGCACTTAGGGAGACACTAAAATGTATCCCTAAGTGCCACTGTCTCCTTATTACCTAAAAACTTACGCTAGTTTGTCTCCCCAAGTGCCTATTTGGAAGAATTACGCATTTCATTTGTATTCTTCCTAACCTGTCTGTTGTTAATTAATGCATTCTATGGTAATTTTCTCACCTGGTGCTCAAATAGGCAGCGTGTCACACCATCAGTGTACCGGACGCAGTACTTTCCTGATAAGAAAGCCACAAATTCAACTAATTAAACTTTAAAGGGATTACATGCAATTGAGAGTGGAATGTTGAAAAGTAATTGTTGTTTACAGATCATATATATTTTTGGTTCTGAAGGGGGGGGGGGGGGAGGAATCAAGTTTAGGAAAAATGGCATTGTTTATTTACATGTGGTACATGTCATGGGGGGATGTAAGAGGGTATACAGCTGTCTTAATTTATGTGTGACAAATGGGATTCTACATTATGGATTACATTTCTTACCTTCGGAACCCCTAATGGGACATATGACGAATAGTAATCACCGTGACAAAATAAATTTAGTTTTGTATTTCTTGCCCACGAAATCATTTCGTGCCCATGAAATCATTTCCCGTGCGCTCGAAAAAAATAATTTCATGAGCTCGAAATAATTTGTGTGCTCGAAATCATTTATTTTTTGTGCGCTTGAAATAATTTCCTGCGCTCGAAATCATTTTGTGCAATTGTTAGAAATCGGTTAAGTAAATATGTTTTACAGCACGGTCTTGACGCAAGGTTAACGTGAACCCACAAATTACGAGGGCATTCCATTTGTTTTCGTCATATGTCCTTTTAGAGGCTCCGCACTTACCTTTGGTGAAGGAGATTATTACGGCAGGATACCATGATGAATCTGGAGGCCACAGTGCGATTACGTTCTCCCCTTCATGATGCTGGTGATTTGTCAAGGTTCCATCAAGACGACTACTTCGTTTCATGTTTGTTATGGTAGTTCTGTCAGCCACACCTAGACTACACAACAATACAACAACAATATACCATTAAACTGATAATACAATTAAATATTAATAATTGTGGCTACTTATTTGTTTTATTATTTATACAATAACTACAATTAACTATTTCTTGTTCGCACGGTGCTCAACAACTCATGCTTGCGTTGGAAAAATAAAGCAGTTAAATTTGGTTATAACTTCTATATTATTCTGAAATTAGGCATATTCACTTCCCATATCATCCTATAGACTAGATTAAGAGATCGAGGCCATGTCTGATTACAAATTACATTACAACGTAAATTAGCACGTCATATATGTCATACTCTGCTACATTCATTCATAGCGAGTAACATGCAAGCTTCCAAATACAATTGCTCTACTTACCATTTATTCCAGCTCCATGGTACACCTAGCTAGCTGCAAATGAACACGTCTTCGCATAAACTACAATATGCACTTAGGCCAAAACAACGTTATAATAGTTAAGACATGTCTGGGCTGGTTTAATTAGAGACATGTTGTCATGCATGTAATGTACACATGTAATGTACATCATGTTTACATTTACGTCATTGTCACACGCGCAACCAACGGAGGGCGCTATGCCATTCAGAGTAATCCCTTTTGCGTTATTTTTGACGGGGTAAAAAATGTGCATACTGCCTCACGTCAGGTCTTATGCGTCAACCGAGGACTCCTCCCAAACGCTTTGATATTTAACCAACAGTGAAAAACGGCCACGAAAGTGCCATTTTTCACCATATTTCATACCGAGGACGCGCTCGGTTTGCAAGGTGTCCTCAGTATGTGAGTGTGTACTTACATGAAAGCCCTCCCTTTGCGGTATTGACATGTACACGCATATAACCTCTTCCCGCATCGTGTGGACCTATATTGTTTGGAGCATGGGGGGGGGGGGGGGGGGGCGGAGGGGGGCCCAACAAAGTGCGCCACCAACGTTGAAATGTATCTCATTCATTCTTCCACGCTCATGAGCCACACATCTCACACAGTAAATACGTATAGATCGCTACCTCGTACCTCGAAGCGCACCATTGAAACACGTACAGATTTGCTCCGTGCTCGCTACTCGAATCCAGTGATTCATATAACGTCCGCAAAGCCAGGTACACAGGCACGAATTTGTTTTGGGGCGATGTCATTTTCGGCCAGTTTCGTTCGAAAACAACACGATAAAACGCAAGGGGGTCACAGGCAGATTTTTAAAAAATTCAGTATATCACTGCTACATCCTTTTTTAACGTATCCAATTAAAAAAATGAGTGGGGTCAAAGCACGATTTTTCACAATTTATCGATTATTATTGCCCTTTTTAGGGGAGGTATTTGTTAACGTCGTTTGAGTATTTGTGCACAATCTCCACGCGCATCAACGGTACGTCAACGCTTAATTTTTTCGACTGCTTTTTTCATTTTCAATACAATTTTTGTCATTGGATGATAAACATTAAGGTAAATAACAACCTTGTACAACTAGAAAAGACAAGATGTTAAGATTGGATGCCAAAAACTCTTTATTTTTCGAGTGAGAAAATTGTTCCC